>JAWQUT010000097.1:1582577-1683180 GCA_033807755.1 Ellobium chinense
TTTTGTTTACCTATGCAAAGTGCGACCATTAATCTTCCATTATTATTCATTATTTATCATACCAAACGCTTGATTTGCTGTTAAAGACATAATAATATTGACGAAAAGTAGCCTAAATGCTGAAACTGGTTAAAACGATGACGACAGCTACGGTGATCATTTCATTTCTCATCGATAATATTTTAGTATTTTGCTCATTAAACTGGTCAGCAACAGTAAACTAAGAATTTCATCGCAACTGAGGGAAAATAACTATAATTATGCTGAGCTTAACATTAACAGCGACAAGAACAACACACACACACACACACACATACACACAACAAACTGTAGAGATGCATTTCGCAACTACATGTATTTTTTTAACATAGTACATCTATACAATTCATATACTATTTATTATCCTATTTTCCTCAAATGGTTGGTTATGAGACGAAATTAGTACACACCAACACAGCCAACAACATCAGCTAAAATTTTGACACAACGCCATGTGGGTTTATGGGTCACGATAACTAAACAAGGTTGCAAAATCCACGACGGATGATCTACTCTCTCGCCAAGCCTACCTTTTTCACGCGTGTGTGTAAGTTATAAAATCAATCAGACCAGCACGTTTGGATGATCACCGGGTGTACGAGCAGAGAGAAAGAGAAAACGAGCAAATCGCAGCGCGTGAAGAATTTCCCAGCATTCTTCCATTCTTGCCCAAAATGGAGGATCTTTCGGTTGAAGTCAGTGGAAACAACGGTGTTTATTACAAGGTTTGGATTGTTATTTTATCGTTTCGGTACTGGTCTTTCCCAGGCATCACAATTATTTGTTAAGAAATAACTGTTCAAGGAGGAGCTGAAAGGTGCGGCGTGCTTTGAGTCGTTTTCACGTGTTGAACAAGTTGTGGACTTTCTTTTGTCTTGCTGCGGGACTGGGTGAACCTCCAAAAGCTAAACCAATGTTATTGCACCACAATGAAGCAGAGCGGGACGTAATGGATTTAGTTATACCTGTGTGCAATACTGTATCATAGAAATGTGAATTGCAGTATGCAGGAGTTATGGCAGTCAGGATTAGCCCCATTTAACGGATTAATGCCATCTAGTCCTATGCCTGTGCTGTGGCCGTGGGCATAGACTAGAGAAGCAAGATCATTCCTGATTCTTCACCCAGTGACTCACAATACTCACATGTTGCCATGCCATAGTCTACCCCAAAGTTTTTCGAAGTCCAGTACATTGACAGAGCTGATATGAACACTGCAAAAATGGCATAATCACAGATCCTAAAGCAACAGAATTTGGTGGATGTTTTTAAAATCAAGGGACAGGACCCCTCTCGACTATCAGTGCAGTTCATTTAGAATTAGAATGATAGTTTAGTAGCCAAATCAGTTCTGTTCCTTTAGATTATTCTGATCTTTTGAGATGGCAGTCAGGCACTTGATGATGACCTGAGATCAACATTAAATGCTGCCCTTTCTTTTGATTCAGGATTATCATCAAGCTTGAATCTTGATATCGAACAGTCATGACTGTAGACTGTAGTCTAATGTACGGACAAACCTAGTAATAACTTATTTATTTAACGGATGCTCCAACCACAGCAGGTAGAGTAGGAGACTCCATATATGGACCTACTCTGGCTGCACAAGTTAGTACAGATGACACAATCCAATAGAATGCTTCTAACTGATCTGACCCAGATGAGTTTCAGTTTCAGTTAACATGATCTAGATCTAGTCTTGTCCAGATCTAGATCTAAACTCAACAAAGTAAAAGTAAGCAGCCATAAGTTTTTCCTCATACCGACTTGTTGATTAGAATGAGACTAAATCAGTAAATAATGAACATTATCTTGAAAAAGTACACAGCACAGCAACAAGAATTTTACAAAATCCTTGCGGATGCAAGGCTCTTAAACTCTGCCCATTGCAGATAGAGTATAGAGACCTTCACTTTCACGCAGGCTTCATCAACGCTTGACTGACAAGACAACTCTGAGGGCCAGGGTGCATTTACATGTATAACTTGCTGTGGCCTCGGGATTTGCGTCCCAAAAGAAGAGGTCACATGGACTGCAGAAGCATCAATAATGTCATTCACAGTAGGAGAGACCAATTTCAGAATGTAATCTGGATATATCAGTGTGTCAGTATATAATTCTCAGTGATCAGATGCAGTGGGATAGGTCTTTGCAAGTACTCCATGAGATGAATGTCCACGGATGGCAGCATTCCACATTGATGCTGGATCAACATCAGTCTACTTGGTTTTGAAATCAATGTCCTGTAAAACCATTGTCAGGTCTTATGTTGGTTTTTGAAAATATGAAAATACCATGGCTTTGACCAGCATAGCATTACACTTGGAAGGAATTCAGAATGAGACTCACACTCCAAACTGGAACTCAAGCCTACTATAATACAAACCAAACCCTGCCTCTTACCTTACCCTCTAACCCTAATCCTACCCTTACCCCTAACCTAATGTTTGATGAGACAGCAGTGTCAGTCGAGGCAAGTCTCTAATCCTAATGTCCGTTGAGACAGGGACATCAGGTGTGAGTCTTATGTAGAATTTCTCCCTCGTTCTTTTAACAGATCAGATACAGAATATTTTTGTCACCTTGGTGCAATTACCCAGTAATAAATAATATTCAAATTGTATACGAGAGCAAGGAAACATGTTTTATTTCTCCCTGCACTGCTACACAAGTACAGACTTTATCGTCACAGTCATAGGCAGATTGCCTAACTCAGAGATAAGCAGTTTGTAAACTGGGCTATGTTTGCACTTGCTTCAACCCAGTACATCCATTGGACAGGGAAAGCAAGTCATGAAGTCACCTGCTTTGAAAAAAAAAAACAGTATCAAAGCTTGGAACTAGCAATATTTTCTTGCGATGGTTGTCTAGTACATTTTTTTCCCTCTCCTGAAAAATTCATAGGCAAACTGCCTATGACTGTGACGTTATGCAGCCTTGAAATTATTTACACACCCTTACTATTAAGATTTTTGACTCATTTGCATGTGTCAAAACTACATTAAGTCATTACAGAAACACTCTGAAAAAACAATGCAGATTCAGGGTTGTTCACGTGAGACGATATTAGCACTTTTGTGATAGACTGCCGCATCAGTTATCATCTAAATAGGCTGACAGGGTTCATGTGCTGTCCTAGAATTCCAAGGAATATTGGAATTTGTTTTGGAGGCAAAATCTGCTGGAAATCTCAAATTTGTAATTTTCTGCCGGAATCTCCTGGAAAATTGTTACCACAACAAAATCTGCAAGCTTTTGTGGCTGACGTGATTAATGTTGTCAACAAACTTGGTCCAGTATGTGTATTTTCACTTCTGAAAAATTACGGAAATCTGGAATTTGTTCAAGAATTCTCCTGGAAAGTGGTTTCTAAATTAGGCATGAACCTTGGATTGATTCACTGTGTCTTAGAGACATGTTTAGCTTCACTTTAGAATGCATTGTACAGAAAATGTGAGACAAGATTTCCGCAATTCTAATATCTTATGGCTACCACAAAATCTCTCATTCAATTGTCCTAGAATATACTGAGGCTAAAAAGATAACAGATGAAGTGCTTCTTATCAGTTGCTGAAATTTTACTGATGATATTTTCAACCATTGTTTTTCATGTGCATCAAGGTTAAGGGGAAAAAAAAAGGTGGGTATGAAGTAAAGAATAAAATCTGGAATTATAATCTTATGGAAATCAAAACAGTATGAAGTCATGAAAGTTATGAACCAGAAACAGAGTTTAGTACTAGTAGTCATTGGTAGCTAAAGAATTTATCAAAGCAGCTATGTTTCCAGTTCATTACAGGGACCATTTTGTTGGAAATACCGAAGATGAGACATTTTATGTCTGTGTGCTGGTTTTACTCTTTTTTCAACTTTCTTCTATTTCCAGGCTTATTTGAAAAGCTTCTGTGATGATGAAGTGCTTGTGTCATTTGAGAATAAGTAAGTACATGAAGTAAAATGATATGGAATTTCAATCACATAAATAGCACCATGCTAGTTATGGTGAAGTGGAGTGGCACCCAAACAGAATATCTTATAGTATAGTAAGATGAAAGTGATGATGAAAGGTAGTAAAATGAAATTGAACTTCAATCACATAGATCGCTGAATGGAAATTCTGTCGAATTAGAGAGGTTTCCAAATTTAAGTAAACATGGTGAAAATTAGTGAAATGAAATGGAACTTTGATCACATAGATAGCAAATAATGGAAGTTCAGTTGAAGTAGAGAGATACCAGATAAGGCTGCAGGATGAGGGAACTCCATGTCACTGGGAGAATGCAAGTAGAGCAGTCATTGTGAGGACATTCCTGCCACTTTTATATAGAGGTGAATAGTCTTCCTCAGCTGCATACAAATGTGTAAAATCCATTGGGAATATGTTCTTGATTTGCCTTGCATTTCTTATTGAGTGTAGTATGATGAAAGCTCTTAATGGTTAATAAAATCTTGTGCTTTAAGTGTGATTTCAGGTCATTGTTTTCTCCAGACAGTGTGATTGTGTGATTTGCCCCTTAACTTTCAAAATCTCTCTCCCCTCCCCCCTCCAAATTAATTGTACAGTTATCGATCCTTCCCTATTTCTTGTGCAGAAATTGCACTCTTTTATGACTGGAGAATACACTGCAAGTTGTGTGTTCATTCTTGGGTTTTGTGTTTAATTCTTTTCTCATATTCTTCCTATCTTAGCTGGCAGCCAGACAGAAGGGTGAAACTTGCCCAGGTGCGACTACCACCAAAGCAAGGTGCTGGCAAGCCAGATTTCAGAGAGGATGAACGTGTCGAGGTAATCTATTTGGGTAGCAAATGATGTCATAAGGATAAATGGTACTATCGGTCGATATTGCTCTGGAAATATTGCAAATATGAAAACATTATTATGTTACTATTACCTGAAAGAAGAGGTTGTTTGCACTCAAACTGAATTGAATACACTACAGACATGAGACTCATCGGGAGAAAAGATGAAAACTTTGGACATTTGACCTATGGCTTCACCACAATGTCTAGTAAAGAAACAGCTTTTAAAACATGTGGGAGAAATTCTGTGAGTTACCCCAAGTTTTATGAACACTTATTCTTATGTTGGCACTTGATACACTGCTGTGGCATTGTATACATCCATTTGCGAGTTTGACTTTTAGGAGTCAAATATATAGTTTCCTCAGAAATGAGCTGACATTCTCAAACCTGACATACGAGTTTCAGTATTCCTTACTTTGTGATCTTGTGCAAAATAATCTAGCGCTTTATCTTGAATGTTTGTAATGTGAAAACTGGTGACTTGCATCCATTAGGATGTCATTATTTATTTAACACTTTGTGTACCGCAGTCACAATGTGTCTGGTTCCTTTGACATATTGTACTAGTGTTACAAGAGGAAACTAAGCTATATACCATGATTTCATGCTATAAATTACCCAGTGGGGTAGTTAACTTCACTAGGCTGTGATATACAAAGTGTTAAGTATATGTGTTAATCACTCCTGTATGACTCCTTAACTATTCATGTAGTTATTTTTTCAGCATTCAATTTAACTTTACTGGCTAAAAATGGGTTTACCCAGTATGGTAGAGTAGCTACTTAATAGTAATCTTGAGCTTTCCAGAGACAGGAATATTTGATGTTAATTCAAAATTAACTTTAATAAAATCATTTTGTATTTGTGAACTGTTCAGGTGTTTGGAAAAGTGAAGGATGAGGAAGGGTTAGCATGGTATCCTGCCAGAATCAAGATGCTGAAAGGGGAATTTGCAGTGATTGCTTCTCCCTGGGATGCCAATGACATTTTACCTTTGGACAGAATCAGATGTGTGAACCACAAGTAAGAGATTTTTGCTTCATATGTGGGTAGATAAGTAAGTTGCTGAAAGTTAATGATTGATTTGAAGTACAGTTCATGAAATTCCTGTGGAAATCTTATAATACATAATCAGTTCTGTTAACCATAAGGGATAAATTGTTATATTACTCGAAAGTTATATGCTAGGCAACAGTTATAACTTTATGTGGCCAGTAGACATGTGGCCACTGTCTGAGCAAAACTCATAAGGCAATTCTACCTAGCAGTTTAGTCCTATAACTAAAAAGGCACAATTTAGTCATAATCATACTGACATGCTGTGAGACTCTAAATTAAATCACACATTGAAACAACAAACATGTGGTCTGATTTTTTATGTAGAAGTCTGATCTGTTCTATAAGTTTCCTTCAATTTAGATTGAAGGCTCCTTTGTTATATGTGTAGGTTATAATGATGATGATGTGAAAAAAATATTTGCCTACCACAGGAGTAGGTGTTCTGTTCGTGGTCACTGAGTGTATTACTATTAGCTGTTTTCTTTTGTATGCTTCCAGATATGTTTATGTATATATCTGTTTTCATTCTTTGTTTCAGTCCTCCAATCACAAAAGAGTCATTTTTTCAATTTGTGCTTGAAGTGCCTCCTGATCTGAGGGATGGGTGAGTGTCTTGACTCCAAATCAAAACTGATCTGTCTTTTAAGTTGACATTGATAATAAAAATGAAAAATCCTGTACCTTCTGAACACTGATTAATGTGCTAGGAATTCTGAACAGATAAAACCGGTTTATCTTCATGATTACGAAAGGATCAGGGCTTATCAGCTGAGGCCTTCTGTCATCTTGTAAATCGACCACTACTTTAACATTTTGTTTACCAGCTTGTAAGGACATCATTGTCGATGATTCCCAGCAGTTTTCATTTCAGTCTTTGTAAATCCATTTGCAAGCAACAGACAGGAAACCATTTACAGGGATGCCAATTTTCCGGATAAATCCGGATTTCCGGATTTTTCGACGTTTTTAGTGGCGGGAAACAAAATCCGGATATTTCGGCGTTTTGAGCGACGGAGAAAAAAAATCCAGCGTTATCTGGATAACTGTCATGAAAATGAAATACGCGAAGGACGAATCGCACGAAAACCGGAAGTTAGATATTTTACAAACTTCCGGAATGCGCGCGCCATGCCTCTAACGAGGTCAGGGGGATACCGGTGCTATATTTAGCACTAGAACTCGCGGAAAGTGTAAACATTGCGCTCGGTCATCAATCAAGAAAGGCCAGTGATGTAAAATGAATAGTCCTACTCAGAATCCATTGTTTTCTATAACTTATATTTATGATTATAAATCTGATTAGTCTACATCCTTAAGCTGAAAGAAGATGGATACGTGTTTTGCACACTATGCAGTAGTAGACTACGGCACACCGGGAAAGAATGCACCCTAGTTCTACGCTCCAAGGACTGGTCACATCGTAACACTAACAGTAGGATTCCGGCGAGTTTCAAGGACATTAAAGAGAAAGAGAATGCAGCCAAGCTTTCAACAGCTTTATTGTGAACTTGGGGTGAACCATTGAATCCAGCTCAGTCTGAACTCTGCTAGTCAAAGCACTACTCATTTGTGCATATTTTATCACATTCACGACCAAATATGAAATGACAAATGTAAGTTATGAGTAATAAAGAGATGGTAACGTAAAATAACGTTCACCTTGTTTGTTTAAATTTCACGGTGATGTATTCAGAAGTGAAAAATGAAAGGAAAGATTACATTTTTATCCCTAAGTGACAGTTTGCAGATCCCACTCACCCCTGATATGGCTCTTCCTTGCTGTGTGTAGATATATTAATTTCTATACTTTATCTATGCAGAAGAAATTTAGGCCTTAAGTTATGTGGACAGAATTCTAAATTTGACTTTTCTTTAACCTTCATTTGGTTTTAATGTTTACTTTAATGCCTTATAATTGGGGAAAATGATTCAGAACTTAAAGCACAACGGTTGGGTTGGCTTCCGTCGAAAATGTCGATACGCCGCGCGCTCGCGCAATTTTCAGGATTTTTTTTGGTCAGGCATTGGCATCCCTGCATTTATGAAGACACAAAAATCACAGAAAAGTCAGTTAACACACTCAACACAAGATTGATCTAGGGTCCAGTTTAGAACGCACTCTTAAAATTAAACGATTATCAAAAGGGATAGTGGAAGAGTCACACTGAAAATTCAGCACTTGTTGACATTGATAAGCAAACTGTTAAGTGGCAGCACACATGAAGATGTGTGGTTTCCCATGTGATTACTCTCACACTGTAACCTTAATATTCATGCTTCACGCATGCATCGCAATGGGTCTATGTCTGTGAAAATCAAGCAGTCTATATTTGACTTCAGTGAGCTTTACGGCGTGAAACCCAGAAGAATTTTTGAATTTCTTTTTCTTTTGCCTGTTTGGAAACAGATGTCAAGAGGATATGGCTATCCAAGAATTCCGCAAGCATATTGGCGGAGCTATGGTCTCATACAACCATGAGGACAAGTCATTACATGTTCTTGTAAGTAGCCTGAAGCTCTCATGCATACAGCTGCTCATAGTATGATAGATGCAATAATTATTTAATGTGAATCTTTAAGACAGCTCCATACTCAAAATTACAGCATTCTTTTATCACATCAGTTTCAAATTTGACATGACATGTTCTGTTTTTTTATTTCTGATTTACCTTCTCTATATAACAATGTCAAGTGTACTCTTGTGATACAACTACAGTCCAGTTAGCAAAGTCAATAAAACTCCAATAAGCATGATGCAACCTTGTTATGTTATTGAGAAATTGGTTCTACTCATGTTTGAATCATATGTAGAGCTGACGGTGGTATTGCATTGGCTCGACGTATAGGGCAAGTTCAAGTGGCTTTTAGGTGAGATTTTAAGTTCATGTGACCTTTTAGGTTGGGTATTCATCATCGCCCGAGAAAAAAAAATGTTATTTTTCTTTTCCTCTTTGTGCAGAGTACTAATCCCAGTGTGATCAAGAGGGCTTCCATGATTGGGGACATGTTTCTCAGAAACATGCGGCAGAAGGTTTTACTTAAACAACGCACAGAGGAGGCAGTCAAAAAACTACAGGTAATTTAGTTTATTCCATGTAGTATCTGGGGCTTTTGGGGTTTGGGAGATTGGAAGATTGGTTGGTTCACAGGAAATGGGATAACTGGTAATCAGATTCTGTCCAGCTGCAAAGACAAAAACAGTCTGACATAATTATATAGATGTTTAGTCTGTTGGACATTTGATCTATAACTTTCTATCTAGCTTACAACTGGACAGGGTCACTTTTCACTGATCAAGATCGGCAGTAGTCACTTGTTGACTTGTTTGGACTTGTGAGTACTTGATAACATTCATCTCACTAAATACCACTTTGAAGTGTATCTTTATCAGATATCAGCACAGTGTAGGCTGCTCAGTTACAGAAATTCACTCAGGTATTATCACCCTATGTATGTCCACAAATCTTGGCTAGGGTAGTGTTCAGGTAAAATGGTAAGAATCATTGTGAAATGCTACATCCATTTGAAATGATGCTCTTATATATCCACAGAGCACAAAAATTCGTACTGGTTACATGGAAGAGTTTCAAGTTCGCGATGAGTTGATGGGTCTGGCCATTGGTACACATGGTGCCAACATTCAGCAAGCTCGTAAGGTTGATGGTATTACTGGAATAGAATTGGATGAAGCCTCGTGCACTTTCAAGGTCTACGGAGAGGTAAAATTATCATCTTTGTAGACCCTCAATGGGAAAGGGAGATGAGGGGGAGTGGCTTAGACCTTATTCAGGATGAACCATACATCTGACCATTGAAAGTCCCTGAGAAGTGTTGATAAGTAGCTGTTTAATTCTTACACTGGTTGTTGTGATATTAGTATATGCAGTTTGGCCAGGAGAGGAGAGGTTGATACAACCTAGATGTTTGTGGAAGTTGGTCACATAAAAAGTTTGGCATTGTTTTCCCATGACTGATAATGAGCATCTAACTATCTCAAACACTGGAAGAGTGGTCAGTGGTTTGGGGCAGTTGAATAGAGTTTGCAGCAAAAATAGACCAACAAATATAGAGACATTAATCAGAAAAAGGAATTAGGAATAAGACTATCAAACTTTGATGCTTAGATATATACACATTTCATCATGTAAAATTGGACATCAGATTGGTAAGTGATGCATTTTATATTTAAAGTAAATAATTTTTATGGGATGGTGGTTTTAGTAGTATTGGAAGACTGCATACTCTAGTTTCAGTAAAAAAAGAAAGAAAGAACAATAATGAATGAAGCGATAAGGAATTATGAAATTGGAGGTTGCAGGTTTAAATCCTTCTGAGGCAGCAAGGAAAAAAAAAAACAACAGCAGGATGCAAGTCATAACCCAGTTGTGGCCCAGCTCCATTTCACGAGAGGAGTGTCATGATATCAAAGGACCAAAACAATTTCAAGAGGGAGTATTTTCCTGTGAAGATTTTCTGTTGCCTCACTGTCCAAGTAAGACAGTTTTTTTTATCTCTCTCTGGTGGGATGAGTTAGCTTTAATCTCACCTCTTTATTCTCACAGACCTTAGAAGCTGTCAAATCTGCTCGAGGCTTGCTAGAGTTCTCCGAGGAAACCTTTCAAGTGCCTAGAGATCTTGTTGGTGAGTTCAGATTTTATTCCTTGTTTTTTTATATTAGCAATATTGATTTGTTATTACTGTTATAGTAACCTCTTGATTTTTCTTGGACTTGGGATGCCTTCAAGTCGCATAATCGGGACGGTGTTGTAGCTTAAGAATGTTTGATTGCTGAGGCCTGTTTCATAGATCACCTGGCAGTAGCCCGGCAGACAGTGAAGAGCAAGATGGTGTGGCCGGGATCGACCGTCTGTTCACATGACACATTCTTTGATCATGCTGAAATCCACTAAACAGGTCAGGGTTCAGCACAATACGGTGCAGAAGCATTATCAGGGATAGCCGAGGCCAAGAAGAGGAGGGTAGGTGGAGAGGAGGGGCTTATCACACCTGTCATGGCTTGGGAGCTGTCACTCAGGCAACCAGTCTTATCCTTCATCACACAGATGCAGCAGTCAGTTTCAAATTTATTTATCAATTGTAATCCTACCGCTGAAGAGTTGCGATTATCCGGAGGGAGCTGCTATTATCCAGTGACTTTTATATAGGAAAAATTCAGTTCCCTAGGGAAGGTTGTGATTAAGTGGAAGTAGCAATGAAGCCGAGTTGACTGTAATATCAAAATCTAAAAGAGAAAAAAAAAAGATAGGTTTTTTTCCCTTTGTTAGGGACATTCTCCATTATTTTACAGGTATAAATTAAATTTTTTTTTTTTTTTCATTTACAAGGCTGGTTTTTAAGATGACCACCTTTGTGATATGTGTAAATTGCTTTGAAAAGGAGTAGACTAATTGGCCTTATCAGAGAATTTCATGAACTGTGGATGGCATCCCTGCTAATAATGGCAATGCCTGGGGTTAGGGATCAGTATGTAGATTTATTCAGATTAGTTGGTGTGTAAGTTTGCAAAAGGTATGGAAAATTTCGTGTTCTGACATAGCCCTGTGCTCTGTCCACAGCCAAAGTTATAGGAAAGAATGGCCGCAACATACAGGACATTGTTGACAAGTCAGGAGTGGTCCGTGTGAAAATTGAAGGAGACAACGAACATGAAGCAGAACGAGAGGAGGTAATAGCTGGTTTTGTGATGTAATAGTAGTGTTTTAGGCAAGGAAAAAACAACTCACAAGAAATATGTAGTAGTACATGTGTTAAAACTCACGATACACAGGGCTAGAAAACTTATGTTTTGAGAACAGTCATTCACTGTGGGTAAGCCCTAGGATTGTAGGGGTGTGGATGTTTGGCTATTCGGTTTTCCCTCTGTGCAAATATTCACTAATAAACAAGTAAAAAATAACGAGGCTAGTCAGAAAATTTACATAAAAATGTGTTTGATGAAAATATGAGGTTACTTAATTGTTTAGAAATAACTGAAGTACCCATATTGATTCTATGTTGTTTTCATTACTTTGCAAATGATTAGGATCAGACGTGAACTAAGGGATACCTTCCTGATTGTCACTGTCACACGATTTTCACATGATTTTGCTGTGACTGTTCTCTTCCTATTTAATGCAGTGAATGAAAATCCTCAAACTAAAGATGCAGTAAAACTGTTAATTGGACATCTTGTCTGTTAACATTGGCATGCATGTTTTTGTTTTTGCAGAATGGGTCGGTGTTGATTAGTCACATTTTAGCACTTGAGTGTGATAGTTTAATAAACACCAAAATTCAAATTTTACAGGAGGAGCAAAAAACTTGTCATATTTTTATTAAACTGCCCTTAGCAAAGATTCTTTGGAAGTTAGTTTTACTGATGATTGCAGTGTAATGATTGATAATAAATTTTAGTCTGTTGAGGTAAAACTTCCTGATTTCCAGTTAATAAAGAGTTTTATCGGTTGTTATCACCAACATTGCATGGTGAAAAAGTCTGACGGACATTGGTTCATAGTGGAAAACAGGTCTCACTTTTTCATCAGTGACATTCAGCCAAGTGCTTGCAGTATTCAGATATGTGCTCCTATCAGTGAATTATAAAAAAAAAATATTTCATGGTTTCATGTCACAGCATGAAAATTCAGAAGCTAGAAGTCTTGTGGTTTTGACACATTATATACTACATTATTGACAATCCAGAGGAGTGGAAATTAATTTCTTTCAGTGTGGTGTTTATCAGGATATTGCATTCATGTGATTATTTATCAGTGCTGATTAATTTCGATAAATTTTGTCAGGAATATATAGAATTTAGATGCAACTTTGTGAGTCGCAGATATTTGCAAATGTAGCTGGATGAGTAACTAAAAATTTAAAGGTCTTCCTGCAGGGTCAGGTTCCGTTCATCTTTGTCGGGACAATGGAGAGCATCAGCAATGCTAAACTGTTGTTAGAATACCATCTTGACCATTTAAAGGTAAGTAGATGTCTGGTAGTCCTAGTACTTATACTTTTTTTCTCTCATTCAGCAGTAATGATGATAATAATGTGGTTTGTGAGATTCATATCTAGGATATTGCCCGTTCACATTACTTCACACTGTTATTAACTCAGTAGGCCTGATCAATCAAGGATGTTCTCAGCTCCTTGGGAGCATACAGTGCCACTGCCAGATACATGCACTAATGACTTTTCACTTTGAAGATATCCTCCACTATCAGGTACACATTTTACAGATGGATGGACTGAGGAAATGTGAATGAAATGCCTTTCCCAAGACACTTGCAATTACATCATGATCAGGAATCGAGCCTACAACCTTTAGATCTTTTGTCAAACTTTGTAGTCAGATGGCCATGCTGCTCTGTACACTTGTGCAGAGAACAGTAGCATAGCTGCCAAGTGTCCCGTATTATACGGAAGTGTTCCGTATTTCACTCCATAATCCGTAAATCCGATATCAGCTCAGTGAGTCCATATTTCGAAAACCCGTTCTAAACCTGTATGCCGTGGCTTGTCGGCAACGCAATATTTCAACGTCCGATGTGCCTTTTCGGCAATCGACGGTAAAGTTCGGTAATTGTGAATTGTCGTATGTGAACCGGATGTTTCTATCTACTACCTCCTTTCCTTTTAATTTTGGATTTTTGAAACTTGGCAGCTATTTGGTGGAATTCCTTCCCCCCCCCGGATTCGAAAATTGGGGATACTATCCGCCGCGACAGGGTGTTCCTTATTTGGATTTTTGAAACTTGGCAGCTATGCAGTAGAGATAATTTAATTTACAAAATTGGAGATGTTACTTAGTTTATGTTATCATCCACAGACGAACAGATATTTCCACTTTTTATTTGTTGAGAATTTTTGCTTCTTTTTTTGTGTGTGGGTGGGTGGGTGTTGGTCTGGGTTTAAGATACTATTCTGTTAATCTGTGTATTATGTATAAAGGTAAACAAAACAATGTGCCCTTAAGGACAATAAAATCTTGTCTTATTCTGGTCTTCAGGTAGTTTTAGAGCAAAGCATGGGCTGGTAATAAGCATAAACATTGCAGTTGATATATTATAATACCCAGGATGTGGATGATGTGCTTGCGTTGGGAAGAGAGGAGAATACATTTAAAGTGGCTTTAAAGTTTGATTATGTTCACATGAATTGTTGAAATTTCCTTCATATTTATTTATTCAAAAGTTCATACAGTTTGCTGGTAAGTTACATGAGCATTTAACAGGGACAGACAGTTAATGTTTTACCCTGGCACGGCTGTCATGTTTAGTAGATCCTGTGATATTTAGATGAATGAAACCTGGCTATTTCGAGCATGCAATCTCAAGATTTGGGGCTTTGCATTCCTGTATCATATTATTTCCATCAACATTTTCATAAGGCAGCATAGTTCATTGCTTAAAAAATGGGCACTTGAAAGGGACAGACAGCTGTTAAGCATTAGCTTGACTGTTATGTTTACAAAGTGTTCTACTATGTAGAAGACTGCAAACTGGCTTTTTTTCAGGCATGTATTCTCAAAAGTTGATGGCTTTGCATTTTTGTACATTATTAAGCTGTCAACCATATAATGAACCTGCCTGTGTCATTGCTTGACATGGACACCTAATAGATAATATATAGAAGAATGAAAACTGGCAAATTCAGGTATGTATCTTCAGAATTGATGGCTTTGCATTCCTGAATAAATAAAATCCATGATCAGTATCATGAGCTCGTGTACTTCATTGTATAAAAATGCATTTTGTGTTCACTTTCTTTAAACTTACATTTTTAATTTCTGTCCAATGCAGGAAGTAGAACAACTCCGTCAAGCCAAACTAGAGATTGACCAACAGCTTAAGTCACTGTCAGGGCCCCAGCCAGGCTCCTATTTCCCTCCTCCACGAGACCGGAGATGGGGATACCCGTAAGTGGACACTGTCATGCTCATTCCACATTTGCCTAAGTCAGTTCATTAATAATTTTAGTCATTTACAGTAGGATGAGCTTTTGAATACTATTTTTTTTTGCCAATTAAAAAATTTGTTTAGAAAGTATTTACAGCAAGACAGTATGGTGAGGTACTGCTCATGTATTTATTTTCTTATTTCGAAACTGCAGTTTTGACAGTGAACTTTGTATGTATTGCAGAGAGCAGTTTGAAGACAGAAGAGGTCGTGGTGGCAGAGGAGGCCGTGGTGCTGGCAGAGGTCGTCGGTATACAGACAGACATGGTGAGTGTCATTATCTTGTTCATCATTATGAAATAGGAACATTGGACAGACTTGGCAGATAGTTCATATCTTGTTCATCAATATAAAATAGGAACATTGGACAGACTTGGCAGATAGTTCATCTGACTGTTGTTGATATAATCTGTATTATGTTCCAGACAGTTTGTAGGCAACTTAAGAGGAGATGATTATGGGCAGTGCCTTTTCTTTAGTCAGGAAATGCAAGTTTCAATATTTATATTATTTTTTTTTTTGTGTGTCATGAAAATCGGAGAGAGAGACATATACCTATATTTTTACAATGGCAGGTTTATGTTGTATAAATATCAATGACAAAAATTGTTGACATTTGTTCAAGTTAGTTTTAATATAAGACTGCAGGGTATTGATTAACTCTTGTGGAGGCCACTATTAAAACTTGTGAGGAATCAAAATACAGAGAATTCTCTCCAAGCAAGATCCTGGCAAGTAACATCATATGCAATATTTGCTTGTTTCATTCAAAGATCTTTTTGTCATGTAGACACATTAATTATGTGAAAATTTGTCAGATCGTGGGATTGTGGGAAGGGTCTGTGATAATCCTGAAACAGGACAGCCTTATTTAGGAAACCCATTCAGGGTTGTAAATTTTTTATTATTTTCTGCCTTCTCTATTACTGTGATGGCTTTGGGTCTTTAGTTTTCCACTAGTAACAGTATTCACAGTGTTTTAGTAGTTTTGTTCTACGTAATGTAATGTAGCTCCTGACCATTGTTGGCAAATTTTCTGCTATTTTCATTACATGCCATTTACATTGTGAGGACTCCAATGTCAATCTAGGTGATGACCCGTCCATGCCTGGCTCTATGGTGGGAGACTGGTCGGCAGAGGTGGACGACGAGAAGCGTGCGTCAGGGTATCTCACAGACAGTATTCTAAGTGGTCGTGGTCGAGGAGGTGGTGGCTACAGGAGGGGCATGAGGGGAGGAGGTCCAAGAGGTGGCAGAGGTGGCCTGCCTCCAAGGGGTGCTGGTAAGGAAAGGGTTCAGTTCCCAAAAAGTTTAGTGGTGTCTCTCTGCTGCAAAATTTGAAAAATTGATGTGGTATTGCTCTGCTGGAAGATTTGAGAAATTGCCATGATATCTGTCTGCCAGAAACCTTGAAATATTGCCATAGTACCTCTCTTTCTGTTGGAAAATTTGAGAAATTGCTGTGGTATTTCTATGTTGGAAAATTTTGAGAAATTGCCCTTGCATCTCTCAGCTGGAAATGGAGAAATTGCTTTGGTATCTCTGCTGGAAACCTTGAGACTTTGAAGTGGTATTTTTCTGCTGGAAATCTTTGTACGTTGTATCTCTCTGCTGGGAACCTTGGGAAACTGAAGTGATATCTTTCTAAGGGAAACTTCCTCTTAAGTTTGTTGAGATATTTCATCAAATTAACATTGACTTAATCATACAAAATTGGTTGTATGGAAACATTTACCATTTTATGTATCACAGTCACAACACTTTGTCTAATTTTACTTTATTTTAATGTAACTGAATCAGCAAAATGAAACTAAGATTACTCTGAATTTATGTCGTCTGAGGGATCAGAGCAAGAGAATATCATTAACAGTGTTTAGGATATTGATGTGTGATACAACAGTAGGCTTTAACATCTTGTTTCTCCACTCAGGATATGAGGATGATGAATCTCGGGATACAAGGTCACGACGAAGGATGACAGATGATGATGATACGGTTCTTGATAATGCTAGCGTGACAAGCCAGGACCAAGGTTAGTATGCTCATGTTTTCCTGAGGACTCAACATTGTTTCTGATTAAGGGGAGACATGAACTTTTCTTAGTGGCTGTAGTGCAGTGAATATGGTGTGCAGTTCATCAGCATAAGTGCTTTGGAGTTTCTATGCAAAATTGCACACTGAGGGGCTAAATGGTGTATTTTTCTCTAATAAGGATGGTAATCTTTCAACACAAACATGGAATACTTCTCTGAAATGATAAGCATTAATGTGTAGTAGATGCATGTGTGAAATCCGGTTGTCAGGTAACAGTCGTTTGAGTAATCATGCTGCTTTTTCAGTTTGCTGGCTTCTCTAAATTGAGAGATGCTACACTGGTTCCATATTTTTGTTTGTCCTGTGATAGATAATTTTGTATAGTATCAGCCATGTATCCAGTTAACAGTAGTTGTCAAGTAAATAATGGGAGAAAATTATGTTAAGTTCAATGCAGCATGCATAGATTAAAAAAATCAGGCGTAGATTTCCATTTGTAAGAAACTTCTGACAATTTTTTTTTCAGACTATGACCAGCAAGAGCGACAGAGAAGGCCTCGGAGGAGGAAAAATCGTCCTAGGGGCAACAGTAGTGCGGCATCAGGAACTGAGACAGACACAAGTATCCCAAACTCCAGAGGAGAGCGCATTCCTGGAAGGGGTCGACCGGGTCGTGGGGGTTACAACCAGAGGGGTCATGAATCTGATTCTGGTCACCCTACCAGTGGTCCACCTGCGCCAGGTATGAGCCGTAATTCAGTCAGCCCAGGGATGCAGACTGTCAATGGAGGAGGTGGGGACCGCCCCACCAAGCCGGACATGGGTCCGAAAGATCAGCGTGATGGGCGGCCACCTCGAGATACTCGGCCAAGGGGGAGTAATAATAATTCTTCTACTCCGGCAGGTAACACACAACCTCCCAAAATGGTGGGCAACCATCACAGCGGGAGCGATTCGGACTCTAAACTCGCCAAAAACAAAATGAACAGCAACAGTGCCAAAGCGAAGGAGCATATAGTCAATGGGGAGTGACAGCATTTGTGCTTAGTGGTATTCTCTTTTTTTTTTTTGAAAGTGTATGATTGTTCTGACAGTTTTCACCTAGCAGTTTTCAGTTGATTTGTGTGTCTGGGGAAAGTGGGAGGGGTTGTGAATTATCATGTACGAGAATTAACTTATTTGGTTTGCTTGATTGATTCTGATCACCAATGTACAGCTGTAAATGCAACTCTGTGCCCTCATCTCTTTCTCCCTACTGCTGCCGTTGATAATGATAATGATGATGATCATGATAAAGAAACTGTGGATGCTCTGTACTATAGTTCGTGAAGTTTGATGATGCGAGAGTGTTGTAGTGATGAGTGGAAGCTTCTGTGGGTGTGTATTGGGCACAGTAGTGTGATTGCATGCAAGATAAAGAGTATCCGAGTTGTCATCATTAACTTACTGAGTTTAGGTTGTGTAAGATAGCCATGATAATGCAAAATGGTAGTGCATGATAAAAGATCCATACTAGCTTTGAATGTGAATGTATTTACTGCTCTGTTAATAATGTTTTCTCTTCACTTTTTGAACATTTTTTTTTTTTTTCGGCCTTGGAACAAATCCTTGAGTTTTTTGATTGAGTATGAAAGATCAAGTACAACACCAACATCGATTGAAACATTGCAACAAACCCTGATGTGTGAGCCTCAGTGGATTGCCTGGCATCTTGACAACTTTTGATCTAATGCTGCATACTGTACAATGGGAAAGCTGGCCACTAGTCCTCTTGGATAAAAGCAAGAAACTGAGAGGTTCCACATGCATGTTGTCCGTATTTAAAATCTCTTGACAGTGTTAAAATCATACAACAGTAGGCCTAGGAGTTGCTGTCTGGACACAGGTGATATGCTACCGAGTAATTTAGTCTAACAACCAGTAAAGTGCAGTATAGCTTTTGTAGGAAAGTGCTACGAAAACCTTGCTCATATCAAACGAACTGGCTGTAGACAGCCGTAGTAATGCCAAATCTGTTTCATAGTTTCATGTCTTGTGGAAGAGTCTTGCGTTCTGAAATTGAATGCCAGTGTGTTCGATGCATTGTATGCAGCGTTAATTGAAATGGGTGCCAGATTGCCGGTGCCACTTTGAGGCTGTACTGTTCCTAAAGAAAAGAAAACTCGGTTAATGGAGAGTGCTTGCCTGACATGCTGAGAATATTATGATTTTCTGCTTCAGGTTGTGAGCCTAATATGAAAACCTTCATTGGCATAAAAGCTCTTAAAAGTGGTCGCATTTGTGAGTCAAAGAAACTGAAAATGAGCCTAGCCTCTCATGCTCAGGTTGTGACCATTATAAGCTCTGGGCAGGCGGCACTCTTCCGTTTGAACGAGATCATGACACCCAAGATCTGAAAAGCTCAATTGTGACAAGGTTTACCAATATGTGTGTTCACTTTTTACTGATGACATTTTATCTTCCATATGCAGTAGCAACTCTGAGATAGTTTTTTTTTTTTTTTGGAGTTAAATTCCTAATATCCTGGCATTGCGCCAGTCTGTAGTGAAATTTTTGTGATGGTACTTCTTGTCTGAAGTGTACACTGTTAGAAAAAAAACCCAACATTTTCACTGCACAGGCCGCTATGTACACCTGAAAAGAAATATGAGATTTTTTTTTTACATCGGGATATTTTTACGTGAATTGTTTAATCACCTTTATTGTCAGCAGACATGAAAATTTTGTTTGAAGTTTTCTCAGAGAATTTGTAGAAAGTCCCAACAGATGTTATTGCATATGTAATATATATGATCATAAAATGTTATGTGCTTCTCATATGAACCATGCTTCAATTGTGAAAATGTTTAAAAAAAAAAAGAAAAAAAAAGTTAAAAAAAAAGATATTGCCTAACCTTGCAATTGTTAAATTACCCATCCGAGTGTAAATGTAGACGAGAGACCTTTCTGGGTTCGTATCTTAATGCTTGGGGTGCCAATCTGCTACCTTTTGGCAGCTGCTTAAGACAGTAAAACACATACCAGTGGTCATGGTATTGTATTCATGTTCTAGGCAGGTGTGAAAAGGAGCCTTACCGCTTTGCAAGCATTTGATGTACCCTGAAAAGCTCTCCTTGTGCAACACTCCACAATGTGGAGTGATCACTGCAACATCTTTGATCTGGCCCTCCAATGAATGTGGGTAGAGCTTCACTGCACCTGAATTTTGGCATCACTACACCACATTGAGAAGAGGAGGAGATTCAGGAGTTAGAGTGATGTATGTCAGTTACTTGAAAACTCAGACCACAATTAAGGCGAGCCCATGTGTTCCATTTGTCTGGCATGTGCTAGATTTCCAGATTAATAAAGCCTAGTTGAATGAAATTCCTGGGTTCACAGGTTTAAGAGCCAGTGAGGCAACCATTGAGATATCACTTGTGCTTCTGTAAGGTGAAAATGCACAAGTTCTTGCATTGATACCTTAGTCTTACAGCAAATGTCGAGATTGGCAAACTCTTAGGATTCATCTAAGTGCCACCCCAAAAAATGTGGGACAGGATCACATCATATATACTTCTGCCGTCTTGTGACAAAGAGCTATATACGAACTATAAATTATAGTGCATGTGTGGCTTTTTGTCTGAAGAGAGCAGACGTGCATCCAACTTTTGTTATCATCAGTGGTTTTGTGTAGCCTGGTGATTGACTTTTATCACTTGCCACTCCATATCTCCTATTCCTTGTTCAGGTGTTTGTGTGAAGGGCCATAAGTACCATCATCTTGCATTCACCATTGTGAAAGAGACTTGGTGAGTTATCCCAAATGAGCCATGCATAGGGAAAAAAATATATGAGATGCCTTATGTCCATCACAGCCGTCTTGTACATAAGGTATCTTTTGCCATTTCATGGCCTCAGTTTGTCCATTGACCCATTTACCATCTGCGACAATGTAATTTCAGTGTGCTGATATTTATTCATCTCACAAAAAAAAAAAATCATGTTTTTTTTAAACAACACAGTTGATTAGTAAAAGGATGAATAAATAGCAGCAAGCATACGACATTCACTAGATATTGTAAACCTTCTGGATGTCCTAAACCAGTTACATTTCTGTCAGGCAAATGAATATTCTCGTCGACATATGGGAATGTTAAAGCTGTTCATTTGGAAATGACAGTAGGATTACGATGTTTAGTGACAAGAAATTTAACCCTCAGCATCTTGCATTCTTTTATTTTTTTTAGTGAATTTATATTTGCACCAGCATTGTGGCACCTGAGCCACAAATGAACAGTTGCATGCCCCATGGCACTTTTTATCGTGCTATATCCGAGTCATGACTTTTATATCGGTGTCATTCCGCCAGGTGAAACAGATGACCACAGTTATTTATCTGCATGTGAGCTATGTACAAAAACAGTCTTCATCAGTTGTAGCTATATGGACTAGGGGTATTGTTATGACCCTCAAGTTTAAAACTTATGCTGCTCTGGCAATCTGCTTGAAGGAAAAAAGTGTCATGGGGTTATTGACTGTACTTTTGTACTGAAACATGACCGAGAACCCATAGGGTAAATAGTTTTCATGGAATTATTTTCATACCTTCAGCCTTTACCTTAAGTGAAATTGTGAAGCTCATGTGTGCTGCTGTAAAAGCAATTTGTAATTGTAAGAGCATTGCAGATTAATGGGCAGAGCCACAAAAGTGGAATGTCCATAGAGAGTGCACGTGCATCTGCTTAGTGACAGTTATAGTGGAACAACCTCCTGTGAGGAAGAGATCATCCACTTATTATTCAAAGTGAGCTACAGTGATAGCTATTTGACCAGAGAATTTTTAAAACAAATCTTTTGAACTGAAGTCTCATGGTCAGTGACAGTTTTGTGCTGTCTAGACAAAATTGTTTGAAAGTATTTAGCATTTGAAATGTCATCTTTTTCTTCATTTTTGTTTTGAAATGTCATCATAGCAGTGAAGATAGTTGTTCTGTACTGTCAACGCTGGTCCTGGATGAACACTTAAATGTGATACTACTAGAAGAAAAGTTTAAATGTGCCTCATTTTCACAATGTATGTGGGTGGAAATAATTTCCTGAAGACTGAACACACTGGTCATGCAATTGCTATATGTTTTTGAGTCACAAAAAATCTGGGAATATGAATGTTCCATGTGATGCTTTTATTTCCCACAAGATGTGACAAATTTTTTGAGCCTTTTTTTTTTTCAAAGTCATCCACACATATCACAGGTTGTGTGGGAATATGAAATATATGCTACTCAGAAAGTGTATGGGAACTTGCTTGACTTGTGTAATATCCCTGTAGTAGAACGGGAAGGCTTTAGATGTTTCTGTGTTGATGAACGGGCAACATTTGTGACTTGCCCTTCAGCCCATTGTTGTGTGACAATAGGTGGAGATGTCCGCCTGAATGTTACTGCTGTATGCATTGCCAAGGGTATAGGAAAGGGATATTCTATTTGAGCCACTTGAGAAGAGAGTTTTGAGATTCCATGATACAGTAATAACAAAGTGAATGTTTTTTTGTGGCAAGTGTAAAGCGGCATGCTAAGAAAATAGAAAGCTGAGTGCAGAATCGCTGTTTAGAATATGTAATGTACGAAGCTGATTTTATCGCAAAGCAAGAGAGTTCTGATGATTTATGGGAAAAGATCATACAAAATCAGGTCAAATTCACCTTTTGGCATCTCTGTATAAAGCATAATGACCATTATCTTTTTATCTTGGTCATTCTGTCGCAGCATTTCTGGTTTCAGATACAGTTAACTGAATGCACAGTTGCTTACTTCATTAAGACAAGTGCAACAGGATTGTCGTTTTGTATCTCATTACAAAAACAAAATGAATTTGGTGCATGTGGTAGTTTGTCATAAATCAGCAGGGGTTCATAGTACTTTAAGTTCAGTGGCAGAGTTCATGGGAAATGTAAACCCAATAGTAGAGTTGATGGGAAATGTAAGCTGTTTTAGGTGAATCAGGGGGGCAGTTCTTACTGATAGTCAGTCACATGAGATTTAATCTTGGCAGAGTTTATTTCTTAGCTACTAAGTTCGCTGATGTTGAACATTACCATGGATGCATAGTTACTGCTACTGGGAGTCTGCTATTACCCAACAATATCTTTGGGATTAGATTGGGAAGGTTTTAGATGTGTTGTTTGAGTAGCATATATAAAAGAAAATGGCAAGTAGACCGAACAGGCATATTTATGATTGCCTTGTGACACCAGGGTCCTTGCTACAGAGCACAACCAAAGGTCATGCTGTTGTTTACTACAGCAGATATTCATATCACAAACACTGATGGAATATCCACTGTATTTTTTTATTTTCATTTTCTCTCCTGAACACTTTATGTACCACAGTCAGAGTATCATGTTCAACTTTACCTTACCTTTGTGTTGCTGTGTTGCAAAAATGCAGCTAGGCTATTCCTTGAATTTAGATCATAAGACATGATAAGAGGTGCTTTGGGGCTGAAAGTTAACTTGACATGGCTGTGGTACAGAAAGTGATAGTTGAAAATTGAAGGAATTTTCTTCTTCAAGGTATTTGATCCTTTGCGTGTTCTTTTGAAGTCTGTGTCCTATATTGATCCACCAAAACGTGGAAAAGTATTGCGCATGAATCTGGTCTGGCCACTGTCTCCACGTCATGACAGCCTTTCGAGGTGAATTGGCATTCCAGGACTGCAAAAATATTTCCTGTATACGGTAGAGCATGGATAACTTGAATACTTTGGGGTCACCTCATCATGTTAAAGAGTTTTTGCCAAATTTCGAGCAATACTGTGTATAAAGAAATACAGGTCTGAAAGGTTTGTTTGAGGGACCCATGATTTCGACATGCATGTGTTCGAGGTACTCTTGCTCTACTGTATTTGACATTGATCTTTTTACCACCTGTGCAATGCAACTGCCCTTCCTCATGTCTCAAATGTTGTAATGCATTACGAAAAAAAAAAAGAAACATTGCTATGACCATCAGCTAATGAATTCGAAACCAGGCACAGGCTGTTGTGAGATTTCATGGCATCATCATTCCCTTTTCAGTATGCCACAGTGTTTCTGACAGCTGGTGAGCCCCTGGGTGGGTTGTGTAGAGGGGAAGAATTTATTCCTTTTTCTCAACTTAAAAAGCTCACACCACCAGTTGAAGACACATGTATCTATAAGGAAAGAAAGGTGACTGCTGTATACAGGTTCGCCTGCATTAAAAATACTGTATACCAAGAATTTAAGGTTGGAAACAAACCAGAATGAATAGAAAACAGCATTCGTTATCACATTATGTGACACAGTTTTTAATGGATGGTATAACTTCCTCTCAATGTGATTTCAGCTGGACTGAATAATATGTATGCAAATAAGAATCCTAGCATTTTTACTACTTTTTTTGTGGTGGTCTTTCCAGTATTAAATATTAAATTCAGCAGCCTTTAGATCTTCTTAAGACTGGCAGTACCCTGATGAAAATGTAGAAAAGTTCTTAATAAGCATCAGCATTGAGATCAGCTCTTATCAGATATTTTGTAGAAGGTCAGAGAAAAGACAGAAAAAGAGAACAGGCAGAGATGCAGTATGAAATTTACATGGAAAAATATAATCCCATAAAACAAGTTGTAGATTCTCTTGTCTGGGGTTAACGGATCGCACAGACTTTTGCCATTTTTGGGGGCCACAATATCCACAGTGATAAAATTTACAAGGAAAATGAAAGAAGCTGTTATAGTTTTCACTGTGAAACACTATATTAGCTCCCAAACAGCTGATAATCATGGTTAAGGGCCACAGCCTGTTTCAGTGGAAAGCAGTGTGTAAGCCAGTACGTTTTGCTTGCTTTCATATCCTCCTTTGAATAGGACCACTATGCTGTAGGGGTCATCAAATACATTTGTCATGTTTTACATCTTGTGCCACATCACTTTTTTGTTTGTGAAAAGCAAATCCACATTTGGAAAAAAAATAAAAAATGCCTCCAATCTTGCATTGGTACATGTTATGAAACTGTCAGGCACTAGGGCTTGAAGCAGTGGTTTCCTTTCCAGTATTTAAAATATGCAGAATCATTTTTGCAGAACTTGTTTAGTCCAGAGCGCTGTCTTTGAGAACATGTTTGACAAAGCCTTGAGGATTTAGGAAAACACAGCATAAACAGGTCGCAGAGAATGAGCCATGATACTGGATCAGTTCTTTGTCAGATGTAGTGTACAGTATTACCTTAGAAGTGCTTTGGGGCATCATGTGTTGTTCTACACATTTAGTTGTTATTTTCTTGTCTTTGGCCTCAGTTTGAGATTGTGGTAGCCGGAATCTGAAGAGTCCGCTTAGAATTTCTGAAATAGTGACATCAGTGTGGGGGGGAAAAAAAGTGGCCGTAAAAAGTACTTAACTCTGAGCTAACATTTTTTTTTTCTTAATAAGTGTAGAAAGTATATTTATACTCTGAAGTGATGAATAAAAATCATCTGTCAACCCTGTATAGATGGTGTTTGATTTTGACCCTAAACAGAGGTTTACTGTTAAGAGTGTTGATTTTCCTTAACTTGTTTGGTTTAAAGTTTGTAGTAGGTATCAAGAGTTTGATGGGGCAATACCGCAACCCTAGAAAAATACGTGATCCGTTTTCTCAAATCTGTAATTGAATTGCAGTGGCCGAGCAAAGATTTTGATCATGTTAGTAGAAAAAAATATTCATGGTTGAAATTGAGATTTGGTGATATTTGTTAACCTTGTTAACTGATCTAGTTTTTGAATAAGTATTATAGTTGTAATTTATGTCTAAATATGTAAAACTTGATATTATTTCAAGAATTTGTTGAAAAAGGTTATTTTCTGAACATTACAAAATCTTTAATATCTTTGTAAGTCTGCTTTTTTTTCTTAAATTGGCCATGAAAACAAGTAGGCCTACAGTCTACGCTTTATAAGTGCCAAATCTCAAGCCTGTAGCTTATCTAGATATGCCCTTAATGAAGGAGAGAAATAACGTATCCCATGAAAATTGCTTGAAATCTCTGTTGGCCATTTTCTTAAAACTTAATGTCATACACCAGCTACCATCTAGCATGCCTATCTCAGTCACTCTCTGGGGCTACAACGATGGTTTTGGTATCAAATTAAAGGTCTTTAAAAGTGCTTTTCAGTGATATGCATAACTCACTAACCCTAAAATGCAACTTAATTGCTGATTTGAGAAAATTGGTCTCATATAAACATTCACAACATCTGCTTGGTCTTTACTTGTTGGATGTGTTCAGAAATAATTACATGTACTATATTATTTGTGTTGCTTGAACTCACTGCGCTGTGTAAGTTCTTAATGTACATAAAGGCTCATGCCACTAGTGGTTGTAGCTGCCATGAAGCAAAATAATACTGTATCACCATGAATTTGGTATTGACATTATACAGTGTTTTGTTGTTGGATGGCAAAGTGAGGAAGGCGACACGACCTCCCCCCAAAAAGGGGGGGAAGGGTCCTGTCGTTACAGTTTTTGTTCTCATTTTGACTGCTAAATAGTGGAAGACTTTATTGTGCCATTCTGATGATGCCCCCTTTGAATTTGACATGGAAGATTGCATGCCAAATTTCGAAATGATGTTGTTGATGATTCAGTTGTCATAACGAATGAAAATTAGATCTGTATGACCTCCCCCCTCTCCAAATGGTTGTTTTTGGAGGAAAAGCACTGGTATGTTATCTGCATCATAATAGCCAGTGTGGTTTTCCCTGTTACAAGAGGGGCTGGTAGATGATGACTGAATTGTCAAAGCACATGTAAATGTAGCTGAATGCCCAGCCGGTGCTCCCAACATGCCTACACTGGACTGTGTAATATGTTCAGCATATTGTGTCCTTGTTTTCTTTACATGTCACTTCAGTTTTTACACCGGATTTTTCACTTGCTATAACAATAACTGATTTACCACATGGAATTACAGTCTCCTTGTGAAGCAGACGTCTCAAAAATACCAGCTTTTTCATAAAAGCTAATTTGTGCCCAGCAACTGTGGAAGTTTGGGCCAATTCATACACTGATTTTGATTCTCAACTAAAGGGACTGACAGTTGTTTTGCAGCCAGGCAAAGTGAGGCTTATATCACTGGTCTAGGAACTCTGATATCAAGTACTGAAGGTGATTGGAGAAATGTGATACTGAATTTTTGCTTCTGAAATCACGAGTAAAATCATTTCTGTACACAGAGCTATTGATTTTGTCAGCGGATGATCGGTAACGTGAGGTTTTGATATTAAATGCCTTTAAAAGTGAAAAAGTGTTCTACAGTCTTGATTTTCTCAGAACTTTTCCCTGCCACTGCAAATGAATATATATGTATCTCTAAGTGGAAAATTGCTAGTCAAAACTGTTTTCTGCGAATGAAAGTACAAACATTAGGCTTTCATACCATACTAATAACTTGATGTGATCAAAACGCCTCAATTTGACTGACTGCAAGAGAATTTTGTCACTGGCCGTGACACACAGCAAGAAAAGAAACTGATTTTAGAAAGTATTCTGGGAATTTCAGTCGTTGTCTTGTTCTTAGCTGATTAGAAGAGGCTTCTCCATTTTGGATAATAAAATCCTTGCATTCGTCATAACGGCCGTGTCCTTGTGTCGGGATCAAACTTTTAATACCCCACGAAGAATATTGCAAAGTTTTTGTACCTTAAACGACACAAAGTGTCAGTGAATATTCTTCAGAGGTGTAATGATTTAAAAGCCTGAACATACAGAGACCTTTCCCATGTCCTACTTTTTTTATATTATGATGTCCAGATTATCATTCTGTTTATGATTTGTAAAATGAATTTCTTGACATGGATGAGCTTCTGTGAAAAGCTGTATGGGAGAATGTTTGCCGACCTTTAACCCAAACAGACTTTGAGAATTAAGTTTTGAGTTGAGATTTTGTGTTGTATCTGGTGACCGCCTTGTGTCTGAGGGCAGCTCCAGGACACAACTAGTAGTCAAAAAAAGTGGTCGTCATGATAAACTTGTGGTTCTGGCTGGCACCAAAGACACTAGGTTTTAGACAGGTATCAATATACATTGAGAATAAACTTTAGTGAGTTTATTGTCTTTCTTTAAAACCTGTGAATCAGTTGATGGAGATCTCCATGTCTGGAGCGGCACTAAACTGAATACTGAAAAAATTGGGCGTAGTCCTAACAACAGTATTGTTTTTTCTTGATAAATCCTGTGACTATAAAACGACAAAATATATACTGGGATTGTCTCCAATATAAGTGAAAAGAAGTGTATTCTTTTTTTTTTTTGGAATATTCAAAATAGAGATGGGTGGGGATAAAGATTCTTGAAGCAGTGCTTGTTGTGAAAAATATATAGTGCAGAGAAGATATTGCTTTGCTTCATACATGAGCTTAAGCAGAGATATGTTACCATTTACAAGTTCTGTGTTCTTGCACGCCGGTTTGCAGTATTATTTGTACACATATGTTTATATGCTGTTTGCATTGTTTTGTTCTTCAGTAAGGTAACTATAGATGTCACAGAAAACATTTTACCATAGGAAGACATGCACATTGTGTCTTTGCACTTAGTAATAGGCAGCTTTCAAACTCACCTAATTATACTTGACTCTGGAGTCAATCTCACTGCAGTTAGGATAGATCCACTGCTGATGTATCATTGGCGTCAGTATGGGGTAGGATTCTCCTTCTTAGGATGCCTGTCAGCGTTTGATGACTGTGGAATCTGTTCTGTCCAGCAGTCTCTTCCTTTGCTGTATCTCTCCTTGGCTGACCCCAGAGGCTGACTCTATATCACTCTATACCATGGTCATAGTTTCCCTAAGGGCTGTCATTATGTCCTCTCTGTAAGGCTCCGCTTATCAAATTGTATCTGAGTCTCCAGAAAAAGGAAACTAAATCTTCATATGTTTAGATTTTTATCTCAGGCAGTTCTGCCATTATTCACCTAAGGAGTAAGAAGAGGGAGACAAATAGTTAATAGTCCATCTTTTGAAGCAAATTTTGGACATAATTCCAAGGTTCTGTTGTCATAGTTGCCATCTGCAGGCCTGAAAACCAGAATTTTGACTTAAAGGGCTGACCCCAAGGCAAGAGCAGTTTGTTTCATAATGCTGATTAAAAGTTCTTTGGGAATTGTTGACTTGTTAAAGATTTGAATTTGCCTTCATGGATTTTGCCAACAATGGCTCTCAATTCTCATTCATTGTCGTAAACAATGGCAGATCCAGTTCTTGTATGTGTTACAATAATTTGAGTGGAGAACATGAAATCAACTGATCAGAGATAAGAGCTAACCTGTATCCAAGAAAAGAGGCCTAACGCAAAACCATTTCTCAAAGTCTGTCATACCTACCCGATATGCGAATACTGTACTTACGATGCACACATTATCATAATTTGTTGAGACTGCCCAGTTTCCTGTAAATTCAGACGAGAGTGAAAAAAATGTGTGCAGCTGAAGAAAATTTCTGCCATCTTGTATGCACTTTTTCTCACTATTTTTCTGTTTCTTGTCCCCTCGTATTATGTATAAATGACAACATATTTGACAATGGTATGCAATATGTCACAGTTGGCCCTAATGCAGACCAAGTGTTCCATATGGAATGTTTTCTAACATCATCTCTCGTACCTGTCATAATTTCATAAACAGAGATAGATACAGCCTCTGTTGAGCTTGTTTTCCGAAACCTTATCCTCTCATTTTAGTTACAATGATTTACGTAAATATCAGTCCATTTCTGTGGTCTTATGGAAGAACTTAAATAGGAACACAAATGAAATGATATTGTCGAGGCTATACAAATAAGAGGCACATTTATCAATCTTGAAAATGTAAAAGTTCAGAGCACTCTTCAGAGTATTACAGTGTTGTTTCGATTTGATATTATTACCTCTTCATCGTGTAATTTTTACTATCAAACGTATTTTACTCAGTTTCCCAAAATTGTGAATAGGATCACAGACTTATCTTTGCCTTCAGAGCAGTTTGTTTGTGCTGACATATAACCTCAAATCCACATATATGAGATTCTGAGGCAAAATGGGATATCATGCAACCATTTAGCTAGCCTGAAACAGCTTAGTTCCTCACTATGATGTTACCACTGATGGCAAAATGCCAAAATTTTTCAAAATTTTCAGAAAACAAAATCAGATTGTTAATAAAAGCATTTTTTATCAAGCAAGCTGTGTGGAGGTTCACTGAAAGAATGATAAAGCAACTTTTTTTATACAACAGAGACCTGTTGTGTTGAAATTTTTCCATTGGCTGCTGCCATCTCAATTTTTATGTTCCAAAGCTTTTGCTCTTGATCAAGAATTCTACTATCACCAGAACCAGTCTGAAATTCTGTACTACATAAAATTGCACTGAAATTTGGATTCTACTTAACTGTAATTTGTGGAAGACAAGATTGTGAGCTGGCATAACCGATGTCTGGTTTTGGACAACGTTTTGATGAGAAAATGTAAAACTTGTGTCTACAGGTTCAACCAGTGTCTGTGTTTTGAGCGAAATTTTGCTGAGAAAATGTAAAATTTTTGTCTGCAGGTACAACCAGTGTCTGTTTTGAGCGAAATTTTTGCTGAGAAAATGTAAAACTTGTGTCTACAGGTTCAACCAATGTCTGTGTTTTGAGCGAAATTTTGCTGAGAAAATGTAAACTTGTATCTACAGGCACAACCAGTGTCTGTTTTGGGTGAAATTTTTGCTAAATTTTTGTCTGCAGGTACAACCAATGTCTGTTTTGAGCGAAATTTTTGCTGAGAAAATGTAAAACTTTTGTCTACAGACAGGCACAACCAATATCTGTGTTTTGGACAAAGTTTTGATGAGAAAATGTAATTTTGTGTCAACAGGCACAACTATTGCCAGTGTTTTTAGTGAAATTTTGATAAGAAAATGTAAAATTTCTGTTTACAGGCATAACCAGTGTCTGTGTTTTGGACAAAGTTTGGATGAGAAAATGTTAACTTGTGTCTCTATTAGGGCCATATTGTGAATAGTAATGTCTGTGCACTCTGATGTAGTTGAGGGTTTAATGGAATTTATTGGTCATCACAAAACAAGTAATGGGACTGCTATTTGAAAGTTGTGAAACACAACTTGACCCGCCCCTTTTACTTTCGTTAGACTATTGATATATTATGTGGGGGAAGGTAAATACACAGGTTACAGAAGACTCCATAGAGAAAATGGACTATATTAATCATTTTACTGAAAGATGTCATTTTGCATAAGTCTTGTTGTATCAGAAGGTGCTAAAAATATCTTTATTTCATGAGAAAGACGTATGATCTGATTTTTGTTATTAGGAGGAGAAAGTATATAAGGTATCTTTCAACCCGCTGCAGTAATTAAAAAAAAAAAAATCATTGGATGAAACTTTTCTGTAAATTTGTAGGCAGGAGATATACTGCTTGTGACCATAAAAAGAACATTTGTGAATGGCGAAATTGGTCGAGAAATAAATTTGCACAGTTTCACGCAGATTTTTTAAAAATCTATAAAACATTGGTGCCCTGGAGATAGTTTTAATCATTGATTAGGTATAGTAAGGATCATAGGTTCCAGAGAGAGCATATCCTTGCTAACACACTGCTTCATACCCAACTAAAAGAACTGTTTCAAGATAGAAAAGATCTCTTTGCAAAATATAAGGTTGTTTCATACAAGAATAGCCATATCATGGTACTCCGAACTGACGTAGTATGCATAATATTGTAAGTACTTTGCACATCATCAAACAACTTCTTGCTCTGGGTCATAGAGTATGGAAGCTCGTTTCCATTTGTCTGCTAGTCACTCATTCTTAGTACAGTGCATAATGTTGGAATGTGTCTTCACCTCTTAAAGGTGATAAATGCCTTAGGAAACAAATCATTGGCCGTATTGCCCTGTAAGGCACTATTTGAGAATAGGGGACTGTCATTCTTTTCCTTAAAATACATATACCCCTCAAAAAAAAAAATTACAAGCGTAGAAAAAGTTTAGTATCTCCCTGATGTTGATTTGCAGTGCCTTTATAATTTGTATGCACCTATGTCCATCTACTGACATACATGAATAACGGTCGTATATCTTTGACGTTATAAATAATATGTACGACCTTTTACGTTAGCATGGCTGATATGTGATGATTTGAACACTTGTATGACGAAACGACTTCAAAATAATAAGTTCGGAAGCAGGCACCATATATCTATGTAGTGAAACCTCGATATAGAGTATGCCCTCTGTGCAGAATAAAATGTACATGTACATACCTCTGAGGTATACTTAATATCGAGGTTTATCTGAATAATAAAATGATAGAAATAATAATGAATCTGTGTATGGGAAATTCATACTTTACAACAAGGTCTACTTAATATTTAGGTTCCATGTTGGTTTTTTTGTTTTGTTTTTTTTTCCACACTACATATTGACAGTCTCAGAAACTCAACCTATGAAAACTATTCTTCGCAGAGTCCCTTTTCCCCATGGAGTCTGAGAAAACATGTGGTAGTTTCCTTTCTGTGAACTGATATCGTGGGGAGCTGTTTCCCCATTCTGCCCTGCCAAACATAATTTGCATGTAGATAGTTGGTGTTGTGTTGCTTTTAGTGTTAATGAAACATATCAGGAAATTTATGAATTTTTTTTTTTTTTTTGCCTTCCCGATGTTTTTTCAACGTTTTGGCTAAGAGAAAAAAAAGACAAAAAAGAGTGTTTTCACAGTTGCAACATTTTAGGTTGTTGCCTCTAACTTTGTATTTCACAAATTTATTTTGTATTGATTGCAGTTAACTTTTTGAGAAATAAAAACAGCATTTTCCCACATATTTATACAAAGCAGGTATGAGTTTTCTGTTGTGTTGTTAAATACTTTTGTGTCGTCTTTGAAAGACCCCTTTCTGCTCACCAGCATGGATGCCATTCTTCAAGAATTCTCTGAAAACGGAGAATTTTGGTATCTTTCAGAAATGGTAATTTGACATGTCTAAGGAATAGTTTGCGTAGAAAAATCAACATTTAATTTTTTTTTTTTTAAGTTTTTTGTTTTCTCTTGATTTCTGTTAGCCTTTGACATTCTTTTCTTGGGTCATAGGGGATGATATATGTAGATCTAATTATATGAAGTGTTTATACACATGTATACGTTTATTTCTTGAGACCTATCTTTGTGTTGTGTAAATCCTAGCTTACAATTCTAGACAGACTGCAGAAAGTTCAGGATCAGAGAATTTTATGAAAAAAGAACGACACCCCTGCACTAGTGTTGTTTCTCGTAATAGGGAAGTGCATATAGAATTAGAAGTGACACACTATCCCTCCCATCCATCAGCATGCATAAACATCCATCAGCACGCATAAACTCGAGGGTATCTCGGCGTTTCGAGTTTGCATGACACTTTTTCCTCTTGACATCAGATCTACCCATAACCATAGATTTCACCTTGTGGTGCGCAACTTCGGTGCGGGCTTGTTTGGATTTGACATGGAAGATTGCACACCAAAGTGCAATTAGCAGGGGAGGAATTCCGAATAAAACTCACACCCCAAGCGGAACTCATGCCTAGTAATACAACCCAAATATTACCCCCCCCCCCNTTCCCCCCCCCCCCAACCCTATCCTTAACTCTAACCCTAATGCCCATCGAATCAGGGGCATCAAGTCAAGGCATGATACCCTTTCGTCTTGACGTCAGATCTACTGTAAAGCCAAAGACGGATTTCACCGGCTGCAAGTTCGTAATAATGACGTTTACATACGTCAGAGGTATACTCTGTATTGCCCCCAAAATCCAGAATTACTAAGGATATAATGAGCCTACCTTCGCACCAGATTTATTTCTCTTATCAAGAAGTACACAGTTCTCATCCCATTTCGGTTAACCGATGGCTTGTATAGTATAGTATTCTGCGATCCTTTCTCACAGACACTGCCACTTAAAAAAAAACAAAACAGGTGAAAGTAACATTATTATTGGTGACAACTGAAATTAAAGTGTCTACCTATTTGCCACCATTATGAGTCGGATACAAAAATGAAACAGGGAAAATGTGAGGGGTTTGGGGGGGGGTGGGCTTTGGTGGACTCGTGACATATTCTGCTGCACATCTGTTACAGCACAGTAATAAAATAGGGAAATCCCGATGATAAACTATATTTATAGTACAAGAAGGGGAATTCCAGCCCAGCTTCCTAATGATACTTAGTACGTACCAAAACGCACCGGAAGTGAACACGACTCCTGTGGCATAGGTTCACCTTGTTACGTCATTGACAAGCTGCCGTCGAAATCGCCACGGCGAGAAATGGGCGAGGTTTGTCATAGGTAGGTAAACTACAGCTCCAAATTGATAGATTCTTACAAACCATTCAGCTCCTACTCATAGGGATAGTGCTTCAGTAACTGTCTACTCCGTTAGCTTAAAGCTGAAGGAAGAAGGCTTGTCTAAAGATGTCATTACCGGTGATGCACACAGATTTTGCCTATCAGCGAGATCAATAGATAGACTATGCAGCGCATCAGACCTGATACTTCTGTCTCGACGGACACCAGGAAAAAAGACTAGCCTTGACTGATGCTCCCGTCTCGACGGGCATTAGGATCTGGGTTAAAGAGGGCCAAGGGGTAGTGTTTGGGTTGTATTCTAGTAGACATGAGTGCCGGTTAGGGGTGTGAGTCTCATTGGGAATTTCTCCCTTTCTATCTAGTGCACCATTTTGCACCTTGGTGTCGCGACTGACACTCTTGTCTCGTTGGCCATTAGAATCAAGGATCCCGTCTCGACGAGCATTGGGGTTAGGGACCCTGTTTGGATAGGCATTAGAGGTGGGAACCCCTCCTTGATAGGCGTCGGTGTTACGGATCCCGCCTCTATGGGCATTAGATTAGCATTAGGATTAGGAAGGAATTTCGAATGAGACTCACATCTGTAACCGAAACTCTTGTCTACTAATAGTCTACAACCCAAACCTTATCCCTTACCATACCCCCTAACCCAAACCCCACTTTAACCCTAATTGGCCTAATCCTAATGCCCATTGAGACAGGAACACCAATCGAGACAAAACTCAAAAGCCTAGGGAGACAAGGGCATCAGGTGTGAGTCTCAATTTCTCATTCGGAATTCCTCCGTAGAATTAAAATGCTATCACCAACGATATTCGCCATTCTATACAGGCTGCCTTTGCCATGAGTGGTGATCAACATGCACATGAGTCTACGGACCCCCTGTCTTTCAAGGGGCAGATGGCCGCTAGATACAGGGAACGTATGACCATGGGCTTCGCCCTCGGAAGTAAGTATAGGCCTTACCTATCTCATATACTGTACTTCCTTTCTTCATTGGTTGTCTCCGTCTCGGTAACTTTCTTCATGTTGGAGTCGCCTACTCGTTCAGCTCTGTTGTTTTCCGACAAAGGACCGTATGTGCCAAAATCATAGTTTTATATGAGACACAAAAGACTTGCGTGTCACCATCTTTGTTCAGGTAATCATTTGAGCATACAGCTGGCTATCGTGGAAACCTTAAACGCTTGATATGAAAAGCTCAAATGAAAAGATAAAGAGTACTTTAGTTTTAAGCATTACAAGGATGCCAAAGGGTGAATCTGACTTAAGGCGAGGCACTAACCTTTTTCACATACTATAATACACATAACTTGGTGCGCAAATTATGCCTATGAATGCATTGGATTTCTGTACAAAATTACACACCGAAGTGCTGAATGGTTCATTCTTCTCCTTCAGTGGTGATGATCTTAGAACAAGTGGGGCATTAGCGATGGCACCAGTTGTTTGACACCAGATTTTACCCACATCTCTCAGACATGTTTGTGCATGATCTTATGGAGGCATTCTGGATTTTCTGCCATGACGCAGAATTATCAGAAACTAGTAACACTCTTTGATATTAAATGAAATACTTTTATATCCAGACAGAATATCAGGAAAAGCCTCCTTAATCTCATGCATAAAGGTGTCTAAGAGACATGGGTGAAATCTGGTATCAAACATCTGGTGCCATGCCAAATGACAGTTGCTCTAAGATCATCATCTTTGAGAGAGAAAAATGCACCATTTAGCACTTTGATGTGCAAGTTTGCAAAGGAATTCACTGCATGCATTCAAGGTGATAAGTTGCACACCATGTCATGTGCATTACATCCTTCCTTAATGGTATTTGCGCTCCCAACCCGCGCCTCCCTTTCATTGCTTCCTTCCTTCCTTCCAACAATGGTCCGTTTCTCTCAAACTGACAAATTAGAGTTCCAGGCTTCTCCAGATCAAGGTGGAAGAATTCAGATACAGTACTACTACTTAACAAAAGGAAGTAAAACGGAAGCAGAAAATTATAGAGATACAAGTTTTATTTTTATCATCCGTAAACATATATCATTTACATTTAGAAAAACATTGACAGGGTAATAAATATCCAAAGTGAATTTCGTACAGAAGTAAGAAAAGAACTCACTGAAATGCCTATGAGTTACTTAGTTTACATTTCACTGTAATTCTAGAAGGAGCTGATAGGCATAGGTTCTTCGCCAATAAAATTGTGATTTGAATTCCTCCTATTCTAGTTCATCAAGACTATTTAAATAATTGTCAAAATCACCAGTCACCCCATCAACCACAACGTCTAGGGTAACAATATCACAGTAGTCATCGAAGAGTCTTCCCATCACAAATCAATCCACACGCACTACCACTTTCCCATTTCATCTCTAGCAACAGCAAAACACAATAATAGCATCAGCCATGAACGACCATGGTTGAAGCAGTAACGTCATTAACGCACATACAGTCATTAGCATTGTCCAACAGGCCACACAAAAACAAAAAAAATACAAAAATTCGCCATAGAACAATAACAACAGCGACAGCAACACCACCCCCGCCTCCCCATCCCCAGACAGCGACAACAGCAACGTTGAGACGAGCACGCCTGACGAGGACGCAGCTGAAGAAGCTGGCGAAGCTCAGGGTAGGCTTGGGGTGCCTAAAGCGGTTGAGGAAGGCCCTCAGGATGGGCAAACTCCGCGGCAGGAAGACGCTAAACGACAGTTCCTGTCTGCCTCACGGACAGCGCGGTCGAGATCGAATTTGGGCGAACCCGGCATCGACATTAACAAGCCGGCTATGAAAGATCTGATCACGAAGTTCGAGAGGAGGTCTTTCACATCAACACAGCTACGGCATAACGATAAGGAACAAGGGGACGGCACGCGGATGGCCAGGGACGCTTGGGGAGGCAAGTCGCGAGCGATTAAGCTAGATATAGACCCCAGTGCCCTGACCTCCAGTTCTTCCAGCGAAGACCCTGACAGCAGAAGCCTCTCGTCTGTGTCCAGGCCACCCTGCGCCAAGCCATCCCGGGGAGCGCTTAGTCTAAACGTGGACATGCCCCGTGGAACCCTGCAAAATATGCTTTCAGCGTCAACCATTTCTACCCTGCCTGCTGAGAACAGAAACGCACAGAATGCCTACATAGGCCAGTCAAAGGACTCTACTCCTCAAGAAAGCAAACCGGTCATCCCAGAGAGTTCGCAGTCGAACGTGCAGGGTCAGCAACAGCAGGCAGCCAATCGTTGCTCAGTGACGTCCCAATCAGGTGACTGTGGTGATAGGGGTTTAAATGACTCACCTTGTAGTATGAAAGGAAATGATGGCAAGGAGAGCAGCAGTAACGACAAGGCAAAGGAACGACAAGAGTTGGGTGGAGAAGAAAGAGAAGCAGCAACGGCCCCACCGTTAAGGGTTAGTTTAAGAGGAATAGCCACCCGAAGGAAGCTGAACTCTGGAAACAGTCTCAAATACATTGTCCACAAGAAGGAGTGGGGCAAGAAAACTCAGTCCCAAGACCAAGCTTCAATTGGCGATGTACCGCCTCCTTCCAGCAAGGAGCACAGCACCATCGACATGCAAGTAAAGGCTGGGAACGAACAAGATAACAGAGACCAAACACAATCAGACACTGCCTGTTGGGACACTACGCCCAAAGATACTAGAGCCGTGGTGACCACACCTTCCAACACACAACAGCGGATCGAGAAACGGGGCTGGACTCGACAACGAGAAATGAAAACCGAATCACGAGAAAGTGTGAACGAGGAGAGGAAGTCAACCGCAATGGACCGTTACCTGCAGTTTCTAAAGCGAACCTATCCTATCAAGCAAACTGACTCAAACGAGGGGCTGAGACGGACTGACAAGACAGAGGCAAGAAAGGCGTTAAGGCCTCCTACCCCGCATCGCACTCAGATAATTCGTAAAGCTGGAGATTCCGTTCCAAGAAGAACTATACTGACTTCCAAGGAAGCGATTCAAACTGCAAGTCACTCTAGCAGACCAGCCAGTGCTCAAGCAGCTTTGCTGAAAAAGCAGAATTTGGAGAAAGAAGCACGAACAGCATTACTGTCTCATTTTCGACCTAGATCAGTACAAACTCCACCAGCATTGGACAAAAAAGAGACCACGATGGTAAATGCAAGTGGTGGAGATCTCAGGGGCAGTATTGGAATGTCCTCCTCTATCAGCACCTCCAGCGCCGGCGATGAGTTGAGTAAAGTCATACGACCTGGTCAGAATATGACGCATACGGCGTTGTCCAAACTTTCAAAATCATCTGTCCTCAGCAAAGCTATCTGGCCATTTTTAGCTGCAAACGCACCGACCTCGATGTCTTCAGCCAGCAATTGCTACAACCAAGAGAAGACTGGACAGGAACAAAAATCTGAGACGGTGGACGACAAACTGAGTAAACATTACACTCCATTCTTGCGAAGATGTCTTTCACCAAACTCCCGTCGACAGGAGCAAGGTTCTAGGCATTCTAGCCCACTGATGAAAGTGTCGCCGAGAAGCCAAGTTTCTCCCAGGGCGTACAGCATGGATTCATTGCAGGCACAGCCTAAAGCAAATCCTCTGGATCCTGTGGATAAAAAACTGAGCAGAGAAGTCTCGGACTTGGCCTCACATCTTCTCACAGAGGACGAGCTGGCAGACAATGAACTAATTCCATCTCATCTCAGGGAGAAAAAAACGCATCGTTCCACTGGGAACATTCCACTTTTGCTTTCAAGCTCGGACGATAGTTACAGCATGCGTATGGAGACACCTATCACGAAAATTAAAGCCTCAAGACTGCTCAAGATGCTTAAAACCCCACAAGACGAACGGCCGGCTGATAAACCTGCCATCATTGACACCCTTGAGACTCAGTATCTGGCACAGAGCGACAAACGTGCCCTGCCAGGCCATCATTTCCTGCCTAAACCCGAGGCCAAACCAGCCGCCCCATCATCCTTGTTTTCTGGAGATGCTAGAGGGAGCCCAGAGAATAAGACAGGGTGGACTCCAGAGAACAAGACAGGGTGGAATCCGGAGAATAAGACAGGGTGGAACCCAGAGAGCAAGACAGGGTGGAATCCAGAGAACAAGACAGCCTGGAGCCCACAGAATAAATCATCGTACACGTTTCTGGATGCCAAAAACAGCGCAGGTGCCCATGGACATAGCTTGCTGAAAGAAAGACTCCATAACAGTTCCTTGCAGCCGGCTAACAGCCTGCTGCCCAACTCCCTTCAAGGCAGCCAGCTTAACACACTCAACAGCTTGGGTAAATCGGGGCTGACCGGCTTGAGACCGCTTTCCTCCATCCAGATGGGGCGAGACCTCAAACCAACCAACAGCAGCAGCACCAATCCTCCTTCACATGTCGTTCCAGATGAGTTTGCCTCGGGTTCGACAGTGGCGGAGCCAGACAGATTCATTGCCTTTGACGACCGCTTTGGGACCCCCAAGCCCCACAGTCCTGGCCTACATGGGGATGAGCTCAAGGCTTCTGCTCCAAACCAGAGCCCTGACAAGGTACGCATAGCCTTCGCATTTCTCAAACTGTAGTTTATAATCAATGGGAAGGCCTGAACATTTTAAATAATACAGTGCTATCCACTTTAAGGGAGAGGTACATATTTGTTTCCTGACCTAAAAGAGCCGTACTGAAAAAAAAAAAAAAAGCAAACCGCGCACATCTTCCATCCGCTTGACCATTTCTGAGACGGCACTGCTAGAATGTCAAGATTCTTAACCTGCGTAAGTCACTATTACTCGTGCTACCTGACGTCATAAATCGAAGAAAGCTGGCAGACGATTGGTGCAGACGCGTGCGTAATCTATCTGGTAACCTCGCTTTTTCACGTCACAAAGCATGAATAATAGCGGCGCACGCATGGTGACAATCCCGACATTCCTGCGGTGTTTCTCAGAAACTGTTTGGTAAATGGAAAAATGAACAGAGTTTCAATTTAATGAATAAAATAACGACTTATTAGGCTGTGAGACAAATAACTATCCCCGTTCCTTTAAGTGAACAGCACGGGACCAGCGAAAATTGTTCACTTTAGCCGGAATTCACACTAATAGATTTTCAGAGTGAGAAAAAATAAACATCATATAAGTATGAAGATGTTGATGACGCTGTGGAGCATCTCTTACAACAAAAAGAAAGGGGGGTGGAGGGGAGGAGATACTACGAATGTGTGTTACTGTGTACTCGTGCGGTGGGCCCATGATGCATGGAGCAGATTAACTAATTCAGTGGTCAAACCCCCCCCCCCCCNCCCCTTTTTCCAAACCTTTCACACGGAGATGGATTTTGTACTGGTGTCGTGATTTTGGTTATAGATCGAACTGCAACAATGCGGACACTGGTTCACAATGTTGCTATTCAGAATTCACTCTAAACGAAAATCTGTGCGGGACAGTTGATTCCATTCATGTTACATCAGAAGAAATAGGTCTGGACCTCAGCACAAGTTCACTTCATTCGAAAATAGTTCACTCTTTGCGGTCTCCACCTGTACATTACTTAGGCGATGGTCTGTCTCTAAGCCTTTTGCACTGCGAGCTTTTACTTCTTGTGGGCTTTGGTAAGGGCCTTGTTAGGAATGAGCAAAATACGAACACATCGGGAAGAGCCACAAACAAGCTGCTGTAGTCAAAATGCATTATCGCTGCTCTCAGCTATTGGACCACGATATAAACATTCATAACAAAGAGTGCCAGGACGTCTTCAACCCCAGACGTTTCCGAATGTTTCCATAGACCAACAAGCTCTGGCTATGGAAATATTTGTGAATACGAGTGAATGAGGGAGGGAAGGAGGGGATGTTCTCATTATAAATAAAGCATCAAACATATTTATAAGGATTCTCTGCTCACTGGCTGCTTTGCCTTTCTATTAAAGGCAGAAACAGATGTAAGTGCCTCTCCCACCCGAGGCAGGAAGTCAAGATCTAGACGAGAAGGGAGCATCACGCGACGAGAAGCCAGCACCACGCCCATCAGAACAAGTTCAAGGTAATTCATTTTTTCTGCCTGGCAGCCATCGCTCTCACGCATTAAAAAAAAAAATGCGCGTGTGCAGATTTTAAATTTGTATAGCCGCAGATTTAAACACCTTAGCTTTGACTTTCTTCAACATTGTTGTGCTGAGAATATGTATCGAGATATTTATCCGTGGGGAGAGAATTGAACCATTCAGAGATAGCAACCCTTTAAACGCATGCCCTTATACTTCGAAGACCTGCCGATGACAACAACCTGAGCGATGTTTGTGACCTTTCCATGAAATTGCCCGAACAAAATCAGCGGCCCAGGCAAAACTCAAGGTGCTATACGCATGCTTGAACTGTCGCAGACACTAATGCATAATGGGTGTATTCAGTGCCAATGCTGTGTACGGTACACTTTTTGTTACGTACGCCCTGTTGCTGAACCAACCATGTTTCTTAGGTGTCCAAACATTATATGGACCATATCATAGAATGAAAATTACATCCCAAGGACATGTTTCGGATTTTGTGAACACGTAAAATAAAAAAGTAATAAACTGATTAATAATATCATTACTATTGGTGATACATGTTTGAAATAGGAATTACGATTCTTCATATATATTCTGACTGGACTGAGAAGACACAAAAGTATGAGGAACTAGCGAGACACTTTGATGTGTATAATGATTAACTTTATATCTAGATAAAATATCCGAAATGGCCTTCACAGGATTAAACATAAAAGTGTCCAGGAGACATAGGTCAAATCCGGTGTCAACCAACTGGTGCTATCGCAAATGACAGTACCCGAAGGTCATCACGTCTGAGGGAGAAAAAAAAACCACTATTCAGCACTCTGTGTGCAGTTTTGCATTGAAATCCAGTGCACTTTTGGTGATAATTTGCGCACCATGCTAGGTGAATTGTAACCTCTAGAGAAGGATGGCCTCCCCTAAAGGCCAGTCATAACACAGACCCCTTAGTGATGTTAGATAGGACACTGTTACAACCTTTGATCTCTAATGTAAGCTTTACAGGTTCAGCATTGCAAGGAAAAATGCAGTGCAAGTTGCACATTGTTCTTTTGTATCTCTCTTGGGGGCGAATAATATCGTGTGCTGTTAGTATTCTCGTGAGATAATTCTGTGCATTGAATAATTTGGTTTTACTATTTATAACGGGAACATTATTTTGAACGGGGATTTATTTTCGTGTAAACGAGAGTGTGTTTTAATTGTTTCGCGTTACATTAAGTATGCTGTATTTTAAATAAATGAGAAGAGGTGGTTTCAGGAAAAAGCCCAACGTACACACAATCCTTTCCAAACCACACACAAGAAGCATCATGCATAGAAATGAAACACATTCCCTCATTGTTTGGAGGAAGTATCAAGATGAATCAACAGAGATGTTCAAAAAGCAACATTTGAAAAATCATATTTAGTCACTGTCATGACGCACCTTCCCCATCATGTCTGGAAAGGGAACAAATTCCTCCATACTTTCAAAGTAGCACACAACAGGGCGATTAAGACTGAACTCTTCAGGCAGTTGTTTCCACAACTGATCCAGCTCTTTCTGGAAGATTTCCTTGCCTTCTGCTGGGAGTTCCTTGTACCAGTACCCCAGGGTCAGATGCAGTTTTAGATCAGGTCGTGTTNGATAACTCTGTGCTTTAAATACTTTGGTTTTACCTATTTATAACGGGAACATTATTTTGAACGGGGATTTATTTTCGTGTAAACGAGAGTGTGTTTTAATTGTTTCGCGTTACATTAAGTATGCTGTATTTTAATAAATGAGAAGAGGTGGTTTCAGGAAAAAGCCCAACGTACACACAATCCTTTCCCAACCACACACAAGAAGCATCAAGCATGGAAATGAAACACATTCCCTCATTGTTTGGAGGAAGTATCAAGATGAATCAACAGAGATGTTCAAAAAGCAACATTTGAAAAATCATATTTAGTCACTGTCATGACGCACCTTCCCCATCATGTCTGGAAAGGGAACAAATTCCTCCATACTTTCAAAGTAGCACACAACAGGGCGATTAAGACTGAACTCTTCAGGCAGTTGTTTCCACAACTGATCCAGCTCTTTCTGAAAGATTTCCTTGCCTTCTGCTGGGAGTTCCTTGTACCAGTACCCCAGGGTCAGATGCAGTTTTAGATCAGGTCGTGTTGTTGTGCCAAATATCGATAAGAATTTCTTTCTAAGCTCAGGTATCACGTCTGCAATTTGCACTTCACCATAAATAGCGAGTACCGATCGCCCAACATGAAAGTGGGTTTTGCGAAAGGATATGTCCCATTCTCCTTGGTCACAGACCTTCTGGGCTGCAGACAGATCCTTCTGGAGCGTGTCCATGGCCCCAAACCAGGCCATCGAAGGGACAGACCCCGAGTACGGGGTGTATTTCTCAGGCACATTTTTTTGTGAAAATATGTCGAAGATGGTGACATGGTAGGAAGGAGCAGGTAGCGCTGACAGATACTTGCTGAGGATCTTCGTGTTCCTGATGTACTCTGGGATGAATCCATACTTTGTCACGTCAGCAACATGGCTTACGATTGTGTATCCGTAGACAGGGAGATACTTCCCCTCCGTACTGATTTTCTCATCGATTTTCCTAGGACTGTCAATCTTCGACTTGTCCATGTCCTTTTTCACTTCAGTCTTCATCGCAGCATTTCCATAGAAATAGTAGAGGACTAAGGCTATGGCGGAAAGGCCGAGTGCTATCATGCGCCACTTGGAACGAATTTCTGTCATGTCTCCTGCAAAGAGTCCAGTGAACAACTTATTGCATTTATCATAAAAAAATAAGAAGCAACGGTTTCTGGGGAACAGTTAAAACTATGTATTGGCATATCATTTTTTGTTTGCTTTGCATTGACTTGTCACTGAGTAGTCTTAACACAGACCTGAAAATCGACATGGCTGAGTGGGTCATCTGCTGACTACAAAATGTGTAGAATACAAGCGACGTGATCAGGAGGGACAAAATAATCGATAACGCAGCATGTTAGCCAGATCCAGGACATCTCACTGATTCAACCTGATCAGCGACGTTTTAACTTTGCAGTATTCATTCCATTTGTCCAACAGAATAAATTTTATACTAGTTATAGTTAAGTGAAATATCTAAGAAAGTGCGTGTCTCTGCGATGGGCACTTCCTAGTACAATCGTTAATTGCTCTTTCTTTTGACCCACTTTCACATGAGTGCGACCCGGACCTACATGTGTCTGTGCCGACATCCATCCAACTTCTGCACTCAATGCCACTGTATTCTATATTAGATCATGTGATCTCATGTGGGTTGGGGGTAGGGGTGGTTAGGACCAAACAAAATGATCCCGAGCAACAGAGATACAATGATGTAGAAAAAAAAAAATAACCACGAAAAGAAAATTTTGGTCCCACCGATAAGGTAAAGTAACATCAATCTAATAAAAAGACAATTTAGATATCCTTTTTTACACACACTTGTTATCCTACAATCTATTGATAATGTCAAAACTCCAAGCCCATCAGACCAAGTTCAAGGTAATCCACCTTTTCTGCCTGGCAGCCATTGCTCTCACGCATAAAAAATAAAAATGCGTCTGTGCGGATTTTCAGTTTGTATAGCCGCAGATTTAGACACCTTAGCGTTGACTTACGTATGTAAGGAGATATTTATCCGTATGGAGAGAACCGACCCACTCAGAGACAGTAACCCTTTAAACGCATGCCCTTATATTTCGAAGACCTGCCGATGATAACAACCTGAGCGATGTTTGTGAACTTTCTATGACACTGCCCGAACAAAATCAGTAAGAGCCATAAACATGCTGCTGTGGTCAAAATCGGCCCAGGCAAAACTCACAGTGCTATACGCATGCTTGAAATGTCGTCGCAGACGCTAATGCATAATGGGTGTATTCAGTGTGAATGCTGTGTACGGTACACTTTTTGTAACGTACGCCCTGCTGCTGAACCAACCATGTTTCTTAGGTGCCCAAACATTATATGGACCATATCATAGGATGAAAATTACACCCCAAGGACATGTTTCGGGTTCTGTGAACACATAAAACGAAAAAGTAATAAACTGATTATAATATCATTACTATTGGTGATACATGTTTGAAATTAGGAAATAAGATTCTTCATATATATTCTGACTGGACTGAGAGGACACAAAAGTATGAGGAACCAGCCATACACTTTGATAAGTATAATGATTAACTTTATATCTAGATAAAAAAATCCGAAATGGCCTTCACAGAATTAAGCATAAAAGTGTCCAATAGTGTCTTATATGTCAAATCTGGTGTCAACTAACTGGTGCTGTCGCAAATGACAGTTGTCTGAAGCTCATCACATTTGAGGGAGAAAAAAAAATCACTATTCAGCACTCTGTGTGCAGTTTTGAATTGAAATCCAGTGCGCTTTTGGTGATAATTTGCGCACCATGTTAGGTGAATTGTAACCTCTAGAGAAGGATGGCCTCCCCTTAAAGCCAGTGATAACACAGGGTCCCTAGTGATGCTAGACATAATACAGTTACAGCCTTTGATCTCTACTGTAAGCTCTACAGATTCAGCATTACAAGGAAGAATGCAATGCAAGTTGCATGTTGTATTTTTGTATCTTTCTTGGGGGCAAATAATATCGTGTGCTCTTAGTATTCTCGTGAGATAATTCTGTGCATTGAATAATTTGGTTTTACTATTTATAACGGGAACATTATTTTGAACGGGGATTTATTTTCGTGTAAACGAGAGTGTGTTTTAATTGTTTCGCGTTACATTAAGTATGCTGTATTTTAATAAATGAGAAGAGGTGGTTTCAGGAAAATGCCCAACGTACACACAATCCCTTCCAAACCACATACAAGAAGCATCATGCATGGAAATGTAGCATATATTCCCTCATTGTGTGCAAGAAGTATCCACATGAATCAACAGAGATGTTCAAAAAGCAACATTTGAAACATCATATTTAGTCAGTGTCATGACGCACCTTCCCCATCATGTCTGGAAAGGGAACAAATTCCTCCATACTTTCAAAGTAGCACACAACAGGGCGATTAAGACTGAACTCTTCAGGCAGCTGTTCCCACAACTGATCCAGCTCTTTCTGGAAGATTTCCTTGCCTTCTGCTGGGAGTTCCTTATACCAGTACCCCAATGTCAGATGCAGTTTTAGATCAGGTCGTGTTGTTGTGCCAAATATCGGTAAGAGCTTCTTCCTCAGCTCGGGTATCACGTCTGCAATTTGCACTTCTCCATAAACAGAGAGTGCCGATCGCCCAACATGAAAGTGGGTTTTGCGAAAGGAAATGTCCCATTCTCCTTGGTCACAGATCTTCTGGGCTGCAGACAAATCCTTCTGGAGCGTGTCCATGGCTCCAAACCAGGCCATCGAAGGGACAGGGCCTGAGTACGGGGTATATTTCTCAGGCACATTTTTTTGTGAAAATATGTCAAAGATGGTGACATGGTAGGAAGGAGCAGGTAGCGCTGACATATACTTGCTGAGGATCTTCGTGTTCCTGATGTACTCTGGGATGAATCTATACTTTGTCACATCGGCAACATGGCTTACGATCGTGTATCCGTAGAAAGGGAGATACCTTCCGTCCGTACTGATTTTTTTCCCATCGATTTTCCTAGGACTGTCAATCTTCGACCTGTCCATGTCCTTTTTCGCTTCAGTCTTCACCGCAGAGTTTCCGTAGAAATAGTAGAGGACTAAGGCTATGGCGGAAAGACCGAGTGCTATCATGCGCCACTTGGGACGAATTTCTGTCATGTCTCCTGCAAAGAGTCCAGTGGACAACTTATTGCGTGTATCATGAAAAAAAAAAAAGACAACGATTTCTGAAGAATAGTTAAAGGTATTTCTTGGTATATCATTTTTTTGTTTGTTCTGCATTGACTTGTCGCTGAGTAGTCTTAACACAGACCTGAAATTCGATATGGCTGAGTAGGTCATCTGCTGACTACAAAATGTGTGGACTACATGTCCTTGACGCGATCAGGAAATACAAAATAATCGATAACGCAGCATGTAAACCAGATCCAAGACATCTCACTGATTCAACCTAATCAGCGAGGTTTTGTCTTTGCAGTGTTCAATCCATTTGTCCCACAGAATAAATTTTATACCTGTCATAGTTAAAAGTGAAACTCAGTGACTGTCTCTGCGACGGGCACTTCCTAGTACGATTCTCTTTCCTTTGACCTACTTTCACATGAGTGCGTCCCGGACCTACATGTGTCTGTGCCGACATCGATCAAACTTTTGCACTCAAGGCCACTGTGCTCTATATTAGATCATGTGATCTCATGTGGGTTGGGGGTGGGGGTGGGGGTGGGGTGGTGAGGACCAAACAACATGATCCCGAACAACAGAGATACAATGATGTAGCAAAAAAAAAATAACCACGAAAAGAAAATTTTGGCCCCATCGATAAGGTAAAGTAACATCAATCTAATAAAAAGACAATTTAGATATCTTTTTTTACACACACTTGTTATCCTACAATCTACTGATAACGTCAAAACTCGAAGCGTTGTCATTTTGTATGCTGTGGAGTGTGTACATGTGACAGCGACGCCAGTCACAGCCAGCCACAGACAGTCACAGTGATAATTCGATGGAGCAGTTATACTTTGGGTAGGAGGGTAGGATAACGGGCGCCTAGTCTACCAGGATGAGGAGGAAATTCATGGAAGGTCCCGTGCGCACACTGAGCACGTTAAAAATCCCCTGTCAGCTTTAAAATCGTAGAAGAGCAGCTGTCCCAGCAATATTAAAGTAAATATTTTACCCAGTAGTTTACAACTTGAAACCAATATAGCCGTTATCGTGCTGACGCGCCGTAAAATCCTAACTCAAACAAATATAAACAATGTCGTTTTAATCCGAAATACGATTAATATCGAAACAATGTATCTGGTCCCTTCGATTTCAATTGAACATGCTTCTACTGAATTCTGTTATCTGAACACGTCGTGACTAAGCAGAAGTTGCTATTAAGCCAATGGCGTTTATCTAGAGTTTAGTGTCCTCAGCCACCACTACGTGCACAGTGAATGCCATTATCACCATCATTGGTATTGACTTTTATTATCAAGAATATCTGCACAGCCTGAATCGATTATTTGTTTATTTGTAAGCTTTTATGTTTCGTCTGGCTTGAATAGAGGAGGAAGATGTTATTGTTAAATAAACAGTCCAATTCCAAAACCACCAATACTTCAAATGTAACAATAACTACTGCTGCCGTGCTAGTGGTAGCAAGATGACGACATCATGTACTTCTATTACCATTACTACTGCTACAATGGCTACAACTACTATTACTGCCACTGATTCTGCTGTTTCTGTTATTGCTGCTACTGCTGTCGGTGCTGCTGATGCTACTGTTTCTACCACTAATACTACCACCACTACAGCTATTACTACTACTACTGCTATAACTATAACAACAACTACTACTATTACTTCAAGTAGTGACTATTCTTCTGCTGCTGCTAATGCTGCAATCTACCACTGCTACTGTATTACTGCTACTACTATTACTACTATATCTACTACCACCACCACTACGATTATTTCTACTACTACTGCTACTACTACTACTACTATTACTACTGCTGCTACTACTACTATTATTACTACTGCTACTACTACTACTACTACTACTACTACTAACAATACCTATTCTGTCACCTCTGCTTTCAATCCTTCTATCTCATTTACCGCTGTTATACCTGTTATAGTTAAGTGAAACATATTGGTCAGTGACTGTCACACCAATAGCAAACAGGAACAACAATAACATCAATAACAAAAAGCAGTACCAATAGCAAAATAAAAACTACGACAACAACAACAGTAACACAAGAAAAGAAATACAAACGAAAATGTATCACGCTGCGGCCCATAATTTACCATCACATCATTGACTGCCCATTTATCATGACAACAGCAACAAGATCAACAACAACAACAACAATAATAATCACAACAATTGGAACTTATAACAACATGAAAAAAAACAATAACAAAAAGCAGTAGCACCAGCAATACCAGCAGTAGCAACAGCTACAGTAGCAACAACATACGAAAAGAAACGAAATATATCACTGCAGCCCATAGTTTACCATCACATCACTGCCATCCTTTTCAGCCGGCTAACAACAATAACAACAGCAGCACGTTCACAACCAATTAATACCATTGTTCTATCGAACTACACACATACGACCTACCTTTCAACACACGCCGCATGCTCTCTACCGCACTCGATGAGGGTACACACAGGCTATGTCTGCAGTCTGCAAAGGCTCGCCTGCTTTGACCCAGATTTTATCATTTCCATCGTTTGACTCTTCAACGCAGAGAAACAACTTCACGTAACAGCTTGGTTAAAGTTAAAAAACAAAAAACAAACGAAATCTTGTATTATAGCTAGCTATTCAAACCTCCGCTTTCCTCTGGTAAAAGGACACAAGTGCAAATTTTAGCAATGGCTATTTTGAGATATAACTAATAACGCCACAATGCAATGCCAAGTACGCTGATTACTGAGATACTACGGAACGGCTAGACTAGAAGGGTGGTGAACCTCCATATTTAGGCGCAAGTTTTTCGATTGTTGTTGTCAGGACAGACAGAGGATGCGCCCCTTACTCACGTCTGTCCAATGAACAGAGGCGAATAAAATAAAAACTCAAAAAAGCTCTAGCAGAAAGTAGCATGGAAAATCGATTTATTCGAAACAGCTTTGAGCTCCTTTTGTCAGAGAAAGCCAGGGTTTGTATGAAGATCTATATAAAGCTACAAGGGACTCGTCGTCTACAACGAACAAAATTTTATCAGGATGTAGCTATCCTACAATTTATGCAAAACCCGGTTATATTGCACGCATGACTTCACTTAAGCTAGGTCTATTTTTGAACTCTTTGCACCACTGCACACTTGTAAACATGAAGGCATACTTTTTTTAAAATTGTTCTAGAGTTTAACTAGACCAGGGACACACTCATATTATTTTGATAGCTTTTATCAGGTGAAATGTCCTTGTTGGTCTATAGTGGCGTAGTTCACAAAAAAGATCAAAAGCAAATTTTTAATTTTGGTGAGACAAAATTAGATTTACTTATGAAACTGTCCAGCTGTTAAAATTGAATATTGAGGAGAGACTGCCCTCATAAGCCTTTTAGGCATGAGTGCGTGCATGTGCACGCCCGCTCACATGTGTGTGTGTGTGTGTGTGTGTGTGTGTGTGTGTGTGTGTGTGTGNAGTGCGCCCCCCCCCCATGCTTTAATGTAGGTTGGTGGAGGAATCAATGATATTTTTATTTACAATATAAAGGCCATCCATTCTTTCAGTGTATGTATACTCATTTGTACCTAGAGTACCCGCATTTAATAAAGTTATAAGAGAACTTGTGCATTAACTATGAGATCGTTTACCATCGTAAGAATTACATTGAGTCTTCATGGTGAACGCTACTAGGGGTGCATTCAGTATCGATACACTAATGCATTTTGTACGATGGTAAGTGATCCCATCTTTAACGCGCAAGCTCTCAATCGTTACTGTAGTTGTTTAGAATTTTGGGCCGGTTCTGTAAACCGTATGTGCGATCTCCAAAAAAAAAACAACAACCACTAAGGACGTAACATGTTTATGAGAAATTAGGTCTGCTTGTGTCAGTGAAAAGGCTGCACACGATTCCGTTTTTCTCCAAGCATCCTTCTGGTAGAATACGACTTTAAGCGTTAAAACTTACGACACAGTTAACTAACCTCACTTTTTAATTTTGTCGCTTCTCCCCCCTCCTCTTCACCTTTTTCAAACAGTCTCTTCAGCTTCGTCATATTTCATGCTTTACACCATTGGTCGGTACTGCCACTCTGATCATAGTATACGTTTGTCCTAAAGATCGAGTTGTTTTACCCTATTTTATCCTACTCACTATGGGAATGTCTATGGGAATGTCTATGGGAATGCCCCGAACATGACGATGTCAGTCTTGGGACAAGGTATTGACAAGGTATCCTACTCACTATGTGAGTCGTTTACCACTCTGGGCCCGATGTTTTGGGTATGAAGATACCAATGTTTCTTTCCACTATTGACTATAATAGATTTTACACCCCTCATTAATCTGTCAAGGAGTTCCATGCCAAACTACTTTCCACACATATTCTTTAACTCTTCCTCAAAATTTTGACACACGGATAAATGCCCTAAAACAAATTAGATTTTGCGAACAATTGCAGTGAACAAGGCTACCTAATGCTATAGGCCTGGTTAATCTTACCCATCTAGCAACGATCTCACAGTTTATATATGGAGTGGTAAACGGTAAAACCCCGCATAGTCTGAGCCTACGAAAGTGTTTGCACCTATCCAAGCCTTTAGATTTCAAATCCAACCCCGTTTCCCCCTCCCCACGGCCAACTCTCTGATTTCATAGGAATAGTTTAAAACTGCATTCTATTGTGCCAGGTACTAGTGACATCTTCATACATGAAGGAAGGGGAAAGGGATTCAAGTTATTCACCATCTTGGGTTCTCAGTACTAATTGTTATTATTTTTTGTTTAAACTATAAGAAAAGGGTAAATAATTCGGACATAATTATGCAAAGGACTGTAAAGTAGGCGTGAAAAACAAATAAAATAAAATCATCAACAACAACAACAACAACAACAACAACAACAACAACAACAACAACAACAACAGCAACAGCATTATTTATATCAAGAAACATCAGGGTTAAACTAACCCCGCAGAAAATCGCCGTCGCAAATTACCGCAAATTTCGACGTTTTTGACGCTTTGCCGCAGATTTGCAAATGCGCAGAAATTTAGATATTAATTTCGCAAATATGGTGAAAATTTTGCCGATTTTGTCCGATTGGTGCACTTTATACTCCACGGTCACAATTTGGCGCCAACGGGAACACAGGAAATGTTTTGAATGTTTACAGCTTTGCTACGGTACCGTAGCCAATAGTGCGAGGTGGTGATAAACGTAAGGAATTTACGACGCTATTCTTGCGAACTCTTTGCAGAAATTGAGGCGAAGTTTACCACTTCCTACATGCAAATTTTGCAAATCTTGGTGCAAATCTAGAGGATTTGAAATGTAATTTTCCGAAGGGACAGGTTAAAGTATTTTAGGGACAAGGCAGAGGAAAATTACGTAATAATTTGATGATGTTTTGTTCCAAAAGTAACGCGTTTATGTCATCTTAGATATGCCATTCCATTCAGTGAAAAATTAGTAATATTCTTATTGAAAGAAGACAAAAACAGAACGTGAGTAGCAAATTAAATGGAGCAAATCTCAGAATTCATATGTTAAAAGGAGAACATTGCCTACTTTACCCTACATTACGTTTAGCCATACATATTATTCCATTCCTAATCTACAGAACTGTAGCTGTATGCATAAACCATACGTTAATTAACGTATTGCGTTGACTACACTGCACACTACTAATGTTTTGGGAGTTTCCCGTGGTTACCGCAATGCGTTAACTAACGTAAGGATTAGTCTATGCATACAGCCACTGGTGTTTTATGTTTTCTTTTATATTCCTTGGTGTTCTAGCGCATCCAAGGAGCGGAGCAAGGAGATGAAAGACACCGGAATCCAACCTATAGAAGGATGGGCCTGGGAGACAGAGGCGCAGCCTCGCGAAGTGGAGGGACGGCCAGAGGAGGCGACCAAGAAGGAAACCTCTGTGCGTCAGGACGCTGTATTACAAGTTGACGACTGTGAACTTGGATTGGTGAGAGGAAATAATATAGCTGTTATCAGATAACCCTGGATCATGGTGACCAAGTCAATAGAGTTGGGCAGAACTAAAATACTGTAGTATGACTGCATTTCGTGAAATTCAGTTCACATGAACTTGATCTGTGCTTAAAAGCTATTTTAGACGAGCTGATATGGATCCGAATTGTAGCTATTTTTGGGTGTTTGATCAGAACTTTCATTTTCTACTTAAATTTCAGTTCAGTTCACATCTTCCTCGAAAACCAGAACCGAATGCCGATTTGTAAAACCAAGGGGAACTGATCGACTCTGAAAACTACTCTCTTTTCAAAGAACTGAGATAATCTTAAGGTATCTTTGGGTATTTTTCCCTGAGTGAACTGAACTTGATCTGTAGTGACATTTTCAGTAAAAGTTGGGCAAGGATCTAAAGGACTCATGTCCCTCAGTGACTTGAAAGCACCGTGTCATATTGCCATCGTAATGGCCCGCGCGATAATTGTTGCTCTAGGGTCTCCTGAGTGTACCCGAATAATTATATCGTTGAACCCACATTCAAAGGACCTTGGGTTAGATCCTAGTCTTCGATTGTGAATGCCCCAGGAGAAAGTTAATTTTCATTAGTTTCGTTTATATTTTACTCAGTATATTATCCATCTGTCCCCCTTTATCCCATTCCTAAACACTTTGGTGGGTCATTTCGCATCCTCTTTCTATGTCTGGCTATGCCCCTGTTTCTGACCATCCAGATAGAATGCCCTGGATTTATAAATAAACCTTCAAAAGAATGAGACCTGCGTGAGTCAATCAAAGCAAGTGCTGAGGCCGTCAACCACTTGAATGTAGAGGATGTGACTATCAACTCACCTTAGAACGGTCCAGTGAAATGTTCAGAGTTTACTGCTCCTGCAAAACATTCTTTAATCCGTCTTCGATAACAGATCTTTTTGAACAAAATGGACCTCATAGAGTCCTATTATTTACTTACAGAGTATAGGACTCTATGATAACAGGATGTGATACCGAGATAAATAGATATTTTGGGTACCTTTATAAACACATTTGTTAATAATCTAATTAGTTTGAAAATATCAAATTTCGATGCCCTGTCGTGTTGTGTATTCTGGAGTGTGTCTCTGTGACACAGACGCCAGTCGCAGTAACACTGCCATAGGATAGACACACTCCGGTGTTGAGGGTAGGAAAGCCACCGTCTAGAAAGCCCCTTGTGCATATGGCGCGGGTTCAATATGCCGTCTTCGTTTAAAAATCGTAGAAGAGTAGACCTAGCAGGCGCTGTCTGGGTTCAGTTGATAGGAAAATTTTATCCTATTATTCAGTCATACAATCACAGACAGGTAATGTAGCCATAATCATGCTGAAGCGCCGTAAAAGCCTATCTCAGATAAACAAACAATCCCCTTCCTTCTCTCCTGGTTTATTTATGCACTGCAAAATTGTGATGTCTCATTGCTTTCACCGTCCGTCTGTTTTCTAATTTATTTCTGCATTGTAAATTCGCCATTTTCTGGCTCTTAGTCTTCGTCTCAGACATTTTGGTTTATTTATGCATTGTAAATTCGCGATCTCTCTTTGCTTTCAGCCCCAGCCCCAGTTTCCCCGTTTATTTAGGCAATGTAAACTCCCGATCTCTATGTGCTTTCAGCCTCAGCTTCAGTTTCCTGGTTTATTTATGCATTGTAAAATCGCGATCTCTGTTTGCTTTCAGTCTCTGCCTCAATTTCCTGGTTTATTTATGTATTGCAAACTCGCGTTCTCTATTTATTTTCAGCCTCTGTCCTGGTTTATTTATGTATTTTAAACTCGCGTTCTTTATTTATTTTCAGCCCCGCCTCAGTTTCCTGGTTTATTTAGGTCTTTCACACCTATTGTTTTTTCTTCTTTTGGCCCTATTGACATTTTGCGTTATTCGAAATATACCACTGTGATTTGGGGAAATTTCTTCCATGGAGGTTAAAGTACTTCTTTTGCCCGATCTTTTAACGGGAAGAAANAACTCGCGTTCTCTATTTATTTTCAGTCTCTCTCCTGGTTTATTTATGTATTGTAAACTCGCGTTCTTTCTTTATTTTTCAGCCCCGCCTCAGTTTCCTGGTTTATTTATGCATTGTAAACTCCCGATCTCTATTTGCTTCCATCTTCCGCCTCAGTTTCCTGGTTTATTTATGCATTGTAAACTGGCATTCTCTATTTATTTTCAGCTCCAGTTTCCTGGTTTATTTATGCATTGTAAATTCGCTTTCTTGATTTATATTCAGCCTCAGCCTCAGTTTCCTGGTTTTTTTTCAAGGCATTGTAAATTGGCGTTCTCTCTTTATTTTTAGCCTCCGCCACAACATCCCTTCCACTTCGGAGAGTCTGAGTACACGAGCGATGTCATGGGTGAGCAAGACACCGCGCAAGAGAAACTGGGCTCCAACTCACCGCAGAAAAAGAAGCGAAAGGTGGACAAAACGAAGAAGCTGAAGAAGAAGAAGAAGAAAAAGAAGGAAGGAGACGACGAAGTGGAAGTAGTTCCAGCCCAACAGGTAGTACAGGCGACTTGGCTTAATCGCAACCCAGATTACTGCAACTTCTACATAATGGCAACATTTCCCCATAACAAAGTGTTATATTTTTATATAAGACTCCCTGGACAATCGCAATCCCTTTTAATTGCAATCTCTTATATGCTACGGGGAGTTTCGTTTAAGCGGAGTCTGGTTGCAATTATTCTTTTTATGCTTTATCACATGGAGTTATGTGGTTTGTGAATTTTTCACTGCATTCTGTGGCTTATTGTCTGTCTGTCTGTCTGTTGGTCTGTCTGTCTGTCTGTCTGTCTGTCTGTCTGTCTGTCTGTCTGTCTGTCTGTCTGTCTGTCTATCTATCTATCTATCTATCTATCTATCTATCTATCTATCTATCTACCTGTCTATCTATCTCTCTAGATTATGCTATCTCATTTGTTTCCCAGTATGATTCTTGTGAAACATGCCATCATGTGGTAACATGGAGTTGTTTGTGGGTATATTATGTTGGAAGTTAACTCCGTGAAGCTGTTTACAATGCCGGTCTTAACCTGTTATGTGTACCATGAAATCTCGATATTAAGTACTCACTTCACATGCACATTCTGTTATTAAATTATACAAGCTACAAATGTGCAGATTCATTGTCATTCTATCATTGGATTATTCCAATAGCTCAGGATAGTAAATATATCTCCATAGACAAGTGTAACGGTTCCATGCACCAAGATCATGCATGTACTCATTATCGAGGTTTCAATGTATTATTTTGGCAGAAAGGATCAAGGGAAAGGATGCATATGAAAGACAGGGCAAAGGAGCGACCGCTTCATATGAAGGTATACGTTGTTTTTTTCTTCTTTTTTGTTTCGGTCTGTCTTTTGTCACACATCTTCTTCTCCTCCCATCTTCGTTCCTTTCTTCTTCCCTCTCTCCTCTCATCCCTTTCTCTTTTTCTTCCTCCTTTCCTCCTTCTCCTTTACTCCTCCCTTCTTCTTCTATCTCAGTTTCTCCTGCCCTAATCTTCTCCCTGTCTTCTCTTCTCTTACATTCTTCCACCCCTATTTTCACCCTGTTTCTCCTCTCCTCTTCTCCTCTCTGCCTCCACTCTCTTCTTTTCGATCCATCCTATTCTTTCTCAGCTTCTCCTTCGCGCGTCCTCTCACTCCGCTCTTCTTCCTACCTTCTTCTTTCTCCTTTTCTCCCTCACCCTCTTTCCTTCTGCTTGCTTCTCTGCCTGCTCTTCTTCTCCCTGTTCTCTTCTTCCTCTCCTCTTCCATCTTTCTCTTCTCTTCTTTTCTTTTCTTTCTGTTGCTCAGTTCCGTCCTCTTCTTCCTCTTCCCCTCATCTTCCTCGCCTCTTTCCATCTGCAATGTTTTCCCGAAACGAACCGTCTGTAAACTTGTTCTTTTACATTATTTTTCGCAGATCGAAAAAGCTGAACGGACAGAAAAAACCGACAAGGCAGAAAGACCCGAGAAAACTTCTCGACACGATAGATCCGAAAGGCACGAAAAACCGGAAAGACCGGATCGAACGGAGAAATCCGAGAAGGCGGACAGGCACGACAGGGCGGAACGAGAACGGCCGGAAAGACCCGAGCGGGTGGAACGCCCAGAAAGACCCGAGCGAGTGGAACGCCCGGAAAGACCCGAGCGAGTGGAACGCCCGGAAAGACCCGAGCGAGTGGAACGACCGGAAAAAGCCGAACGGCCAGAGAAAACGGAACGACCCGAGAGAGGGGAGAGGCACATGAAAGCGGAGAAACCTGAGAAAGAAGAGAGACAGGATAAAGTTGAGAAACAGGACAGGTTATCGAAAAGCGTCGAGATACCGGTTTCGATCGACCGCACCAGAGCGCAGCAGGTAAGAACATGGCAGGCCGGACCGAAGTAATTACATACACAGATACAAATATACAGAAGTACTATACGGTCGCACTTTTCCTTGCAAGTAACGTCATTAATACATGCCCCTATGTCTCCACGTTAACTACTTTTGTTTTTCTCAGCGCAGAATCGCGGCTCAGCTTGTATACTGTGTGCCAGTCGCTACGTTTTGAGAATATGGGTCTCCCGCCAGTGATGGCATTGGAAATCGCTATTAGCGCTTCTGTAATGTAGTCACATACAATGTACCTGTGGTGGTGGTCGATCGATATCAAGTCCAGATACTCGATACTAACTCATACTGGATTTATTGTGCGTCTCGATTATTTAGGACAGGAGTAATTTTCTTCTATTGGAGAGTTTAGAGACCGTATTTCAAGAACTGTCGAAAACTGTAAATCCTGCTATGTTATAGCAACTTTAAACTAGATTTGTGGCTCAGCAAAAGTTCGTGAATTAGGCTATTGTTTGTGTCAGGCAGTTTTTCAGCCCAGACTACTCGTTTCTCATATAGTTATTGTTTCCTGCCGGACCACTCGACTCAGGTGTAAATAAGTATTTGGCATTAGAGCTGGAGAAGGGGGACCACTGCTGGTGACCATCAAGGACTTTGTTATGTGCTTCCTTGTTAATACTGTGTACATACACGCATGATATGTATGTTCTATGTGTTTGTATTATGAATGAGATGTATAGCACTGTATAGCATTGTAAACCAATTTCCCTAAAGTCCTATTTTCATTTTCCCCCCTTATTCTCACAAGCAGAGTTCTACCTCAAAAAATCCACACCAAACACGTTACATTCACTTTGGCGTGACAACAGCGCACGATGCATTACAAGTAGGAGAAGTAAAACCTTTGAGGGAGAATATATTAACTGCTTCAAGCCAAAAATATAATAAACAAAAATACATCCACGTCCTCAGTGAACCCGATATCCGCAAAAGGAACACATTCAGAACAAAAGGAAAGCACATACACTTAATTTCAATTCTTTTGGGGCAACGATAAGATGTTGGACGGCACACAAAAGCAGGGCTAATATTGTTTTTTTTCCTTCTAGATATTGATAATAGATGTGTGAATATTGTTAATGTTCTTTGCATTTTGGTCGTCCCCAGGCTTAAAAAAAAAAGGCCATTTTAATATTTGAGAATTTTCGCACTAACGATGGGATCTTTTACCTTCGTAAGAATTCCATTAATTCTGCATGTTGAACGCTCCTAAGGGTGCATTCAGCACCGATGTATCAATGTTACTCTTACGATGGTTAGAGATCCCACCGTTAATGCTCAAGCTCTCAATTACCCAGTTATGATAATGTCTTATTTCTGGGAGGGTGTGGAAGCATAAAACTTTTATGATATTGAGGAGAGTAAGAAAATGGTGGTCGGCACATGAGACATTAGTCACATCACACACAGACACACAGACAGACAGACAGACAGACAGACAGACAGACAGACACACACACACACACACACACACACACACACACACACGCACACGCACACGCACGCACACGCACACACACGCACACACACACACACACACATACATACATACATACATACATATAAACAAATATAGGCTTTCGCTATATTACAACTAACACAACGCAGTAGTCACTCTGGGATGCTCATCGGAAGTCAGAGACGCAAACGAATTAATGTTCTCACTACATCACTGTTCCATGCGCTTAAACTGGCAAAGAATTGTCTACCCCTGTTTGCTCACCGGAAGTTAAATACACGCAAGGGAACTAATCATTTCCAAAGGACAACTCTTCTGTGCACTCGGTCTGTACAGTCTGTTGACGGATAAAACGAACTTTAGTCATTTGGAAGAGCATAGTGGAACTTTGTTAACATAACTATTACTTAACAGTAATCTCATGTTTGGCATACCCCCATTCAACAGTCCCAACTGCTTTGTTTCTTATAGAGAGCATTCTGTATAACACGAAACTTGGAAAACACGAAAACTTCTGATTACATATCCATAGTAGGTTTGTCTGAAGGATTAAGGATGTTGTCAGAGTTTCATTGAGTATGTGTGGATAAAATTAGATTCTGGATTCGATTATAAAATTTGATTATGGATAATAAAGCCTATTTCCTTTCACTCTACCCCACCCCACTCCACCCTCTTTGCCGTCTGTTCTCGCCTAACAGCTGATCGCACTCAGACGCCAAGCGGACATCACGCCACCCAGGGTAAGAGCGCGAAGGCAGGTGACACGACACGACACGACACGACGACTTGACTTGACTTGACTTGACTTGACTTGACTTGACTTGACTTGACTTGACTTGATATAACACAATACACACAACACAACGCGAGATGCGTGACGGATATTATTTTGTATCAGTTCGGTCTGCATTTTCTTTCTTTACTTTTATTTTATTACATAAATCCATTGCACGTTCATAGTTCTCATATGCATTTGACCCGTGACCTACGCGTTGCAGCCCCGCGAATGACGCTGTATTTGTTACTTAGATGGGTCGAGGGTTGCACAAGCGGTGCTTTACTATCATGGTGGGCCAGCTGCGTTTGAGATTTCTGATTGTTGATGTTGGTTGTTTTTTTTTTTGTGGGGAGAGGTGGGGGGAAAGAGGGGATCAAGGGGGAGGTGGGATGAAAGTGGAATAGGGAGCGAGAAGGGAAAAGAAATCATGAGAGACTGGGGTTTGAAATCTTGTAGGCTTAATTTTTGGCCTGTTTTAATTTGGAATACTGGTATGGTACAGATGATATAATTTCGTTTGAGAAGTCTTTATCCTTCATCAGCGTGTACAACTTGAAGAACGATTTTCCAAAACACTATAAACGCACTTTCGCTGAAAAATAAGTTGGTAGTCATTTCAAAGATGCATTTCTGTGTTGATTCATTCAGTACCAAATTGAGCTCAAAATCTCCACTCCTTCAAATTTTACGTCATTTAACAGTAAATAAAAACATATTATGTGTGAAGAACAATTACCTTAATTTCATTTCCCTTTAGTTCAAATATATCCAGAGACCACATACCGAGTTTTGAAAAAAACGCTCTTCAGTTGTGTCGATAACTTGTAAATGTTATCTCATATTTTCCTTGTTTTTTTCATTTTCCTATTTGCAGCAGGTGAAAAGGCCGCATTCTCTTTCACGTGAGCCATCCGCTGCTTCTTCGGTATGTTGTGAATCTCAAACAATCATGTTATACCACTAGCCTTCCTTTTATCGTTTACATTTATTTTACACTTAGCTAAAGATGAATGTGATCCCTTTTAAACTGAGCAATTTTTACACACTCCCGCCTGTCTGTTGTGATCTTCTTCAATATTCCCTTTCCTTTTCTTCATTTTACTTACTGCTATTCATTTTATCTTGTCTAAGTACCTGATAACGAAAGCTCAGCTTTCAAAAATTTGTAATACGGTTTTGGTACCCGTTTATTTTGTTGTTATTTGTTTTGGGCCGTGTTTAGTGCAGTTTAAAGCAGATTGTATCTGTACATTGTAGTTTGAATTACTTCAAGTATCCATAGGATCTTGCACCATTTGAAATTTTCATTACTTATCGTTTCCTTTAACGTTAGCTTATTTGTACTGGTGTGCAGTTCATAGAATTTTTAGTATACCAGCTAGTCATGTTATGAAATTTACACAAGTCAGTCTCATTATGTTGAGTTTACATGCTGAGTGTCTGTGGAGTGTCGATCTGTTGGAGCAGCATGGATCAATGGTTGTGAAATTTATAGTGTTTCCAGAGACACATCCATATTTTGCATAAATGTTTGTGTCAAAGCAATGTTTGAAAGGCTAGGTGGAGTTGGTAATAAGATTGGAATCTGCTTCGCGTAACCCTTTGTATGCTCACAAGAACACCATTTTTTTTGTGACGGACGGACGGACGGACGGACGGACGGACGGACGGACGGACGGACGGACGGACGGACAGACAGACAGACAGACAGACAGACAGACAGACAGACAGACAGACAGACAGATAGACAGACAGACAGATAGATAGATAGATAGATAGATAGATAGATAGATAGATAGATAGATAGATAGATAATGCTTGCTCTCAGCATTGCAAAAAAAGACCAAAAAAAAAGGCATCAACGACAGTGCTGTAGACATGTTTGAAGTGGAGAAGGAGGCAGCCAAACTCATGCCTCATGTACACGCACTTACACTGTCCTCCTTACAGCAAAATGACTGTGATCAGATCTACCGAGAAGTTTGACCTAATAACGCCAACATGGCAACTTTACATTCAATGTGATATAACTTCTCGACTGAGCCAACATAGCAGCTCAGTATACAAGTTTTATGCACTTCTCGATTGGCAACGAGCAAACAGGACTTGTCAGCCTTGTGTTCCTTTTGTTGTCGCCAGTCACATGACTTCATACTCTCATTTTCTAAGTTAAATGCACAGAAAGGTCTGTCTAAATCCACTGGCGCACCAAAGGGTCTCCTGTCTCCTACGACACATAAAAAATCTCATATATCCTTCCTGGCCATTTCAGAGTGTTTTGCCTTACGCAGACCACATGCTTTGCTGCCCTTCCATGTATTCTATAATATGGATTACATGTATATGGATAACTGAGGCGGTGTTCGCACCTCTAACTTCTACTCTAAAACTAGTCTAGCTCTACACAAGTTATTGTACATTTCCATATTCTTTGTTCCATCCAGCACAACATGCTTCGAATGAGTCCTAAAGATGTCTCACCATCTAGCACAGTAAGACTCTTCTTTCTTTCTTTCATTCTTTCTTTCTTTCTTTCTTTCTTTCTTTCTTTCTTTCTTTCTTTCTTTCTTTCTTTCGTATTGAATTTATCTCTTGTTTGCTGTCTGGATGTGGAGGACATGGGAAAAGAGAGAGAAATCTTATATCGGGAAGGGAGGGCAAAAAAGTTTCGTTCACTTTATAGTTGGATAGCTTCAATAATTCACTGTGTTATGAGTTTGAAATTATGCTTACATTAGCAGCTAGATCTGGACTGGTGATCCTGGAAGTTTCCAGCTAAACAAATTTAGAAACAGGTCTAATATTTTGAGAGCTTGCGCATTAACGTTGGGATCTCTAACGCTATTAAAGGTGCATTTAGCACCGATGCACCAATGTTATTCTTTGATGTTAAGAGATATCATCATTAATGCCCAAGCTCTCAAATAGCGTGCCCGGTTATGTATCTAATATAGTATCGGGCCCGGCGCGTCATATTTTAATATTTATTTCAATTTTTTTGTATTGTCTTGCTGTGACAAAGGTATTGCACCTGTTGCAGTGAACCTCGTACCAATTATTATACCAGTCTAATCATGTGCTTATATTACACATTTCAGTTACTTTTTAATGTTTGAAATTACAAATGTACTGGATTTTGAATTAAGCGAATTTTCCTTTTCATCCCACCCGTGACATAGTTGACTATTCCATAACGCGACAGAGTGATTGCATGTACCTCTGTCATATAATTGACTATGACTGTATTGTCTAAAATGAAGAGGAGAAAGTGGAAGAAAAAGACCGAAAAAAAACTAGGAGGAGAATAAAGGAGACGTGACCGAGCAATAGTATATACTGTACTGGATAATCGTCACTAGACGTCCCCTCCCCTTCGCCCCCCCCCCAAAACAAAAAAAAAGTTTGCACAATTCAAAGTCTAATAATTTTAAGAGTTACAAAAAAACTCTGTTAAAAAATGTTAGCACACTAGCTGATGGTCCGCATATCTGCAGCTACATTTGTGAAAAATAAGTCGCCAAACCATTTTCAGTATGCTGAGTTTCAAAACTGTACCTTATTTCCTACATAGCCAGGCCAGTGATTGTTGGACAACTCTTTTAGATAATACATGGTCGGCTTATAGACAGTGCGCAAAGACAGATGACAATGTTTGAGTCGATATAATTCTCTTTCAACGACATAGTCGGCATAATTCTCTTTTAATTTCATTTCCTAGTGGCAACTGTCGAAGAGGGAACGATCACCAGAAATGTAAGTTGCACTGAGAATTTTGTTTGTCATTAGCGTCGCTATCCTTCATCATTATCATCATCACCACCACCATCATCATCATCATCAACGTCATTAATAATAATGCATGATGGTTATTATCGTATTTAAGAAATGCTGGAAACAATTTGGACTCCGCTGTTTCAATAAAGAAGGAAACATTTGTAGTGAAAATAGATTATGAAATTTCAGGATAATTGACAACAATGAAAATTTCTTCACTATAACCAGCATTATCAATATACTCATTACCACAATAATAATTAGCAGCAATGAATGCAACATCATCGGCGTCGTCGTCGTCGTCGCCGCAGTCATCATCATCATCATCATTATCATCATCATCATTGATTATGAATAATATATTAAAAATATATATTGATGAACTGTCTACCAGTCACTTTGTCCTCATTTGTCCTCATCATCATCATCATCATCATCATCATCATCATCATCATCATCATCATTTAAAACTGAGAAAAATTAAAAGCTCAACCTTAATTCAGGTAATTTATTAAAAATCTAGCAAAGAATTAAGATCAAAAATGACATCCAAACGTTTCGGCTCTAAGGCCTTCATCAATAGAAATGAAACAAGAGTTAAAACTTTCACAATAAAATCAACCACATTAAGAAGAAAAAGAAAAGACAAGCATGGAAGAGTGAGTTAAAAGTCAGTTCTGATCGATTATGTGAGACAGTCTTAAAATAGCTGGTAAAGACGATAAGAATTGAACCTGGATCACGGGATAAAACAGGTGGTAGAGGAGTGAATTAAGGTAAGAAGGGGAGACTTGTGTGTAAAAGGGGGGAGTGAGTATGAGGGGCTCCCCCAAGAAAAACTGAGCTCCAAGCAGTCAATAAAATAGGTGGAGGGTGGAAAAAGCAGCGTGTCAAGTTAGGAAATCATATATTAAAAAGAGACAAACTTGGTATATCTCGATAGTAAAAAAATATAATAAAAAATAAAAATATCTACGAATGGAGGAGGCCTAACTACACGCTATNTTAAAAATATATATTGATGAACTGTCTACCAGTCACTTTGTCCTCGTTTGTCCTCATCATCATCATCATCATCATCATCATCATCAACCATAACAACAATGGGAAGTGGCAAACGTAAGCAAAAGAAAACTAACATAACTCCACCCAGATTTCCAAAGCTCCGCCCCGTTCGCCGCCTGTCGTACCTGTCCACTGAATACTACCCCTTCAGATCCCAGATTCCAATACGACTCGCTGACGCCAACATGTCAAGAAAGAAGCTTGACGTCTTGATCCAGTATCGTAGGTGGAAGGAAGCTATACTAGACTGCCTGCATCCAAGCAGAATACCGCTCTCTGATGCTTTCAGGTATGCAAGATTTATAAAGGTGGTGTGCCACCTAAATAGGCCAACCCTCCTACCTGGATCTATGGAGGTGGTATGCCATCTGAATTTCCTGCCTGGATGGGTAAATGGGATATGTCATCTGAATCCCCTATTTGGATAAAATTATTTAGGTGGTATGTCATCTGATCTCCTACCGGATTTACAACAACATGTAGTTAAACTAAAAAAGCTTCTACCACACTGGAACAGCTGTCATCTGCGACTGCATTGATTAGTTCATACCAGTTTTCATCTATATCTCTTAGATATTATTTTTACGTGTGTTCCAACGTCAGCTTTTATAGGTCTTATGTTTAGACACAAAATTACTTCATTTCATATCATGGTAGGTTCTTGAAACCTCGTAATTTGGTCCTAGCAACCCCGGGAACTTCTCTGTCAATCGCTTAAAATATTTATGGTCTAGCATCTCTGCCTGTTCAATGCATATTAGCAACGCAAAGATCGGCTGCTTCATGAAAAGAGAGAGAGAAAGAGAGAGAGAGAAAGAGGAAGAGAGAGAGAAAGAGAGAGAGAGAAAGAAAAAGAAAGAGAGAGAACATACTGCATCTATTGTAAACAAAATATATATATTATTGTGGTGTGCACTAAGCTTTTCTGATGTTACCAGAAATAAGACAAAATACAGCTGTTGAGATAGTGATTTAATTATGACGTGATCTCACACCGTTTTTGACGATAGGAAGAGACTGGATTCGGCCGTAGTGGAAGAATGGGCCCTGCATTGCTGGCAGCCCTCTCGGGAGATGTACGTGGATTCCCAGGGCGTCTGGTGGAGCGCTTCTGTTGAAGACGTGCAGGATGGCACCGGAAACGGACCGTTGCTTGGGGACGGTGAGTCTAACGAATCTCTTTTATGTGAACAGAAGTAACAAACATCTGCAGAAGCACTGATCCTTATGAGTAACCCTTTTAACGCTACGATCTTATCACTTTTCACCATCACACCACAAAGCTGGACGGTCGAATAAATTAGCATGTGAGCACCAACGGTCTGAGGCAGTGCTCAACTATAGCAGCCTAGTATCAGCTGATCTCAAGGCACACAACATACAGAACTGTTATTATCAATAAAACAGGGTCAGACAGCCAGGGCTTGAGCTCTGAAAGTGTTAGCTTTCAGCCGATGATAGCGTTTTGCGACATTTGGGAAATTGCCATTAGCGCGTCTGTAGGTTTTTTTATTCTGTGTATATTGTATNAATGTCCCACATACTTGTATATTTTTTATAATTTAAGCGTTTTACGTTTTTGCTGCGAAATTTCTTTCATAGCTGGGATAAATGTGTACAGATGTGTGTACTATTAACTTTTTAAGGGTAATAACAGTTAACAGATTTGTAACCAGCCTTGTCAAACTGTGCTGTTAACATTACCAATGCTGGTAAAAAGCTCTTAATCTTTCGCACCACGATATGCGATGCAGTACTTTCTTAGCTTTCATTTTGCGCCAGTGCGGTGTGTTTCTTCATCTTTTGCTCATTTACGGGGCAGATGTCTCAACATGCGGTCTCTATTCTACATTTTGAAGTTTATCATCTACATTATCTATAATGGATATCATTTGATGGTGTAACTTACCAAGGTATTGTAAAGTTTGCCGTCTACAATACCGACTATGGATATCGTGTTTTAGTGTAACTTATCTAAATATTGTAAAGTTTTCCGCGTACAATACCCATTAAGGATATCGTTTGATAGTGTAACTTACCTAGGTGTTGTAAAGTTTACAGTATACAATGCTAACTATGGCTATCGTGTGTCGGTGTAACTTACCTAAGCATTGTATCGTGTATCAGTGTAAAACCTAGGTTTGTTGTGCTGGGATTTCAACATAAACTGGATACGCTCATGACATCAAACATTCGTTGTCTAGTTTAGCGGAGTTTCTGGTTCGATAATTTATTGCCAATAGAATATCAGAAAAATCCAAACATGCCCAGATTCCTACATCTTATGAAAACAAAAGACGAAAAACTGCTGGAAGTAGCCCGTAAATCAGTATTTGTCATTATGGAAAACGTTTATTAAGTTCAGGTAAATCTGCCTTTAGGGACTGTACTGTCTTCATTACACTGCAGATGTAATGCTGTATGTATTGTGTTCCACATCCGTCAATATGTGATATGACAATCATAATAATAAGATAATATGACATTAAATGTTGATTATATTGATATTACTTTGTATGCTCATATGTTTTTAGAACTTGAGCAAAATAAAGTTTCTTGTATCAAGTATTTTGTATCTTGTATTTTATATTGTGCGCCGTGCTATTTGAAAGACACAATCTTGACTAAAATCACAAATCAAGAAAACAGCTGAAGAACATTACAGTGATCTTGTGCATAGACTGCACTCTCCTTCTTTTTCAGTGAGTGGAGGACCTTATAAAGGCGGAGACTGTAAATACACAGACACACCATCAACTAACAGCCACGAGGAAGTAAAACATGACGCGTTGGACTCTCCTGAACACGAAGCTGACAGGACAGACGCCCTCAAAGACGGTAAAATTAACTACTTTGCTCAACCGCTGGAATATGATGAAAGCAACATTAAAGAATGGTTTGTGCAGGGAGATACTTGGAGGTTGAACAAATTCCGACAAACGGAAAGCTACTCTACAGACAGGTTTGAATACATGTGGACCAATGACCGAATGACATTGTTGTGTACCAAGCATTTTCAGGTGATTGTGTTTGAGGGCTATGATGTTGTAGGGCATAATCACCCTTATGTTAGGCTGACCTTCGGCATCGTTTCCACGAAATTTAGCACGACAGTATTATGTCACATTGCACTGGCATCGCATGAACAGCGACGTGAAATTAAACTTACTGTATGCATCTCCAGTAGTGTGAGTAGTGAGCAGGTAGTGAGAGTCGAAGACTCCACTGATTGGATGGAATGGCGTGATGGTGTGAGAACAAGCCAGTCGAAAGCACGTAACGGAATGGACCAAGCTGAGCTGAACCTGAACAACAATTCTCTTGAAGTGACATCTGCTGACCAGGACCACACCGTGACCGCATATTTCAACTCCAGCAATAACTCATCCAATATGCAAAGTCTTATCCAGCGGTCCAAAACTCGTAAAAGGATTAAGCAAAGCAAATGGTCTATGCGGAGACGTCGTCATGCTGAGATTTATTTACACCTGGTGAAGTCCTCGTCTTCATCAAGACAGTATAAAGTATCTCATGTACCCAGACAAAAACTCTGGAAACGTACCATAGTTCTGCAATCAGATAATCGAAAAGCGCTCATGATAAGCACTTTGTTGGAACTGATGAAGGCAGACGTAACTGCTTCCTTCGAACATTCCACAAACTCTCCCCATCGCCCCAGAGCAAGGGAAAAAAATACATCGAGCCATTTCTGGAAGACGGAATCCAGTCACCAAAGATCTCCATCTGACATAAGTAGTTCAGTACGTGAGCGACATTTAGCCTTGTCAAGCAATTCTTCAACGTTACTATGTAAGCCACGACAACATGAATATCGTTGTCCTCGTCAGCGCAGGAAATGCCGTCATGATTGCCATGAACCTTTGTCATCCCGTAAAAAAGATGCTGAAGGACTTTATCCTACAGGCTCAGCAACACCAGGTTATTTTTCAGATTCAGAAACGATGTCTTGTAACGAACACAGGAACAGGCGATGGACCTTGACCAGCTCTCACTCCTCATCGACAGCTTCATTGTCTCTTGCATGCGACTGTGGGGATGCGTCCAGCCTTGAGGTAATGGAAGATCATCCTCGCCATGGTATCATGAGAGGAAGAAATAACAACAGTCTGGGCTATGGTATAGGTTCAGGGGACAAGGAAGAGCCCCGCAGCCAAGTCAGAGCAGGACACAGGTTCAGAAACCAAGACATGTCAGCCCACGTTACCAAGCCAGATCACTGTTTCGATAACTTCACTGATAGAATTGCATTTGAAGGATTTTCTCCTGATCCTCGAGTCTGCGCCTTGCAGGCACGACGAGAGAAGAGGAAGCAGAGGCCAAGGCCTTGGAAAGCAGAGCCATGCACCCGAAAAGTATATTCAAGCCCGCCCAGTCCTAGGGAAAATGTATCCATAGAGAGTATGGGCATCAGTCAAGCGCGGCTTGTTTCTGGAAATCAAGTCCACGGTAGCTGTAACGAAAAATTTAGTCGGAATAAACCAAAGCAAGGCTATCCTTATGAAGGTCCGCTTCGGGGAGAGGAGGTCAAGGGTACGGCTGTAAACGTTGCAAGTGACTCGTCGCAAAAACCTCTTTACGTCACTTCTGAACCCTCGCCAGTGTTTTCCTGGAGCGCTGAACGTGAACTAGGCAGTGAAAAACGCGAAAGGCGGCATCTGTCTGGCATAACAGAGCTGAAAACGGACACCTTCTGCTGCTCTAACCAGTGGGATAATACTTTTTCTCTTGCTGAACAGGGTGACCATACGTGGGCAATGAACCAGAGATCAGTTTCGAAAAGAAAATTGCGAAAATCTGTTCCTCCAGGCCCCAGTGTTGTGGGTGATGAAACCAGCCCTGGAAAGGCTCACACAAAATTACCACGCAGCTGCAACATTTTAAATCGTGAAAGCATGGGAAAAACAAAATCTGTCTATCTCTATCCAGAATCAAATTTTCTTTACAAAGTTACTCCAAATAATTCTGGAATAAATTCTCCAAAGATCAGCACTATCAGGGAACAAGCCGAGAGCTTCCAAACCAAACGTTCTTACCCAAGCAGATCTAACGACTCAGAAACTTACTTGGCATCTCCAGTGTTAAAGAGCGATGCGAGTGGCCCGAGATCGCAACTCACGGAGCAAAGAAAGTCATATGCCAAATCTCGTGGGAATAAATTCTTTATTGATCCGAGAGTTACCGCAGAGGTACAGAGAAGGGTCAAAGCTATAGTTCAGTCATACCGAGACTTTCTAGAGAGAAAGGCCAGACAAGAACCGGATGAGAGTGGTGCACTGATGGACACTTACCTGAATGAAAACGCAGAGTACAGAGAGCTTTTAGAAGGAGGATATCCATCCTATGGGTTTACAAACAACAAATACCAAGAAGTCACATACTGTCCTTCTACGGCGGATAACAAACCAGGAACCAATATAATGCATCAGCCTGATAAAAACGAAGGAAACCGAGCAAATGTACAGATGTCTGACAAAAATTCTCATATCTACGGTCAGGCACTAACCTCCTTAGAGACACATACACAGCCCAACTACGCGCTGAACATGAGGGCTTCAGACTTGCAAGTACCCAGCCGCACGACCAGTGGCCATATCAAACAATCTCTTAACAAGGACAGACTGAGCAGGCTTAGTGAAGAATCTGGGCAACAGTTCGGTCTGAATGGAAATAAAATACTAAACATCATGCCAAAGATCTCAGCAAACTCAACCAATGATGCAGAAGAACTCAGCAAAGAGAACAGTGATGACTCGTTTTTTGGGACCAAGACAGGTCAATCAAATGTTGATGAATTTCATGGCAGTACAGAAGATCCATTCTTGTTAAAAACAACGGCAGGATTCGCTGAGGTAAGCACGGAAGTAGGTCAGCTAATAGGACACCAAGGCCACCAGCTTTTCAGAAAGAGCAAACATGGCATGCACTATGACTTCTCAACAGGTACAGTAGAACTGGACAAATGCCAAAGAGCTCAGCCAACACTTGACTCTAATCAGTATCCCACTTGTGTGATTGACAATCAAAGTAGAGAACTCAGTGAGCAAAACCGTGTGGGCAGAGATCCATGCCCGGAATTCATGGAACCAGGAAACACATTTAAGTCAAACCAAGTAGCTCGTGTTCCCAAGAGAAAGACATCAAACTGTGCATCGGCAGTCGGTAGTATTGAACGTCAAAACCAAGTGATGGACTACAACAAGGTAGAACCGCTTCCACATGCTTCAGATCCCCGAGAACCAAGGCGGCGTAAGAGCCTTAATAGATCAAGACAAGTAGGGCAGGAAAGGGGCCTTAAAAGTTGTGAGAATAAAGCAGGAATACAATCCGGTAGCATCTGCAATACAAAATGCATATCTGGTTTACCTCAAAGTCCCCAGTCTCAAAATGTTCCACCTGCGAAGCCAAACATTGTAGAATCAGTCAAATCTCACGACAGTGAAAAATTACAGGAGGGACACGCGTTTGTAGAAAATCAATGGAGCAGAAACGGGCAAGACTTCACTGATGTTAAACACGAGAAGGAATCAGGGCAGAGAGCAAGGCACGCACGAGCAAGTCAAATACCTGTAGCCACACACCGTGGCAGAAAAACAGCTTCAATTCCGACTGGACAACTCGTCAGAGGCGAGAACATTACCCCTGTGCCCAGCCCAAGACTCGAAACTGTATCACATGACAAATGTTTGGCAAACTCTAATGTGAAAACGAATGAAATCTGTGCGGCCATGCCCAAGCATTGTCGGTATTCTGGTGAACAGCGGAAGGATTTCACCGAGGCCGGTGCTGTTGGTCTTTCTCGCAAAAGCTCCAAGGGGTGCCATCTACAACGGCCCATCACTGTAACGTGTAAAGAGGTAACGGGAGTCTCATCTGCCAGCAAGAGATCTCGTGGTGTTCTATCTCGATATCGACGTTTCACACTGAAGCGAAACACAGCTGATAACGAAAAGCCCGAAAATCTGACTACAAACGAGAATCAGACGCCTGTTGAGATCGTGGCACTTACGTCGGACAATCATAAATCCGAGAAAGAAAAAGAATCTCGCAGATCGCTGAGAGATAATAGGGACATGCAAAAGGACAGTAGCCCAAGAAGTTCTTATGATGTGAAGCGGTGCAGCAGCGGAGAATACTTCAAGATCAGACAAGGAGACGCGCTAAGAGCACGACGGAAGAATATCAAACTTCATCCAAGTAGTCGCATTTCAGCAGCTAAACAAAGCCACGATGGTAAAGCTGACAATAGTAATGCGCGGTCTTCCAAACCACAAGCAAAACTGTCACATTTGGCAAAGTGCACAACACTTTCATCGAAAGCTGAAGAACCAAGAAATAAAATCTGCTTTTCAAACTTCCTGCAACAAAGAATACGCAAGACAGACGACGTCACAATTAATCATGTTTCACGTCCTCATAGCAAACCATATCGGACGACCAGGGGTAAAAATGATCCTCATGGAAAGATTTCCTCTCCTACTCGACGAAACAGGCACTATTCCAAACGAAATTTGATTATGACCTCAGAATCAGTGACATTCAAGTCTACTGATCTAGGTTCACGGCCAGGTCTTCATGGTTCAGCTACTATATCACCGCAAACATCGATATCATCTAGTGAGGGGTCGAAAGAAAATAAAGCACGTCACTCAGCTGCCAGAGAGGACAGCGCTGCTCAGCGTTCGCCACAGCCCAGTTATTCCGGGATGGATGATGTACAGTCTGGATTTGCTTCTCCAACATCAAGCTGGTGCTCTGCCAGCGCAGGTTCACCCTACAATGCAGGAAAACAAGACAGAGAAACAGCTTCGTTAAAAGACAAAGACGCTGAAAACAATGATGGCTGTGACAGTGGCAATCACCCAAGAAACTCCGAAGATGAAGACATTTCAGTGTCCGCGTATGATGGTGGTCAGACAGAAGCATACCTATCCTCCTTGTCAACAATGAGGAGTATCCCAGAGTTGCCGTACAACAATGCCAGCTCGGATGAAAAACACGGGTCTAAATCGTTCAGCAGTTACAGTTCTGAACGTAAGAAACGCATGTCTGACAAACGAGTCCTTGGACTGAGTAAGCCAACAAGACGATATAAACGCCTGGACAGGCGATGTCCTGTCCACAGGGCTGATTACAATTTCTCAAACAGAACACTGCGACAGTTCTCATCTGAGCCAAATCTATCGTCCACGTCAAGCGGCAGTCATAGTAAGACGGTGCGTTTTTCGAAAAGCCTCCATGACATAACTTCAAGATATGTTGTTTATACAAGAGACGGAACAATGGCATACTTTCCTTTTACGTTCCTTGTGAACAGTCATAAATGCAATGACACCTCGTATGAAAGTGCGTGGACCATCTCATCCAAAGGGAAAAATAACAACGGAAAAAATTTCTGCGATGTGTCTGAAAAGCCGAGGCGTCCGAAGAAACCCGCAGGCTCCACTGGACAAGCGTCTGTCCAGTCTGAATCCAGCCTGACCGAATTTCTATCAGAGCTCCACTCCGTGTTCAAGCAGAAGAACATCTACGATACATCACACAACAAAACTCCCCAAAAAAGAGTCTCAAACGTCTACATAAGCCGCATAAAGTATAGTCCGGTATCAGCTGCCACGTCGTACAAAAGCCCAGAGGTTTGTTATAGGAAAATATCCCTTGTCTGCAGTCCAAAACAGGGCCAGAGACGATGCCGATCATATTATCTTAATCGTAACCCCGCCCCCAGATGTAAAAAGGTAGCAGATGTTGTCCCCGCCCCCCGCTGTAAACAGGTATCAAATGTTGTCCCCGCCCCCAGCTGTAAACAGGTATCAGATGTTGTTAAGTGTGATAAGAAGGATGAAGATTCACCGCGGTCACATCCGCTTTTCTCAACGGTGCTTAGATTTTGGGAACAGTTTCGCCCTCACTTCCTACGTCTCGATGGCCATGGAGACAAGAAAGCGTGCTTTACAGATGTTGAAGGTATACAAACAAATCCTTTTACTATGACAAAAGGTATACAGGCAAAGTGTACCGATGAGAGGTACCAAACGAAAGGTGTACAGACAAAGCTTACCGATGATAGTTGCACGCCACAAGGCGTGCATGCCAAGTTTGGCGAAGACAGAGGCTTGGCAAGTGGCGAACAAGCAAAGATTATCGACGACACGAGTATGACAAAATACCTACAAGCCAATTTTGAGAAAGACGGTTTCATGGCAAAGTGCGTACAAGCAAATCTCGCTGATGACAGCTTGGAAGCAGAAACGACGTCACACTCAACGGTCTATGAGAGCGCTTTGGAGCCCAGTCTCTTAAAAAACGTTGTTTCGACACAGACTCAAAAAGTAATGGATTTCAGAGGACCCAGGGAGTTTGCCGAAGGGCAAGACAAAGTAGACCATCTAGACATCTTCACTCAACAGCTGAATGCTTTTTATGAGCATGGAAAAAATCTCTCCTACACGGCAAAACAACTGATTCAAACTTGTTCACCGGAAATTCTTCCCTGGCCATCGAGACTATCTAAAAGTGTTGGGATTTCGCCTGATACGACAGATGATACAGGATCTGCCCTGTTTGTACCGAGAAATAAAGAGCTTCGTCACAAAAGCGATCAGAAACACAGCTCCACTCAGACAAAGCATACCAGGTACTTGACAAACCTATCCTTATCCATCTACAAAGATAAGAATTTCGGTTTTGTTTCTCCATATAGATCCAAAGTACACAAAAAGTATGACGATTATCAGACAAAGAAATCCATCAAAAACTCTGTCCGAAGATTTTTGACGCGTACAGATAGTCTATCTGAGAACGGGAACGTGCTCAAAAACTTCTGCAAACTACGTAACAGAAAACCGAGAGGCAAGTCTAAAAGACTAGGGGCTCCCCCGTGTACAAAAGGTGGTGGTGATCTCCAAAGGCATGAGGAAATGCATACAAAAGGTGATGGTGATCTCCGGGGTCATGGGGAAATGCATCAAGACAAAACTCCCAAGAAGCCTGCCTTATATAGGTATCGCTACGCTGGAATGGAGAAAGTGGATAAACGTAAGCAGGTAATGTCATATCTTGAAAAAGTAACTGACTGCAGAAGCGCGATCAAATCACCATGCCGCAGCAGCTTGATTGGTCAGAAGGAGTTTCATGGGCAAGACAAAGACCGCTCGGAAAGAGAGAAATGTTGCATATCCACCAACGCTCCAACACTGACGACCGACCCAAGTTCGTTATCGAGTTCCCAGGCAATGACTAAGACATGTCATGACCGCGACATTCGGCCAAGAAAAGCCTTCACAAGTTGCGATCGGGACACCAAAGCCTCTCGACCTCAAATAAAACGCGAACAAGAGAAGTATCTACAATTGTCAGATAACATTATTGGTGTCGTCCGGAGGAAAACATCAAACGTGTTACGAAAAAAGCAGTCACCGAAATACAAAGGACCGTTTAGCCAGAAGTCCGTCCCTCGTGCACATAAAGAAAATATGCAGCAATCGTCAAAGTACAAACCAGCACTCTCGGTTGGGAGTAGCCCGACAAATGTCAAGCAAGAGGGACCCTCCGAGTCCAATGTTCTGCATGATCTCACACGACCTTCCATTCATCTTTCACTGTTCGAACCCTCCCCACCTGAAACAGACAGTAGACTTGTTCCACGAGGCAAAAAACCGACTCTTTCGGAATCGGTCACAAAATTAACACGAGAACGAAGTTACGATCTGCGAACGGAAAAGCTCGACGACGATTTGACGGACGGCCCAAGTGGTAATTCAAGCAAAGAATACGTAATTTCGACTGGTCTGGATTACAGGTCAGAGAGTTCGGCTAAATCAACACCAAACCAGCGAACAAAACAATCAACAAATAGAAAGAGAGTCACACAAACTCTCACTCACCACAAAGCTGCTGACCCACATATTCAGATTTGCGCTTCCAGAATGTTCTCTACCTCCTCAACGTCTTCTTGTAGTAGATGTGACGAAAATATCAAAGTAAAGGGACTTCACAATCATGTGATGCACAGCAATGTTGTATCTAAATTTCTTGGGTCGATAATAAGCAGGAAGACAAAAAAACCGGTTGATGAAACGAACACAAGCATAGAAGCGCACAACCTGGCTGTTTCGAGAAAGACAGAGGGGCAGAATGAGGAACCGAACGCAGCAGATATGGAAGTGTACAACCAGGCCGTTTCGAATCAGAGTAGAAAATCACTGCAGCGAATTGAGGAACTGACTGCAGCGAGAAGAAAAACTTCAAAATTGGCTGCCCCGGACTCAAGCAGCACCATGAAAGGGCAAAAAGGAAACTTGCTTGAAGAGAGGACAGAAACACAACACCACGTAAGAGACTTTTCTTATGATGGAAGACCTTTCTTACATCAAAATAATAATGATCATGAGCCGGACAGTTGCGAACCAAGAGTGGATTTTCAAAGAAACACCTGTGATCAACAGTGTAATTCTTCCACCATAACCAGCCAACAGCAGAACACCGAGACCAGAGATGCGACAACGAATGTCTTGAGACAGTCACACACGTCCACATCTACAAGCAAACTTGATTATCTCGGCGTGCGCTTAATCGGTTCATCCACTGAACCCTCAGGCAGCAAGGATACGAGGGAGAAAACTCATTTGTCTCAAGAGACACACACACAAGCTCATTCGAGCGAGTTCGATAAAACCTCCACCTTTCCTAGTCAGCCATTTGAAGACGTGAGGCGCCATGTTGGTGGTGACTTGTTTAAGATGTTGGAGGATAACCACGGAAAAGTGGGCAAGAGCCATCAGGAATCGGGTGGCTCTTTCAACAAAGAAAAATTGTCTTTTCGTGGTCATAGCACAAGGCATGCACCAAGGACCGAACGAGAAGGCATGTATAGACTAATGCCCCATTACACATCAACAAAAGGTGAACGGCAAGATGTCCGCGAGAGAGTAGCACGCCATGGATCCACAGTGGAAACTGAGACGACAAGCACAAGTGAGGTGACTGTGACACAGTCTTGGGAGAGTTCCACAGAAGAAACAGTGTCGCAGAAAGTTTGTGAACCTGGCGATTTTACCAAGGAGAAAATCGCACGTAAAGTAGCGCCAGTCCAGCAGCGTGTCAAAAGTCGAGAACATACAAATCGGCACGCGCGTAATATGATGACCACTTTTAATGCACCTGTTATTGGGGATAGTCCATCGACAGGTCTTACAAGATTCAAAAAAAGAAAAGCAAAGAAACGTTCGAATGATTCCGAAGGCGTTCTCAATACCAATGAAGGTGATCGTGGGGCTAGTCGTGAGGACGCCAAACATAAGGATCGCTCACGCAAACATGTTTCATCCTACCAACTGGAGATAGACACAAGTCCCCGCGGCACTACCACAAAGACAAAACACACATCACAACAACGTCCTACCCTACCAGACAGGCGCAACAAAGCCACAGCCAAGCCACAAATGAAGCATGCCAAGTACACTGCAATTCCTGTAGATGAGCGTGGAACAAGGTACGCCAATGTAGGTCCGGTGGGCTCTATTAGAAATACCATATTCTTGCACACATCTCCAGCAAGAACAGATGATAAAGTCTTTGATAGTATCATGAAACTAAGAGACAGTCACCAGGTGGATGTGAGAGAAAGTGCCTTAGATAACCTTAGAGAAATCTGGCACAAAAAAATCCCCAAATCTACAAATATATATGCTACTACAATGACCAGGAAAACCATGGAAACGCCAAGTTCTGATTCAGTTAGGACGTATCGCGATCCTATGACAATTTTGGTAACGACTAACTCGCCACCCAAGCAGTCAGCAACAAATACTACTGAGACAGCAGGTGGATCACCCAAGAGCTATATTAGACCATCTGCACGACAACAAGAAAAATATGCATCAAAAAAGCAGTCAGCGATAGCAGCGTGGTCACACCATATCAAACAATCAGGAAGAAATGTACCAACTGCGAAACACTACCATCCTCTGACTAAGCCACATTCAGGACATATGAAAGAGTTTGAAGGGTATGATTCACTTATGACACTTTGGAAAGTATTGACATCGGCTGAAGCATCTTTAAGTGGCAGCAGTCCACCAAAGAAGATATTATATAAGCACGAATCAAAATCTCCCGAGCAAGCTTATCATACAAGTAGAGAGTTGTCAACGCCCAAGTCACCAAATACGCGCTTGAAATATGTAAAGAAGACAGCAAGCGGTGCCTCATTGGCAGGCAGTACTTCCCCAAAACGTCAGAAACGTGCAATGAGTATGCCAAAGAAAGCAGAGGCAACTTCAGGAAAGAAAATATCTCCACAAAGGCTGTTTCTGAACGACAAACAGCGACATGCTCATCCAATGCCACAGCGCTACACACGCAAAGAATTTCAAGAGAAAACTTTGACCCCAACAAAACAACTACAACCACAACAACAACAACAACAACAACAACAACAACAACAACAACAACAACAACAACAGAAACAACGAAGGAATACAGAGTCCCCGCTGCGGCAATCAGACAGTTCCATGGATAAAAAATCTCAGATTAAAAAATTCGGTGACGCCACAGAAAGACTAAAAAGGGCAAATCTGAAGCCAGGAAATCATGACATAAATGTCCAAGACAGTTCAAAACCGTCGGGAAAATCTGAGGACCCAGTGACTACAAAAGTGAAAGGCCACAGCAAAGTTCACTCACAGAATCCGGAAAAAACAACACAAAAGTCAATTTTACCTAGATTCAATGACCAGGGCTGTGTACGCGATGCCATGCACGTACAAAGAACATCATTGCATAGATGCCATGGATCTAGAAAGTCTGCACCATTTACTCTTGTAAATTCAAAGAATTCTGCAGAAGTGCATGCCTCATCACATGGTGTATCATCTAATCAGCATGCACTGCTACAACATGTCAAAGGCACCGAAAATAACGACATACATCTGCGAGAACCTGTGAAATTTGCCAAGGAAAGTTGGGTGGGAAAGAGAAATGGCACTCAGAATTATCAAAAAGCTGGGCTACAAGCTTATAATATTCCCTCATTAAAACAAACAAACGCTGTGACGAATTTAGGAGAAGTCCTTTTGGATCACACTCGGACGTCAAAAGGTCAGAGCAAAGATACTTTTCACAAAGAAATCCAACAACCAGTTTTTAAACAAAGTAGAAAGTATGCACGACCTGATAGAGTCTCAGGACCAAACGTCAGAAAGCCTAGAAGTGCACCATGTTTGTCATCCCTGTCGGAGAGTTTGGACGTCACTTCTCTGACGCAGAATGCCAGCAATGCAGCTAACGACAGGCAAAAATCATGTAATCGAAATCCTCTGCAGAAGGATAAAGTCTTTATCAGCAAAGAGGCTGGGCCCCAGAGCAGCGTTTATTTACCTGAAATTACGTTTGTGGATGACAAGAACATCACCGATCCAATCAGTGCCTCACAGGCGTCTCAAGAAGTGGAGATAATCCTTGGTGATGATATATCCGTCCAGGAATTCATGAGCTATCTCATGAGTGGCCTCCAACTGCAAGTCAACAACTCACGTTTGCCAAACGATAATGCTGGCAAACATACTTCGGTCAACTCACAAGTAAGAATAATCATAGACAAATTGTTTGAAGGCGAGCAGAGTCTTAGACACTCCGACGGAAACAGATCCAAGACACAGAGCAAATCAAAGGCAGAATCGTCCAGCATAAATACTCACATGTGTTACCACGCCTCTAAAGAAGATAAGACAAAAAGGAGTAGGTATCAATCAAATTCATCACAAAAAGCAGTAACAGACTGTAGACATTTGCACCTAGACAATACGAATGATTGCGATAGATATTCGGCAGATGAAATGGGAGCAGGCACTAATGCACTGGATGACAGACATGCCATGGAGCTTAACAACAAGACCCAAAACACAAAAAAAAGCTACTCGAAAGATACCACTGACAGACGCATACAGCCACGAGATTATGCGAGACTTTCGCAGAACTCACCGGAGAAGCGTCCTCTAGAGCTGCAGTTGCATTCTTCTAGACATCATTTAAAAAGTGATGTATATACTCATATACATAAATCAAAACTCCCGAAGAGAGATCGCCGAGCGCAGACTCCCGTTAGTGAAGAGAAACACAGTACCAAAGGGAACATTCCACACGGGCGTAACGGTACCCGTGACTCTGATTCACAGAAGTATCATCGTAAAATCAGTAGATCCGGGTTTAAGGTCAAATCTTCGAAAGACAAATTTCCAGCGGTGGCCTCCTTGTCTCAGAGTGATAGTGCTTTGTCCATAAAATCCCGACCATTACAGGGAAAACCCGAGAACGATAAAACAGCGAAATATACGAGACCGTTGACGACTACTGCTGACAGTAAAAGCACTGTAACAACGGTCAAGGGAAATACGTTTAAAGATAACAATCCAATTTCAAGCATCTCGTTCTTAGATCTGGCAAAATCAAGCGCAATGAAAACAGGAAGCGTGGGGAACACTCTGGAAGAGCCAACATATAAAGTTAGGAAACTGTCAGTAGAAACGATTACGATATCCAAGCCACAAAATTATTCCTTAGACAAAATAACTCGAAAGAACAATCATCTGACTGTATCGTTTGCTAAAACCGCAGATGTAAAAAGCTGCACACCTTCTAAAGCTAAAACTGGTCATGTTACAGGAGACATGGTCAGTGTTCCGAAAGCAAAGAAGGGCCTTAACGAAACACTCCTGGAGAAAGAGTCGCAGCTGGAGTCATCACAGACTGAGGTTTCCATACAGAGCGTGAAAACGAAGGGCTGTCCAGGCAAAATTTGCCTGACAAAAGAGAGACCAGACCAGGACAATATGCTGAAAGAAACGCCTCTGTTTCGTCAGAGAAGTGAGAGCACATGGTATAGACACCAGTATAAACTTGTAGATGTGAACATGTCTGATGGAAAAGTACAAACATATGACACAAACTACGACAATCAGGATGCAACAACAACACATACTTCTGCGGACAACAGAGAGAAAACAAATGATACTTTTAGCGACGGTGTTACACTTGATTGCAAAGTTGTGACATCCACAAATGAAGCATCCCAGAATACGGAGTCACTCATTGAATATACGAAACCATTGACACCAATCAAGAATCGTTACACTCGGTCAAATACTAAGAAACGGAAAGCTGCAGTGCGGAGGCGCCAAAATGTATGGAAAGCGTCCGGAAGTAGTTCTTGGTCCACGGGCCAAGACTCGTGTCGAGAACGCAAGAGCAAATATGTTGGTATCAGTGTAATTGACAAAGAAATCCAGAGACATGAACCTCCTTGTGATACCCGTACACAGGAGGCAAGAACCTTTAAGACTGCGGTTCACAGTGCGGCGGTAGGTATGTCACAGGAACGGGACACGTCCTGTATAGCCACGACCACAAGTAACGACGTGGAAACACATTCGTCGCAAGATATCTTGAATGAAAAAGAGACTGTTGAGAAACCACATGCTTTTTCATCATCCGAGGGCCATAATCGGCTGAACGGTGAAATTCAAAACACGCTTGAAGTTTTAACCAGTTTGTTGACCCGAAAGCGGGGAAGACGTGTATCGCATTCCAAGAAACCAAGACAATCCAAGCCTCAGAAGAAGGGCAAAACAGAGGAAGTTAAATGCCTCGACGTGAAGCCCTCTGACAAATCCACGCCATTTTCAGTTGAGGAAAGCAAACAAGGATATGACTTGCTTAGCATTATTAAAAAGGCGGTTACAGATGAACTAGCATCTAGGGAGAAAGCTTCAAAAACTGGCTCTCCTGAAGAAGCATGCCGGGACTTCAAGAAAAATATAACAAGCGATGTTGTGTCAATGGAAAATCCAACATCTACTGAACCACCAGAACCTGCACATGTCAATGATAGCGAAAAGACCAATGAGACTGCCTTGACTCGCAAAGATACTACCAGCCAAGGCGAGTCTGAGGCCACAACCCAAGAACACACAGAAAATGAGAAAAGTTTGAGACAGACTCCGGTATCCCCACTACCAGAGCCACCAAGGCTGAAATATACTGACAGTGTTACCCAGACAGATGCGATAACACATTCTAGTGATGCAACGCACATTCTTGAAAGCAAACGCTTCTCTCCTCATCCTAAATTCACCGACCCTTTCAACAACATTTGTAATTTTCCTCCTCCAAGTCCTGGCTACAGTCCCCGGAAAATTATGTTTAGAACTGATGATAAGGAAACTCTTACTTCATCTTATGCACTTTCACATTCATCTCTATCATATGAAAAACACGTGCCAAAACTCATGAGCGGACCGAGTACGCTGACTCGTAAGACACCAAGTGCAACACATGTTAGCAGACAAAACGCAGTATTTATTAACAGATCAAATGGAATAGTTGAAAATAGGTCAGGTATCACAAACTTACCTTCTGCTGCACCTGGCCTCAAAAGCTTTCATCAAGACAACATGGAGATAGGGCATACTTCACAGCAGCATTTTCCACCCTTGCCCTCTGGTCCTCCATCTCCAAGTGAAGTCAGAATCAAGGCACCATGTTCTATTTATACCTCGCGGCAGTACGTTAACATGACGCTCGTTACAGCCTCGGTTGATGGATCCCAGGCTGTTAAACTCACACTACCGCAGGCTGATTCAGACGAACTATACGATGTACTGGTTGAACCAAATAGTTCTGGCGAGGGTTCACCGAAAATTGTGGCTGAAAATGGCTTCGTCCACGTCACTTTCGAGAGGAATTCGGAGGAAGAAGAAAGCTCTGAAGACGAAACAACTGAAACGGAAAGCAGCCACACATCTTTATGTGTCGTCAGAAATTACAGCGAAACTTCCAAGGAAGCTGAGTTATCAGAGCAGAGCGACTCGGGCGACGATAAAAAACCACGCAAACGCTGTAGATTTACACGCATCAGTGGAGAAGCTCCAACATCCAAAACTGGTATTTCACCATGTAGGGTTACTGTTTCCAGGAAACATGAACATCACAAATCACCAGATACCGGACGTTACACCCAAGATGCCTCTAGTCCAGACCAAGACGATGAAACGACTAGAAATCGTAAAAGTCGAATAGTACCGCGTGCCGGAGATTATACCAATACGTGTCCAAAGTACACCGATGGAGAAGTCAGAAAGAGCAAACAAATTTGTGAGGCAGAGACCTGCAAAAAATCACCCTCGCCAGAACTGAACACGTGCAAAGTGCCATGGACACGTCGGAGTCGCAAACAGTCCCCTGGCGAAATCGACAGTGAAACCTCAAGAGATACAGTTTCACCAGTCCGTAAAGCAGTACCCAAGGTGTCCAGGAAAAGTAAACAAGATATGTCTCCGCGTCAGCGAAAGGACAGTAAACGTGATAAATCACCACACCGCAAAATGGACAGACGGTCCCCAGATACATCCCCAGACAGCAAGGCTGAGAGAAAGACCCGTGATAAAGCGTTACAAAACACAAGAGGTCATGATAAGTCACCAAGTTATAAAGCTGATAGGAAGGGTCGTCAAAAATCACGAAAGGATAAAGTTGACGTAAAGACCCCGGATACGTCACCTCGCAGCAAAGTGGACAAGAAGTCCCTCACAAAATCACAAACTCCAAAGGGCGGCAAAAGCACCCGCAAACAATCTGAATCTTCATCACCCGGCTACAGGAAAGGCAGCAAAACCCTGAGAACACAAATAAATAAAAAAGTGTCACCTGCCCAGATCGACAGTGAAACGTCAAGCAGTGACAGGTCATCCGATCACGGCAAAGTGTCCACAGAGACCAGCAGTGAAGCTTCCAAGGAGTCATCTCCGGCAAGAGACAGCAACAAAGTGAAAGCAGTTAAACAGCCTGAACAAAATAAAAACGAATATCTTGAAGGACGCTACAGCAGTGCCGTCGCCAAGAAATTGGCTGCCAAACCAAACGTCTATGAAAGTAACTACAGGATGCGAAGTCCTCTAGGTAAAAGTCGGACTGTCACACCCTCGAGCCTCGTGCCGACTGAATTACGAGGAATTCTCAAAGCTGGTTTAAAACATATGCAGCGCCTTCGCGATGGCGTGCACGGACAAACTCCACCAGCATCATGGAGGCCCCCTTTGGGGGCTAGAGATCGGCTCTTTTCACCTCCGCTCGGTAGCATCGAGGAGCTTTACCGGAGATATCAGAAAACAAAACAGTACGGTGTTCAGGAGAGATACCTTCAACCAAAGTCGAGAGTCAGTGCATCTCCAACTGTTATGAAATCTCCTGGTTTCGTGTTTCCCCAAAATAAATTAAATACGAGGGATACCTCTTTGAGATCAGACGAATCGCCTTTTCGTAGCCCATCGCTAGCGCAGTTTACCGCAGCCAGGTTCAAGGGAAAGGGACCTGGCGCTGGAAATCGCTTTCGGGCTGGCGATACAGGCAGTTTCCAAAATGTTCCTGCCTCACCTAAAAGAAATACTCACAATCTCGCTAAATCCAGCGATTTGTTTTTTGTAAGTCCAGAAAGGCGCGGACAAGCTAATCGCTCGCCTAGACGCTATGAAGACAAATTTCCGGATAGGCGTTATAATCAACCTTTAGACAAACGTATTGACAAACCTCTAATCAAACCTTATGGCAATCCTCAAAACAAATCTTTCCACACGTCTCTAAACAAACCTTATATCAAACCTCTAGACCAACGTTTTGTCAAACCTCAGGACACACCTTACGGCTACCCTCTGGGTCAACTCTATGGCAAGCCTCTTGACAAACGTTTTGAAAAACTCCTGGATAAACGTTATGACAGGCCTTTGGACAACCGTTACCAAAATAAAACACGGAACCAGAGTAGCGACAGTAAATGTGACGCATCTAACTGTAATGACAACGTACAAGAGGATCCGTTCCTGCCATTGATGGAGGAACCCAATGAACCATGTGACATAGGGAGCCAGGTGCAATTCAGCGAGCACGATCCAGTCAAAAACTGCCATAATAATGGTGAAGATTACCCCATATCTGGCTATTCAAACACCGAATGTCGGGAAAGCGTTGATAAATGGGCAGAAGACCCTCGCGCAGGTTCATCATTGAAAGTTTGCAGCCCTAAATATCGCGGCAATACTGAACACGAAAGTAGTCGATGCCAGCCATCTTACCCTGAGCCCATGACACATCGCAGTTCACCCTTCCAGCAAGACAGCAGCTTGGTATCAAAGGCAGCTCACCAACAGATCGCCCCGCGCTCTCCGCTAATGCATAATCCTTATAATCCTGGCACACACAACGAAGCTCAGCAAGTAAGTGAACGCGCAAAACTTGGTCGCGTTCAGTTTTCAGACCACGTCACAGAATTGTGTAGTGTTAACCCGTCAGCTCCTGGAGGCCTGATCTCGAAAGTGGATCACCCAACAGAGCCTTGCATCTTGACCCGTGCCGGCTATGACCAAGAAACTAAGGACTCTTCATGTCTGGACAACAGACAACACATGAAGCAACCACGAGGTATAGTTTTGGACGTTGTGCCACATTCTGCAGCCAATAGAGTCGTCAGCCTTGCAGCTCAGACTCCCGCAGCTTTGGCTCCTCACACCACCAGGACCATCCCTTGGCCGCAGCCAGCGAATGTGTACAACGAAGCCTGGTCAGTGAAATGTCAGCAGCCTCCTTACACTGCAGTCACAGAACCACCACAAGCGTATCCTTCCAATCCTCTAGTGGACAACCTCGGTCTTCCTGTCATAGGCAACGCTGCCATTACCTCTTTCCAGAATAATTCTGCCAAACCTCATCTGATTTACAACTCATATGCGAACAGCCAAGGTCCTGATGCGAACAAACTACAGACCCAATGTGCAGCCACGACAGCGTGTATTTCTCTATGCACAAACGCTGGTAATATGTTTGGAATTTCTGCAGGTTCTGATGGTAGCCAGCCCAACTCGGCCAAACGGGGTCAAAGAAGTTTGGGTCGGGACCGACACGATTCAGGTTATAGCACACAGACCACGCCCAATGATGGCTCAGTGTGTATGTCGGAATGGGATCTAACTATCCAAGAGAAGCTCCAGAGGAGATCTCAACAGTTCAAAATGACACCCATGCCGCAATTTCAGAAGAATTGAGAACGGAGATGGGCACTTACAGTTCTACATCGCTCTTAAGTCACGTTTCGGTGCAGCTGGGACAAATAGCAAAGAATGTGGACTTAGGCACGATGTGGACCCTGAAAGTTGTTGGATAAAGGGATCGTAACCATTTTAAGGGGAGGCACTAGCCTTGTCCAGAGGTTATCATGCGTATAACATAGTGCTCAACTTCTCACAATATGGCTTGGATTTCTATGCAAATTTGCATTCCAAAGCGCTGAATGGTACATATCTTAATCGTGTCCTATTTTTTTTTTCGGATTTTCTGTCTCGAGACAGAGTTGTGAGGAACTAGGAACACATTTTGGTGTACCATGAAGTAACTTTGTATCTAGGCAGAAAATCGACCGCATTATAACCTTTGGAAAAGGGTAGGGGTTTCCTTTAAAAGATTAAACACACCAACATTATGTGGTTTTTTCTTTTTTTTTTTCCTCATCTTTGTACACTGAAACCTCATTTCAAAAGATGCAGCAATCCTAGCGAAATTCAGTATGCTAGTGTTATATAGCTACTGCTTAGTGAAATCTTACTTCGAGTCCGGTCCAGGTGGGAATAGGCTCTGTCGATTGTGTCAGATGCAGAGCTGGACCCCTCCATGGTAGAGTGTTTTTTTTTTTTTTGAGGTAAGGTAGGTGGTGTTAAGGGATACATTAATGATATTTGCTAGTCTAGTATGTGCTGCACAGGCTTTTGGTTCGGGAGTGATGTCGTATGAAGGGCGTGAATTTCAATCACTCATCTGTAGAACTGAAAGGGAAGGTCTTCTTTTGTGGCGTCATGTTTATGCAAGTGTCAACCATGAGAAGTCATCCCTTTGATAAGGATCAGATGTAGCAGTAAGCTGGCAGTAGACCGGAAGCTGGGAGTAGGACAAGCTTCTACATGTCAGATGCAGCTTTTTTAAGTAATGTCCAACTATAGATTAGTACGTAAAAATTACCTGCCTTGCATTCTTCAATATAAAAGCATTCTTGGAGACACATAGTCTTTGGTAATCCTCTGAATAAGAAACCTGTGATCTTTATAGACCGCCTTGCACTCCCGGCAACATATTATGTAGGTCATTCTTCCTTGAAGCCGTTTTGCAACTTTCATCAAAATGTTGGCCAAAAGCTATAGATTTCAGTGCTCCACTGTCGCCCTTCCTCCGTATTGGAGTTAAACAGATGAGGTCTCAAACTAGATAAAGCTTGGAGGCCCCGTGTCAAGAGGTTCTTTTCCATTAGATGGTTAGAAGAAGCTGTCTGTATATCTATAATCCTTTGTCACTGTTCTGGCTAAACGGAATTTTATTCTTTTTTTGGTTTGGCAGTTGCAATACACAGCCAAAGTGGCTGAAAGCGTTGAATTTATTATATAAAGAATAAATAAAATTTTAAACTACAAAAAAAAAACCATGAAAGAAATACATCATGAAAGTTTGTGAAGTCCCTGCGGATTATGAGGCCCCATGCTGTGTATTGGTTTGGTTATTTCATTTCGGGATCGACATTATGACACATTAGGCAACCCCATGTATACTCCGTCATCCCAACAGATAGCGCAGCGTAAGAACTGTTCCCGTCACGCGCTGATTTCACACACTATTCTTTTCTCTGCCGTCGATCTTGCCTGTCTGACCTTTTTCCCACCTTCTAAAGTTTGAACCTAGCTATTCCTGGTTTATCAAGCTGCGCTTCCACACTCTGGAGATGGTCATTAATGGGGCAAGTATTTCTCCTCTGTCCAGCTTTAGCTCACCATCAATCATGGCTCCTGCCAGGTGTCAGACATCTTATTTCTCCTGACGCCCACAGTAAATCCACGTTAGACCCGAGACCAGGGGGACTTCAGGTTCTGGATCCAGTCACTTCAGAGGTGTCCATGAACCGTTGTGAAATAAAATTATATTGTATGTGTCTGGCTTTGGGTCAAATCTGAAACTTGAGCTCTGTCTTCTTGAGCATATTCTGGAGTCTGATACTGTGACTGCCATGTTAAAGGTGTTCCGGTAAGCCACCACAGTACTGTATTGCTGGCTGCCTCAGTCTCCATCTCGAATGGTGCGATGGCATAGGCACCACTCTGCTTAGCCATGATTCTTCGTCCACGTCGGTAGCATGTTAGCGTTTACGGAAGTCCCGTACTGCCATTAAAGGGACAGAAATAGAAATTTGCTTCACGATATAAAAAAATCCGCATATTTTTTAAAAACTTTAAACCACGTACAATTTCATTCCGCATACCTGTCCATTTCTGAGAAAAGACCACTTGAATGTTGGAATTTTCATCCTGTATAAGCCGCCATCATTCGTGCTGTGTGACGTCATAAAGCGAGAAAAGCTAGCATACGATTAGTGCCGACACATGCGCAAGCCATCTGAACCAGTCGTCTGCTGGTCTGTCTCGCTTTTTGGTGTCACGCAGCACGAGTAATGGTGGCTCGATAAATGTGAAAATCCCAACATTTCTGAGGTGCTCACTCAGAAACTGTTATGCAAAAGGGAAAACATATGTGGTTTAAAGTTTATGAAAAATAATTAGGACTTATTTGAATCTGAAGAAATAACTTCTCCTGTCGTCCCTTTATAGAAATCGCCACTTTGTTTCATAGTGGAAATTGCAGAAAAAGGAAATCAAGAGCGCTATTAAAATAATGCGTTCAAATTGAAGGTGACTTAACTGCACCTATTTTCTCCATGTTCTATAACAGGTGACTTTTTGTCCTAAATTTGCAACAAAATGGGAGGAATAAAAAAGAAGCATATTAAGGTAAAATTTAGAATTATAATCCTGCTTGTGTATGTGTGTACCCATTGATAAATAGCTGCAATAAGCTTGTGTGCGTAGACTTGTCATTTGGTCATATCATATTTTTACAAAACTCTTATTTTAGAAAATGGTATAACTTACCATATACAGTAGTCTTATTTATACAATACTTATTACACTTCACGTAATCACAGAGAAAAAGATTATAATGAATGATGTGTACATTATTTAGCAGAGATATAGAATAAAAAGCTTTAGAGAATAATACACAGAGCCTCGTTGTCTTGAACGTTTTTATTTCTTTGTTACTAAAGTTTTTTCCTTCCCTTCTATCCATCGCCTAGTATAATCATGGCAGAAAGATACCGAAATTCTTCTTACAAGTATGTGTTTTGTCTTACCACATGGCCCTGCGTGATGCGGTTTCAGGAAGCATTTATTCATGTATTCTACCTGGCTCTTGCCAAATGGCAGTGAACGTGCTCACAAGTGCAAATCTTCAGGGAAGGAGCATTTACCTTATCCACCCACAGTTCCGGATATAACGGCATGTGTCATGGTAGCAGAAGAGAATTTCTATTTTCAGGTTTGGATCTCTTGCAGATCATTACTGGCAGAGATATGATTGCACATCTGCGGTGATGGTGGAAATTGTGGTAGTTTTGTAAGTGTTTGTTGGTTTGGGAGTTTCATGGGTTCTTCAGGAGAAAGTAGGGCTGAGAAGTAGCTGAAAAGTAAGAGTGAAGATTACTCATTACTCTCTATCGCTAATATATATAGTATTATGAGTGTCAAGAACACGAGGACATTTCTGCTCAGGTGAAGATATGAGTAACAAGTGCCAGCCAGAGTCACTTTCTACACTAAGAAAAAAAACTTGATACTACAGTACTCACTACCATTTCCTATCTAAAGAAACATGCAAGTAATTAGGATACCGAGTTACTAATCACATAGGTCATTATAGAATGGGAAAAAATACTGAGGGTTCAAAGTCTAAGTTAGATAGATTTAGACTATAATATCATATCAATTTACTCTATTACTTTCTTAACATGAATCTCTAATCTTTCTTTCCCTTCTGGCTGACGCTTGACCCAGAACAGGGTGCACTTTAAATTTGTTCATACTACTGCGTATAATTTCCTGGCATTTTAATCTTATGACATGTTACAAACTGGTTTCAGATGTAAATTTTGATGTCATCATTAGTTCAAAACGGGGAATATGATTTTTCCGTCCGAGGTCACCACCCACCCAGCCCCAGGAGTCTCATCGTTTATGCCAAACTTGCAACTCCGAAACCCCCACCCCTGAGCTCTTTGGGAGAAGAGGGGGGNGGGGGGGGGGGGGTGGGACTCTCTGGGCTCTGAGACAGGCAATATGATCGTAATATCAAGAAATGTCCTAATGCATGCTTAATTCTGCCATTACGGTCCGTAAGAGAGCCGAACTTGAATGTAAAAGCTCTCCTACACTAACACTGGGGTCCGTATTGTATGACTTTTCCAATGCTCACTTTGACGACATTTCTTGAAGGGCAAGAGGAGAGAGAAATACAGCACTCAGCACTGCGGGCAAAAAGGCTACAACCCATGTTACACAGTGCTGTAGATTGACTATACCACAAAACAAAACAAAAAAAGATTTTATTATGGATATACAGCAGAGATAACGATGAGCTCATCTGTCTATTTCTCTCTCTGTCTCTCTCTCTCTGTCTTTCTCTCTCACCGTATAAGAACTTCCTGGCGAGTGCGATTTGCATATCTGCTGAAGAGGGCAGTTCGGACTCCAGCACCATTAACAGCTTCATGGTTTGATCACGCAGTTGCCATTTTTGCAGGACTCAGAGATAGTTCTAGACATAGTTCTAGTATAAAACATCAGTTCGAAGCGGCAGACTTTTGTCCCTGTGTTGCAGAACAGAGAGATATAGAAATTCTTTCGTGCCGCATTCAGTCAGAGTGATGAGGGACTCTCCGTCACAGTAGATCTTTTAAAAAAAAAAAAAGGCACACTGCACTGTAAACTCACAGTGAGAATGGCCAGAAGTGGTGGGGGAGGGAGGAGGGGGTATGAGACTAACATGTGAAGTGAACGAGTGATTATTGTTGTGATTAGTTTGTAACCTGATTTATGAATCGTATGGCAGTATGCATGAATGTGAGTTAGTCTGAGTATTGTATTGTAATGAGTTATGTACTACTATGTTTAGACTATTTGATTATTTATTATTTACTCTCATGTACCACAGCCAAGGCTATCTCATCCTATCTTATCTTATCTTATCTTATCTTATCTTAGACAATACATAACCAGTGAATTCAAGTAGCAGAATTCGGTTCTATGTGAGAGCTCAGCGTCTGATCCCTAAAGAAAATCCTTACGATACTGTTTCTCAATAGCCAATAGCTCTCCGGGCTATTCCGGAGTCTGACAAACATTAAAATACTTCGGTCATTTCCACAGAATGACAAAATTAACAGAAGCACTTATAACTATTTCCCGGATGTCGCAAAACGCCTTCATGGGCCTCATACTCTTACTATCAAAATGCAGCGACTAGCACGTGGTTTACAAATATGGTCGCCATTATGTATGGGAGTTAAAATAAATCGTCATGCTCATGTCACATTTACTGAAGTCACTTTTTGAGGTTTTGAAACGTCTAGTGCGCTAAACTCATCGCCTAAGGCAAAATAATGAGGTAGACGTAGGTTAGCTTAAAAATTGAGAATATAACATCAAAACAAAACTTTACTTTTTAGTTTATAGTTAAAAAAGTGAATGTGGAATGAGCATGACGAAATGTGGTTCAAGTGGAAACATAAGGGAATTCAGTATATTAGTGACATCACTTATATCATTAAAACTATTAATACACATTATCTTGCAATTTACAACTGAACTGGGTAACCCCACGCATGACTCAGTACAGACCACAACCCACTGCACCACAAGCATTACAGTGCACTGCAGCGCAGAGCATTTTAAACTAAATGAGGTCACTTATAGAAATAAGTGCCTTTGTATGTTCTTTATTCCGTGGTTTTCAATTCTTTACTCTGCTAAGTAGTAACGAAACACATGGTTTCACAACATACGATAAATTGTTCTCACTATTTCAAAAGAACAAAGTCTCACTTAACAACACCTTGCTAGTATTGATACTGATGGAAAAGATCAAGGTAAATACATGCAGCTCAGACTCTGGGGACAACAGAGCTAAGAAGACAAAAGTGCATAGTGTTAAAAGTCCTTTGGGCGCCTAGAATAGATAATCTATGTAAGGGACAAAACTGGGTTTTGACTTTTGAGAGCTTGCGCATTCACGATGAAATCTCTTACCACAGTAGGAATTACACTAATGCATCAATGCTGAATGCACTCTTAGTATCATCCAACAAGTTATTATAAGATTCCCATCGTTAATGCGCAAGCTCTCAATTTAGAAACAGTACCACCCATGCAGCCATACAAGCGCACTGTTTAGCTTAAGATAATGGCTACTACATTTGTCGACAAACCAGTGTGATCACAATCTAGTTGAAAGGTCTTCAGAGGGAACACAGTCCACTGTTCAGAGTTAAGTAATCTGTCTTACATTGGAAGAATTCTTTATGATTAAAAATAATTACGTCAACAGGAAACCTTAATCTGTATTCACAAGCCGTAATGCAATTCCAGAGAGGGTTGGAATGGCCATCAAGTTTAGTCAAGCTTTTCTGCGATAGAGTTCATTGATAACACATTAGCCCGCAATTTACAACTGAACTGGGTAATGCCACGCGTGACTTAGTACAGACCACAACCCACTGCACCACAAGGGTTACAGTGCACTGCAGCAGAGCATTTAAACACAACAGCTTGCTCACCCCACCGCTGCACGGCTTGCACACCACTAAGCGTGTGTGTACTATATCGCACCGCAGTGCACTTACTCCTAGGCGCTTCTTGAAAAGAAAGGGTTTCGGGTAACGAAGTGCTTCTTTGATAGGCTCATTCCTTGGATTCAAGGCACAGAAAGGCCCTTCTGAATCCCCTTGGTCCCAACAGCNCTGACACTCGAACATAAAATGAACAATATCCTCTTTCACTCCGCTATCACACATGCAACATGCAAGTGCACGGTTTAGCTTAAGATAATGGATACTACATTTGTCGACAAGCCAGTGTGATCACAATCTAGTTGAAAGGTCCTCAGAGGGAACAAAGTTCACTGTTCAGAGTTAAGTAATCTGTCTTACATTGGAGGAATATCTTTATGATTAAAAATAATTACATCAACAGGAAACCTTAATCTGTATTCACAAGCCGTTATGCAATTCCAGAGAGGGTTGGAATGGCCATCAAGTTTAGTCAAGCTTTTCTGCGATAGAGTTCATTGATCACACATTATCCTGCAATTTACAACTGAACTGGGTAATCCCACGCTTGACTCAGTACAGACCACAACCCACTGCACCACAAGGGTTACAGTGCACTGCAGCGCAGAGCATTTAAACACAACAGCTTGCTCACCCCACCGCTGCACGGCTTGCACACCACTAAGCGTGTGTGCACTATATCGCACCGCAGTGCACTTACTACTAGGCGCTTCTTGAAAAGAAAGGGTTTCGGGCAACGAAGTGCTTTTGATAGGCTCATTCCTTAGATGCAAGGCATATAAAGACCCCTCTAAACCTCCTTGGTCCCAACAGCTGAAACGGGCCAGTGATATACCTCTTACAGTCTCTTTCTCGTATTAAAGGACAACGTACTGAATTTGAAATCTGTACACAAAACGATGTGGATTTGTTTTTCGGATATTTCCTGCCATAAGCAAACAAATCCAGCCAGCTACAGATTTTGAGCTTTATTTATTAGAAATATAATATTCAGTATGTATATAAAATGACGATTGAACCAGGTTAGGCGCAGTATGGACCCCATCGTGATGACGTACTGTAAAACTAAACACAAACTTGCTACCTGTGGGGTGGGAGGAGGGTGTAAGGGGTAGATTCTTGCCCCTGGACCTAGGGTCACAACTGTTTTTTTTTTAATTTAAACTGAAGCTGGAATTAATGTCACCATGAAATTAACATCATTTTCCTCATCACTTTCAGGCAGCATCTTCAGCAAAGAAGGCATCCTGGATCTTGGCGCTCGGCTGCCCTACTTGAAGGTGGGGCCTCTGCGCGTACTCCACGCCTCCTACCTGGTAATGGGCGTGGTCTGCCTCCTGATTGGTCACATGGGTGTCAAGCTGTACCACTGTGGCGGTGACGAGTATGAGTACTACTGCCAGGACGACGACCTCGAATGTCTCATGCAGCTGTTAACCACCAGAGCTGGTTAAATGGTCTAGCGTGCCCTGTCTTGGTGAATGGCAGTAACTTCGGTCGTACTGGCTGATCTTTCTTTTTTTCCCGCCAAATTACAGCAATGTTTTTAGGCTGGTTGGCGGCAAATAAGATAGATTTTCAATTTTTTAGTGGCTTAGAATAATAAATGAATAGACCTACCAATACTAAATTTATTATTAATATCAATAATAATAATGATGATAATAAAATTACAGCTGTTCTTATAGTAAACAAATTAGAAATATTGACAGTTTAATAGGCTTTGTGAACCAGTTTCCTTGAAATTGATGTGTGTGGATAACATACTCATCGTTCGCACTAAGCCACTGAGAATGCGTGTGTGTTATCAGAGGTTTTGTGTTACTTAATGCGCTGTAAATTAGGAGCAAAAGCAGTTAGGATTTTTGAATGAGTGTATTACTATGTTAAGAAGTGATTTGTGTTAAGCAGTACAGAATCGCTTGAGTATCATAAGAACGCATGCAGGATTATAATGAAATAATGAATGGATTAATACTGTAGCAATGTTAATAATGCAGTCTCACAAGGGCTGTTTAGATGTTTCAGGTTTTTGGCATCTTTTAGAGGGGCAAATCGCTCAGTGTGTATAACCCAATTAATCCGTTAATATATAAAATCCCCCTTTTTTTGGGACCCTGCCAGCCAGTGTCAGAAATATATATAAAATGACCTATGATCTAAATAAAACATCCAATTTTAAAGTTCCAGGTACAACTTGAGCCTTCTAGATTAAAAAAACAACAAAGTGTATAGGCCAGTGTATTAGCACGCGGTCAAAACCAGCCTAATGAAAAGTTGAGGACCAAATCAGAATTCGAGGTGACCTTTTTCGAAAGAGATTTGTGAAAAATTTTGGTTATTGACCCCCCTTATTCTTCCAGTTGAAAGATCGGGCGAAAGAAGTACTTTAAGCTCCATGGAAGAAATTTCCCGAAATCACAGTGGTATTTGTAGAATAACACAAAATGTTAATAGGACCGAAAAAAGAAAAAACAATAAGTTGCAAAGACCTTCACGATTTTTGAATCCGTACCAGGGGATAAAACTGCGGAAATAGGATGCCTGTTTCAAATCTACAGTTATCTCCCTTTATCTGCAATAATACTCCTCCTTTCGCTCGTTGGTCCGCTATTTTTAGGAAGTGTTGATTGACGCATATAGTAAAAGTTTGCTCAAGCCCATAAGTTTGAATATGGTTACAGACTTTACCTCTGAGATCTTTGCTCAGTCGTAATTTGACCCGATCATTATGTCACTAGAAACGACATTCAATAAGGTTAAGCGGAATATACTTGTTTCTGGTCCATCCATAGTCGGGCTACAGCGAAATCACAACAGCTGTGCCCACTAAGAAAATTATAGTATCTGTAATAAAATTTATTGACATTGTTGATGATTTAGATATGTAACTAAGGTCTCTTGTGTTATTTTTCTTTAGAGCGAAATCGCAAAGAAAACCGCAGATAAGCTTATAATAGAAATGCAGTTTTTGATTTTCAGAAAAGTAGATGAGATAGACCAAATGCCTTCTATGACCTAAAAGTGTCCACAGCAGTTTTTGACTCTGGTTCAGTGTTTGTTCGACTGGTTCTAAAATAACGTGGTTTCATCGTCGTATCATCAGAGAGTTTATGTTTTCACCATCGTACTTTCACATATATAAGCAAACGGCATATTCTGGGGACTGTATCTCTGTTCCACACTCTATCCGTGGCGAGCACAAGTATGAAAACGTAATCTTTCGACTAACATCTCATTCTCTGATAGGGAGTATAGTCTACACCCTGTTGGTCTCGAATTTGCAGCTTAGATCGGTTCCCGTTTTGAGACTTTTCAGTAAACGTCCATGCTTTCTTCCGGCGGTCATTCCACCTTTTCTCTTGTTCTCTAGCACGATTTTAGAAGACAGGCAAATTCTTCTGCGGAATGCAAGACAGCAAACGATAATAAGAACAGCAGCAGCATCGTTTACGGCTACGCCCAGAATAAAATATCTACAGAAGCACAAATCATCATAAGTGACGTCATTGCGTCCCCCCAGTCTCCATGTGGACCACATTTATTTTATCGGGCGGGAAATGACAGCCGCGCTTGTAAATTACATACCAGTGGTTGCGTTTTGAGAGTATGGGTCTGAGACTAAAGATGGCGTTTCATAACATCTAGAAAATAGTTGTTAATGCTTCTGTAACTTTTTTTTTATTCTGTGCACCTTTTATGTCCTGTCACTTTTTGGTTATTTTTATTCTGGGAATTTAGAGATTAGGGGGAGGGGAGAGGATTGTGGACGCGTACCTCACTCATCAAAACGGCAATGTCATAGATTTAAAAAAAAAAATCATCATTATTTATTCAACCATGACTATTCGAACCATTAAAATTCCCAAACAGGAAGTGTAATAATACATTGTGTGACAATCCTACAATTCGCATTAGGCTATGATATTTATGTATTTATGCCTCAACCCAACGGCGACTAGGAAGACAGTGTATTTTATTGGGTTTAAAATACTGACAATATACAATTTACTTTTAGGCAGACAATGAAACAGTAGTGATAGGAAGTAAACTTCTCTGAAGTATGAAAATATTTCCAATCAAATAGGACACTTACCCATGTAAGTTTGATCGACTATATTAAACCATTACTGCATACTTTTTAAGATGTGAAAGAGTCTGTTATAATGATAAACTAAGACATATTAGACTTATATGCTATGAAGTTTACCATTTTTTAGCGAAATACAGTAAACCTTTGTAAATTATACGACTCAGATTAAGCCCAATTTCTTAATGCATTTCAAAATAGTTTTGGCACCAAATCATCGAGGCCATTCCAGAGACAACAAAGCAGCAAGAAATATTTTGTCTCAGAGTATAATATGTAGTCCGCGACTGTTTGTGCTTAGATTGTGAAGACAGGCGAGGATAGGCATGAGCCGTGTTGGGAAGGCTGCATGTCCTCGTCTTCTCCAGTGTTCCCTGGTCATGCTAGTAGACCTCTATGGGCCATGAACTGGTGGTCAGTTGCAGGTGTGTGCAGTTCCCCCATACCTTCGTTTATTTATATATATATAGTCTACTAGCAATGCAATAACCATTCTCTTGGTTCTGCTAGGACTTAGGAGAGAGCAGTTCTGCAAAACATGCTGTGGTGTTTATTTTGCCTGCAGGTATGAAGATGCCAGTGCTTTTTTTTTTTCTGTTGGCTATATAAGATTTTACACCTCTCATTAACTTATGCAGGGACCCCATGCCAAAATACTTTCCAAACATGTTGTTTAGCTCTTCTCCCAAATTTTGACACAAAGAAAATGCTCCTAAACCAATTAAATTTTGAGAACGTAGGCAGTGAAGCAGGCTACCTAATATTTTAGGTCTTTTCACTCAGTAAACAGGGCAACCTTACCCACCTAGCAACAACCACAAATTTTACACTTGAGTGGCTAAACCTACACTATTCTGAGTCTACAAATGTTTTTGCACCTATCTAAGCCTTTGAAATTCAAGTCCAAACCCTTTCCCTCCTCTCCATGGCTAGTTTTCTGATTTTATAGGGATTATTTGATATTGCATATTTTTATGCGAAGGTGCTATTGGCATCTTCATACCGGCAGGCACTGGGAAGGCTCATTTTATTCTATCATGTGAGGTGAATCAAGGTCATGTAGTGCCATATATCGCTGTGTTCGTTGCGGTATTTATTAGCATGGGAGTAGAACGCGTCACACCGTTGGTGCCAAAATTTTAGATGGAAATAACAAATACATTAGATAATTCGTCACGCTGTCCTATTAATTATGGTGGATTGATGACAAGATAGAGAATGTTCATCCATGCATTCCTCTCGGTATTATTATACATACAGTGTCTGTCTATATATACACTAGTTTGTTACGTGCCAAATACGTATCACTGTGTAGAAAATGCAAGCAGTATTCTTACACATATTTGTAGTTCCAAGCTAAAGTAAATAAAGATATCACGCTAAAGTAACAAGAGGCATTCTTTTTTCTTTTTTCGGTCATTGCAGTTCTTTTCGTTTGGACTTGATTAAATTATGGTCCTTACTTATCATCGATTGGTTGGTTGGTTGGTTGGTTGGGTGGTTGGTTGGTTGGTTGGTTGGCTTGTTGGTTGGTTGGGTGGTTGGTTGGTTGGTTGATTGGTTGGTTGGTTGGGTGGGTGGGGTGAGTGGGTGATTGGTTGGTTGGCTATCTATAGATGAGGTTGCTGTTTTCAGTGACTTCCAAGTAGTCCAAAATCTATAACACATTGTGAATCTTCGCTTTGTCAACACCTTCAGTCCCAAGGTCCGTCTGATGATGTAATTTCATGGTAGGCCTAGAGTTTAGTCACTTTTTCTGCACACTGATTCACAAAGGTAAAGTAAAACTAGACACAATGCTGAGACCGTGGTACAAAAAGAGTTAAATGTAATTCTAGGTGATGGACATCAGGGAATATCTTTAGGTGTTTCCTCAGTTTTGGTTGGTTGCTAGTTGGTAGGTAGGTAGATAGGTAGGAAGATAAGTTGGCTTGTTGGTTGGCTGGCTGGCTGGCTGGCTGGCTGGCTGGTCTGTTGGTTGCTTGGCTGGTTGCTTGGTTGGTTGGTTAGTTATTTATCATGATTTATTTTTGCCCTAGAACTGACAAAAGAATATCAGATAATTTACGTTTTATCCCGAGTTGATTGGGTAAACAATTGACCGATTATTTGGTAGGACATGTAATCATGGACCCCCAGAACGAGAATGTCTCTTTTCGGAAAACTTCCAAACAAGCCCAAAATATATCAACCCCACACGAAGAACATCACCAGACTGTTCTGGGCTTCGCTTGGTTATCTGACGGATATTTATAGTTCCCGCACTGCAGCCTGCCCTGTTTAAGACATTATTTAATGTCCCCTAGGGCATAGAGACTCCACTGGGAGTCAAGCTGACCTCCCGTGGGCGTTGTATCGGCTTCGTTTGATGTCGACTTCAGAGACTGTCCTATCTGGCGACAAGCTTCTTTATGCTGAAGACATTCATGGTTTTCTTTATCGTTTTTTTTTTGTTTTCTCTTTGAAGGTAATTTTTTTTTCTGTCCGGACGCGGTGTCATGAATTGACAATTTTCGCGGCTCTCGAAAAGTGGGCCGCCATTTTGACCCATATCACTTCCGCTTTAAAGATTGAACCCTAAAAACTACCACAAACCACACAATATTATGAAGAAGTTTTCGACTGCTGGAGAGGGGAGCATTACTGTTGTGTTGTGGGCTGTTCAAACAACAGAAAGAAGATATCTGTATGTCCAATGCATAGGTGCCCAAAACATATAAAACCTCACAGAGATTTGTTTCTGCCACTCACTGGCTTCTCTTCATATTTTACTCAAAGATAAAGAAAGGCCGGGACGATGAAGACCTCCATAGGTCGGAGAGACATTCCAAAGATAATTATGGTGAGAGGCGCAGAACAGCTATCGAAATATATTCTATGGTGTGGAGTGAGCGACAGAGTCGTTTCCAAATAGGTGGTTAATTCGCTATGGGCATGTGGATACCAGGTCATGTTGGTATTCCAGGCAATGAAAAAGCAGACAAATTATCAAAGGCTGATGCAGCGATGCCACATGTCACAACTAGCACTACCTATCAGACCTGTAGACAAATACCTCGTAACAACTATCGACTATGGCTGAATCGATGGGCCACAGGACTAACTGAACGTGCATTGTTTCACCATCAGACAAAACCAGCACCCACTGATCCAGTACATCAAATAAAAACATCAGATCAGTGCCTCATCTTCCAACTGAGGACAGGCCATGCTCCAGTTAATAAACCCTGAATCGACTCAACCCAATGCACGAACCAAATTGTCGGCAATGTAACCATCACATGGAGTCAGTTGAACATCTACTGCTCCACTACTCTTGTCTGACACAGACCTGCGACGCCAGCTTCTTCGACAACCCCCAACCATCGACAACACACTATACACAACAACAACACAACTTAGGAAGACAAACACTTTTGTCGGAGAGGCAATGGGCTGTTAAAAGCGTACTGCTCACAGCTGAAGGGATAACATCATCAGCATCAATATCATCACTATTTGCAAAACATTTATCGGCATTGGATGTAAATAAGTAAAGCAAGAAAACTATAACAATTTAACGAATTTAATGCACAAATTTTAATTAGGACCCCACGCCCTCCTCCNCCCCCTCCACTCCTTACCCATTAACCTTCCCAATCCCTCGAACCTAACGTCGCTTTGCCCTCTGGGATTAAACACACATTAAATATGCATAAATATTTTTGTACGTCAGGCGTTCATAGCACTCTTTTATCATTATCATCATCGTCTGGTTGTAAAGAAATTATTGTATACTTGCTGAGTCTTGTTCAACTGTTCCCCTTCATCGTTACTGTTCGCCTTGTTTCCGTTCCTTTGATATTTGTGTCTGTTCAAGCTTTTTCATGACTATTGATCACTTTTTTTTTATATGACATGTCATTCTTAGTTCATTTATTTCCTACATCTGAAGAAGGACGCTAGTCCGAAAATTTGTGTATTAAGTTTGTTAAATTGTTATAGTTTTTTTGCCTTACTTATTTAGTTCCAGTGCGGATAAATGTTTTGCAAATAATAATCATCATCATCATCATCATCATCATCATCATCATCATCATCATCATCACCATGGGCATTCACTCGAGAAAATTGTGAATTACTTACCATTGCAATTTGTTAAGCAGATCAGTAGTTATAGACCTATAGTGCAAAAAGTTTTTTTTTTTTTTT
>JAWQUT010000097.1:1715870-1735500 GCA_033807755.1 Ellobium chinense
GACTTACCATTGGTGTTTGCTATATATAGCCAACTTATATCTTTGTCTCATCTATTAGTGTACATATTACCGTTAATCCTTGCCATAGTCTTCTCCGACATAAGACCATTGATAAGACTTTCCGCTAACAAATTTGAAACCATAGAAGGTTGCCGTCATGTTGGCCGAGTTTTTCCTTCCGGTTTTGACAAAACCGCCACATTTCTAAAAAAAACCTCTGGTAGGTGTGCACCCTCTCTCACTGTGACTGGCGCGCACCAACCAAACACATACCCACAGTCTTTTATCGGTGTAGAATGTGGATTGTGAGACCTGCTGATCTCTTGACACATATATGCATCCCTACCATTTGTTATAAAGAGTTCTTAGACGTGCTGGTACGTCTCAGGAATAGCATTCCTTTGCAGTATCCGACGTATCTGTGCGTCATAATCTTCTCTATTATAATGAACTGTTGCTACATTCTGGCTAATGAACTCATGATAATTTGGTGACGAAGGCGCTTGGAAAACAAGATTTTATGAAAGGTCAAACAATGGAAGGAATGGCCAAAATAGGTTTTTGCTCTTTTGTTTTTTAACTCAGGCAAAGTGAATTAGCCATTTAATTTTGAACCAAAAGAAAAAAAAAACAACAAAATTTAGAGAGACTATTAAAATGTATATTACTTCTCACCTGACAAAATTCGCAGTTCATGTTGTAATGTCATTGGGAAAGATATTTCACTCCCTTGTTCCCATCCGACTCTAGTATAAATGAGCACCTAGCTTTAGTGCTGGGAGGACCAAGGCGCTGCACCACTGCCGACCAGCAATGACTTGTCAGAATCAACGGTAGTATGTATGTTAATAAATGAGGCAAAGATATACATACAGCAAAGACCACTCGCAATTCAGTGCACTATTTTCTTGCTCTTCCGCATTACTCGCAGCCATCTTGGCTTGCCTAGAGACTGACACTTTTTTTTGCTTAGAACCGCCCTCAAAACAAAAAGGCATTTTCGAGCAGCTGCAGGGGCCGAACAGATATACCAGAGCGAAAGATACGCACATCGCAGCCAACTTTGTATAACATGGTAATATGTGATACTGTGTTTATTCACACTTTTCTCGAAGTGTGCCCTCAGTTTGAATCACTCAGAAAGAAGTGACCTTGCCGGATGCTGCACAACACATAGTATATATATATCGATATATACAAATTATATTGTGTGCTGTATTATACCACAGCTGTTTTTGGAAGATCTTTCAGATTGATGGAAGTCTAGCTACACTGCATTTCTTCATTTTTGGGTAAAACATGACTGGACAGCGGTTGGGGGTAGGGCAAAAGCAGGCTCTTTGGAGGATCACATTTTGGACGCCAATGCATTTGCCAATAACATTATGTTCTTTCTGTTGTTTGAACAGCCGACAATACAACACTGTCGCCCTCTGTGTTGAAAAACTTCTCCATCATACAATACGCTCGTGGTTAGTGTTTACATTTTAATCACTGAAGCGGAAGTGATATGAATCAAAATGGCTGCACGCGACTAGATAGGTCACTAGCGTTGTGAATCAAAAGTCACGTCTTTATGTGTTGACTGTCCGTGTTGACATTAAACGTGGTGTTCTACATAAATGGAATCTGAAGAAAAAATGGGATACGTGGATTTCTTGGGTGGTGAAATGACTTCCTTGCACTCAGGATACATCCATAAGCCTACGTGCCCCGCCTCCCAAACGAGGATTGAGCGAAGAGTTTGGCAAGTGCTCGTTCTTTCAGTAGTGATGTGATCTGCGACTTTCCTGTACTTACAGCTGGCTCGGACTCGGACTCGGCGACTTGATCCTGGGACAGTTCCAAGCGTCTGGAACCGTTTTGGTGCATGGGGCTTTGTCATGTCCATTCTGTGTGGCTACTATCTCAGCGCAGTATGTACGGATCGTACACAACATTTTAGAAATATAAAGAGTTTTGTCAACTCATAAAGTCGATAATTTCTTAAGTTTCTGTTATCGTACATGGATTAGGGCAGCGTTCGGTTGGTCCATGCGACGTCGAAAGAGGCCGTCCTTAGCAAGGACTTATAAGGCTCTAGGCAAGCCAAGATAGCTGCGGCTAATGCGAAAGCGCAATAAAATAATGCACTTACTTGCGAGTGGTGTTTGCCTTACTCATATCTTTGCCTTATTCATGAGCATACACACAATCGCTCATTCTTGCCACATCCTTCTCCGACAGAAAGCCGTTGATAAAGACGTTCCACTAACAAATTGGAAACAGTAGATAGTTGCCACCGTGTTGCCGAGCTCTCACTTTCGGACTTAACTAAAAGCGTCACATTTCTAAAAAACGTCTTGTAAACGCGCACACTTCCTCACTGTAACCAGCGCTCAGGAACCAAAAAAGTAACCCCGATGTCTGCAAACATCTATATCTGGTCAGTTTTCCTAGCCTTAAGTTGCTTCAAACCATCATTTAAAGGCAGCATCTTGTCTTTTCTTGTTTTTATATTGCCCTGAGATCGTCTGCCTTCCCAACTTAAACCCTTCGTTAAAATATGATGTACATACGTACGTGTACGTCCTTCCTCTTTGTAACAGACAGCCGCCGATACGCCTCAGAAATAACATTCCTGCGCCATATCTGACGTATCTATACGTCCTATTTCCAATATACTGAACTGTTCATACGTACAGGTTAATAAACTCATGTTAATTTAGAGATATTAACACCTGAAACCCATGACGCAGAGAAGGGCTTCGTCAACCGTTGTCTTAGAAACTACAGCTACATATGGAGGAAAGAGCATTCAGAACATGAAAAGGATGATGGCCTCTATCAACTTTCATGAGGTGGACAAATAATCGTCCTTCGATTGAGAACCGGCCACATCAGGCTGAGACACTTCCTGTTTATTCGTCCCAGGATTGGCACTAGCAGGCAATGTCCCTGCGGACAAGAAGAGATGACGTCTCAGAACATGTGCTTCAATATTGTTGTCCTCGACACGAGCGCCGAAGAAATGCCAGGTGGACCGTTCAACCAATGTGGAAAAAAACAATAACCTGTTTGTTTTATAAATGAGGACAGCAACTTTTGTTAGAGAGGCAGACATCTCAGTTTTGAGGATGTTTGGAAGAAGAAGAGGAGAAGAAAAAGAAGAAGAAGAAGATGAAGGGGAGGAAGAAATTGAGGGAGATGGAGAAGAAGAAAACGAAGAAGAAATTTGGGGGGATGGAGAAGAAGAAAAAAGAAGCAAAAGAGGAAGAAGACGAAGAAGAAAGGAACAAAAATAAGTAGGAAGAGAAAAATAAGAAAGAGAAGAGGATAAAGGAGAGGAAGAAGAACAAAAAGGAGGAAATAGAAGAAGAAGAGGAGGAGGAAGAGGAGGAGGAGGAAGAAGAAGAAGAAGAAGAAGAAGAAGAAGAAGAAGAAAAAGAAGAAGAAGAAGAAAAAGAGTTGAAGTTCAGAAAACTCTGAAATCCCAATCCCCGGATAAAGACAAAGACCTCCAGGCGTCCTCCCGCCCTCTCGACGACACTGACCAGTACTCTGTAGATGCATCTACTTCCAAAAAAAATTGGTGAGTTGTCAGCAGCTGGTGCGTCGTTGGAGAGAAGGTTGACTGGTGCGTCTCTTATTCCGTTGTACTGTCGCGCGCCCACGCATTGTTTAGGACGAGTTGTATCTATAGGGGGAAAATTAACTGAAACGAGGGTACCGTTTTGGGATCTTGAGACTCGAGGACTCTGAGAGTACTGGTGACATCTGGTTTTGAGGAGCAAAAAGAAGAAATGAGACTTACGTCTTTTTATTTTGTCGATGGTGCCTTTTTTATTTTTTTTCATTTTTTTTGTTCCTATATTTCGTGTTTTCTATTTAGAGAGTTAATCACTTTATATTTACAGAGTTGGTCAAGGTCATCTCATTTCTAGTGGCTTTTGCGATGTTGGCGGCAATCTCCTAGATTTGGAGATTTTTGTGAAGACATGTGAGAATGGGAGGGAAAATTTTTAGGTATAAAGCTAGATTATTTTTTTTTACACACACACACACACACACACACACACATATTTACATATTTATATATAAATATAGAGAGAGAGAGAGAGAGAGAGAGAGAGAGAGAGAGAGAGAGAGAGAGAGAAGAGAGAGTAAACATCCCCAGAGTCTTCTTCATTGTTCTGGTCCAATTCCATACTTCCTTATTTTCTTGTTTGCTTGTCTGTATACCGAAAGTATCTTTCAATTTCATGATTAAAATCTCAAGTGAATGCAACATTAGCCAATCAGAGCAGAAGGTGTACAAGTTCTTTTTCAGAAGGAGGGCCAGTTTTGTGTGATGGTCCTTATGTGAGGACCTTAGAGCATAGATGCATCTTGTCTGACGGCACAAGACCACTGTAGCCCACCAAAACCTCTCAGTTCGGACATTATTCTCTCTAATTCCTTTTGGTGACAAAAGGAGAAAACCTTGACTTTTGGGGGTCAGCAACAATATATTACCTTTACCAGGTTTCTTTACTTTTACAGTGTCTTTGACAAGGGTTTATCGAAGCCACCAGTGAGTCAGTGGGTGATTGAGTCAGTGGAGATCTCAATTCAGTATAGTTGGGAGCTAATTTTTTAGTTTGTGTTGATTACGGAACACGACATGTTTCAGGGGACTACGTAATCAAATTATATTAATCTGAACATATGAACCGAAATAAATTCACTGTACTGACGTCCCGTAAGATTCTGTTCATGTCGCGGTAGTTTTCTTGTCTGTGTGAAATATTAAACTCACATTTTATATTTGTGTTGTGCCTTTTGTGTCATTAATCCTGGAAAATCCACCTCAAACCCTTCAGTTTACCCTTCATCGACTGATAAAATCAGTGCATCCATATCCACCTTGGACCAAATGTCTGTTTGGAGGTCATGTGAATAAGGAATTTTGTTGTAGCCATTGGACGCCCAAATTCCTTTTTTAGTGCCTTTTTTAAAACAGAAAGAACTAAAGTGTCCGGTGAGAGTTTGATGGGAAGATTTTACAAGTAAATACCACCGGCCAAATGCAGCTAGTATTCTAAATTGTGCGTGCATGTTTTATCATAACATGGCACTGACCAATATAAAGTACTTTATAGTCTACAGTGACTACGCCGACGACGTTCTACATTCCTAACAGACCCCATTATATTATGTTGGCTAGCGGTAGGTATTCTTGGGGGAGCACCCTGATTCAGCGCGAATGACGTCACTTCGATGCGCTGAATCAGGTACATGCCGCTACCTGACTCAGCGCATCAAAATTCGAAGTAAAGTACTTGATTAGTCGTAATCGGACATACCTAGTTATACCAGCCTGAAAACCCCATTAGAGAAGGGCGGGATATCACTAGTAATAACACTGATACTGTTTTAGAATGTAGTTCCACGTCACATACTTTGACTTTCACTCACGGCTTCTTATTTTTAACTTCTTAACCATAACTTTCTGTTATAACAGAATATAAAGAATCCTAACCCGCAACGAGTTCGAAATTAGTCAATTACTTTTAATCAATTACATTAACAGCAATAAATTCTTCGATAAATCAGTACCTTTTATAGCGCATCAATCTCTTTGATGTTTCGTACAAAAGATGAGCTGAATCAGGGTGTAGCCATTCTTGGTTTAGAAAAGAGTAGAAAAAAAAAAGCCTCACTTGTAGGGGCTTGGGTCTAGGGTGTCTACTCATAAAGATGCAGAGCTCTGAATGTATTATACGTTGTTCTATCCAAGATGATAATGGAACGCTTTTTAATTCTTTATTTTTTACGTGGCATCAACATTAGTCATATCAAATTAAAGATCCTTAGTTTTGAAGTGCGTTTAAGCTTTCAAAATGCAACCACGCTCACTACCACCATCACCGCTATCACCACCACCTACATCAACAGTAGCAACAAAACAGCGACGCCGAATTACAGTACACGACAATGTTTATGTGCGTGGATGTACGACAGGAGAAAGGAACGGGTGGGCGATATCGGTGTCAGTGTCAGTGGGTTGAACAAATACCACCCTCTTCAGGTATCAGGGGAAGATAATCACCCTGATTACCTCCCCCGCTAATGTCATAATCCCTACGATAGAATGGGTTACCATTCGTGAAACTTTGATAAAACGAGTTGTTCCTCTTTGGTCGATGACTTTTCACTGGACGATATTGATCTTGTGAGCCTAAAGCAGCAGTGTTTCCTCTTTTGCTACGAGCTAGAATCTAGTGCACGTGAGGAGGACGGTAATCGTGTCAGCAAAAAGTAACTGGATCGATTAAAAGTCTTTGTGGGATTACTTTCACCCACGACACCAACTTTGCAGCAATTGAGAAATTGCGTTTTTACGATGGGATCTCTAACCATCGTAAGTATTAACTCTGCGTGTTGGAGCTACTAAGGGTGCATTCAGTACCAATGCACTTATCCAACTCTTACGATGGTAAGAGGCCCCGCCGTTAATGTGCAAACTCTAAAATACCTAACTCCGGTCTGAGAGGTAGCTTATGACGTCAGGAAGATCCAAGATCCACTTTTTACAAAGCTGTCAGGTTCACAGGAGGAGAAGCACACCGGCTTGATAATTTTGTCACAGGAATGCAATACCCCGATAAACTAAAATCCAATTTTTTTCAAGGAGAAGCCGGAAAAAAAACCCAACCAACAACAACTTCACTTTCATAAAATTGCCACTAGCAAAACGATTCATTGGAAGCAAACTCTACATGTGAATGGGGTGTAATGTAATCAAACTCAGTCTGTTGGCAAAACAACAACAACGACGTCACCACCACCACCACCACCACCACCACCAACAACAACAACAACAACAACAACAATCAGTGTATGTCTCTGACATTGCGTAAAGCAAAAGTCCGACATCGTCTCATATCGGTCAGGAGTAAAGAGCATGAGATTTCTCAAGTACTTGAGCCAACAAGAGCTTTTATCGGGCCATTGCCTTGAGCAGTTTCCCGATAGGTGACATTTTTTTTTTTCTAAAAGCAATCTGGAACAAAATTAAATGCATGTCAGTAATAGAAAAAAAAATGTGCAATATTCCGTGTGCTGTTATCGGTGCTTTGCATAAAAAACGTATTTCGCGGTTATGTTCTCGGAAAATCGTCAGCCGTAACATGAAACTATTGAAATTAGAGGTTTGAGGCTCAGACACGATATGCGTGACATTATGGAGACTTGGAAGAGACAAAACGTAACCGTGGAAGGACCCGATGTTCAATGATATTTCAGTGCTTGAGCATTAACGATGGGATCTCTTACCATTGTAAGAATTACATTGGTGCATCGGTGCTGAATGCACCCTTGGTAACGTTCAATGTACAACGTTAATGTAATTCTTATGATGATAAGAGATCCCATCGTTAATGCGCAAGTTCTCAATTGACACACTATGCTGGCATTGTAAAGATTTGAAAGGGTTGCTGAGCAACTTGTGGAAGTGCCCGACGTTCAATGATATTGATTCCAGTCCTTTAATCCCCACCGCTATATATTATGTTGCAGCAGAAACAGAAGGCCAGCAGACTCCAAACGAGGCTTCTTCTCAATAAAACTTGACAAAGTAAAGTTTCTGACACACATTCAAATGGACAACAATCATGTCAGATACCATCTAAATCCAAACAACCTTTGCAAAGCTTAAAAGAATCTGGAAAAAAACAACAAAACAACAACGTAATTTTCAAATTAAAAAAAAAAGAAGTTGGAAACAAGGGAAACAAGACACAAAACTGTCACTTTTAAAGGACCTAAAGTAGTCATGAACGTTGACTGACGACCCAACCTTTTTTTTCCATATGGAAAATCGAGGTTAAAAAAAAAAACCAACACAAAAATCAAAGAGTTGTAGCCCGTTTGATCTTCAAGAAACGTAAGCGAGAGCCTAGTGAGCCTCTCTTAAAATTACTTCACTGGTTACCAGTCAGAGCCAGAATTGAATATAAGATTGCCACTTTCTGATATAAGACCACAAATGGTAGTTCGCCTACATACGTATCAGACCTGGTAGCTGAGCACAAGCCCACGAGATCATTACAATCTAAAAATGCTTGTTGTCTCCATGTACCATAAGTAAACATAACAAAAATTTAGAGAAATGGCTTCTACGTCCACAGGATCATTTGTGTGGAATAAACTGCCCAATAATGTTCGTAAAGCAAATAATCTAAGCAATTTTAAGAAACTTCTCAAAATGCATTTGTTCAAACAATATTTTGATTGACCGTGACAGTCTGCGAAACCAAATCTTTTTTTAACATGCATCTGTATTGTAATATATATGTGCAGAATATAGTATACTTGGATGTATGAGCTGAATATTATATGATTTTAATTTACTTCTTTACGTAAAGCCCTCAGAGACTGCCTGTATGTACAGGCGTGGGTGCTATATAAATGCTGTGTGTTAGTATTATTATAGCATTTCAAGAGTACACATTATAGAAACTGAGCAGACCCTTAGAGTTTGGCCCATGCACACTCTTCAATTTCACCAGAAAAGATCTAAAACAGAAAATGATATCAATTAGAAAACACCCAAAAAAAAAATTTAAAAGTTCTGTCCAAACCAAAGAAGGATTAAGAAATGTATTTTAATATTTAAAATTTTAAATGGATGTTATATAATGATATAAAATAATTACGAATTTTCGAATCAAAAATGTGATTCTGCATAAGGTTATAACACAAAATGAAATGAATGGGTAAGAAGAGACGCAGGGTAAAACAGGAAGTGACATCATGACCACTGTATCACATTATGCAGAAGCAAGCGAACTTTCAGTGTTCATCTTTAATACAGTATAGCCAAAGTCTCTCGGATACAATGTAGCAGCATTAGACTTGAAGCCAGGCAATATTCCAACGAGATTCTGTCATCACCCAACACAGAATGAGTGCAAATCGTATCCGCAGGCAACCCCGAAAACGGCACTGCTGTGACCTTTTGCTTCTTGTGACAGGTTAGCGGTAGATTTTGTGAGCCGTACTCAGAAACTGAAGACAGTAAAGTCTAAAGATTGTGAGTTTGACCCACGGGCCGGGTGATTTGCGTTGTAGTATTCTTGGGAAAGACACTTCACTCCCATTGTCTCTGCACAACTCAAGTGTGAATGAATACCTGGCTTTAGAGCTGGAGCGAGGGGGAAGGGGAAGGAAGGACCAAGGGGCTGCACTGTGGCGACGAGCAATGACTTTGTTATGTATTTCATTTGTAATATTGTATGTCTCCATATATAATGTGTATTGCTCTATGTGTTTGTATTATTATAATTATGAATGACACGTATAACATTGTAAGCGTAAGTAATTGTAAATCAATTTCTCTACGGGGTAAATAAACGTCGTGTTTTCTATTTTGTTTTCATTATGAACGCGGACGTACAGTTTTAAATCCATTCGTGAAAAATTCATTGTTACTTAGACTTGGTACCGCTCGCTAACTTACAGCTCAGGTCTCTTAGAGGTGTAAATTTTCGCTGGTATCAAACAGTGTATTACTGTCAGTTGATTTCCATTTTTGGCTTTGTTTATCTGACTTAAATATAAAACATCCATTAGAAGTGGAAGACTGCTGTCACATTCCTCAAAAACAGAGAGGTACCGAAACTCATTCGTTCCACACTCAGTGCGAATAATCCGGGACTCCTCTTTCCGTAGGTTAGGGCCATTAGAGTGTTTCTAAAGTGCACAGTGAACTGCAGTGTGTAAGTTGTGTGAGCAGTGAAGGGTGAAGACGAGAGCGTGACAGAGTGAGTGACTGGGGCGGCGTATGTATCATGTAATATGTGTGAAAGTGTGTGAGTCTGTGTCTGTTAATGTATGTATAATTGTATGCATCACTGTAACAAAGAAAAATTTCCCCACGGGGATAAATAAAGTATCTTATCTATCTTATCTTATCTTATCTGACTTACGGAGGTTGAGTTCCCAATGAATCCGGAAGTGAGTGACGTATCTCACAGTGGGTATGACGTGGAAGGCAAATGGAAGTGTTTACCACAGATGGCCTTGAAAAGGACTGGGCGAACTCCGGAAGTTTTCTCTGGCAAAATAACCATAGACATTTTGATATTTTTGCAAAAATAATACCACTGACATATTATTCAGTTTTAATATAATTTATTTTTTCATGCCAAACTTCCAGGGATATCAAATCATTTCATTCCGTTGGTTACGTCACGTTCTTCAAATGTTGACGTAACAGAATTGCCATGAGGTCATTAGCCTGTATATAGGTTTGTTACAGTCAGGGTTTCCATAGCGCTTCAGCGCAGAAACGGCTATATTACACCCCTGTATCTAAAATCATTTCATAGGAAATAATACGTAAGGGTACTTTTATACTACACAGAATGCGACTTCCTGTGCGTACACGTACGTCCAAACGCTATTTGGACCTAAGAGTTAGGACATTCGTGTCATTCATGTGCGTCATACGCAGCGAAGGTGTTAAAGTACATTGGAAATGTCAGGTACAATTTTACCTGTATTTACCATGCAAAACACAAACTGTGAAATTTCAGACGTGACATTTTTATAGAAATGTTCACTCTTCCAAAGAACTAGGGCTGTTTCATTCACATCTGAATTACTTGTATAACGAACGACGAACTGATATCTGACTTCGAGGACGTTGACAGCAGAACTCACCTCTACAAACAAATCACAGACATAGGCTTGTTTTTCCTACCTATCTCAGCTTGCTTACCACCTGGTGAGAATACCTTTCTTGGGTTAGTCTTTACCACCCAGTGAGAGGAGTGGCTAGGAAACGACCTTCAGAACAGGAAGAAAACCACCACAAGAGTTGCGTTCGAGCCGTACACAGCACCATCGTAAACGTGGGCAGAGACAGCAGGGAAGGTGTCGTAAACCGAAATTGAAGACTTGTGAAATATCATGACGAGAATAGAGGATGGACATCTTAAGATAGACTTTGGGCTCGACTGTTTACGAGCTCATAGCACCTGCTACGACAACAATGGCGCTAAAGGGGCTGTTTATACCTCCCCGGTGCCATGCGCGGGGGTGGGGGTGGAGGTGGGGGTGGTTAGTATTTACTACAATCCAAAAAAGATGTAAAATTGTAGATGATATGTTGATAAATCTCTCTCGTATTTTTCTCTTCCCGAAAACAGCATGCCACGCGGCGTGTGAATTGCTCTCACAATCTGAAGATTGTCAAGTTTGAGGTTTGTGCATTCGGTTTTAAGTTGGGCGGTTTACTTTGTTGTGTGTCCGAAGGAAAAACACTTAACATCCAATACTCTACTCACGCTTAAATAAATTCTGGATTTAGAGCTGGTGGGACCACGGCGCTGCACCGCGATGACTATCAATGACTTTGTTGTGTATTTCATGTATAATGTTGTGTATTTAGAGGATACTGTTTCTTTGTCTTTGTATTTACATTACTTGGCATTGTACAAAATAACCTGAGAAAGTGCTGAGATAGATTTCCTTGATTTTTAATACCTCACTTATTGATGGACTAGAATTACAAAGGATCCAAAGGACCAAGAAATGAACTGATTTTTTTATCAGCTGGCTTTGAGGTTGCAGGAGCTAAATTGTTAAAGCCTCATTGAGCCATTTAATAAAACTTTTCCTTCGAACCACAGGAACATTCTAAGATGGCCAAGGCTGGTCTGCAGGTCTGGTACCACTATTGTGCTCAAATTATAATATATGTTTACAGTGGGGTTTCTTCATTTAGATTTTTCACTACTTTAATTTAGATGAAAAGAGGTTCAAAATTTCGCCACCTTTTGCAGATCACATGTCCGCACAAATGAAATTCGCTAAAGCCATTGGGAAACACTCTTCTGCGGTGTGGTTTCATGTTATGCGATTATTTCTATACATTCTGTCGGGGGAGGATGTGGCAATCATCAACCGTGGTGTAAATGTCAATAAATGAGGAAAAGACAGTAGTATATCACACACCACTCACAAATCAGCCCACTCTTTTCTAGCTTTTCTGCACCAGTCGCGGCCATCTTTGCTTGCTTAGAGACTCATACTTACGTTGCATAGAATCTCCGAGGGACCATCCTTAAAATAAAAGAACCACCCCTTCCGTTCCCTGCAGATTATACCCGCGTGGGCCAGGCATACGTAGCCTTGGGCGAGCAGTCTGTGATAACGTGTCCATTGAGTGCATGAGGAAGTTAGCCGCTCCACGATCACATGCAAGCCAAGATTTCCAGCAGGTGGGTACGAACTTGTCTAAACTTTATTGACCCAAACTCACCGTGGTAGGAATGGCAGGTAGGTGGGTGTTCCAAGGGCGTTTTAGTACAATAAAGTGGGTGTTGATGATGAATGAGTAAAGTTCGTGAAGCCATCAGGTTCGAATCAGGCATGACATGGAGATCGTGACGTCGGTAGACCTCTATCTCCTTATATGGTCCAGGAGCAAATCTGCTGTGTACAGTACACCTGTGCGTATTATGCCTCTATCAAAGATTATAGTTATAATACTTTATAAATATCAATATTTTATAGTCTTTAGCCTTCATAAGAGATTCTCTCTTTTCAATGAAGTCGGAATAGGAGAAGACATATGGATACATCTGAACAAAACTTATGGACGGACTATATCTCTATGTTCTTCATTCATTAGAAAGTTTTTCAAAAAAATGTCTGCTATGAGGATTGAACGTAGAGCCCTTGGTTCTCAAACCCAGTGTTCAAACTACTGAGGTATCGAGCCTTGGCGTTCACGGTGCTAGCCCTGGACTATAGTGCATAACTAGTATTGAGTAACGTAGCAACTGTTATTTTCACCCATCCCTGTCACAAGTGCACTGTGGATAGCAGATTCGCGCTCTGGAACTGGTGGAACTAGCCTATCCCACTTTACAATAAAAAGAGAGAACATATATAAAATATTTTCATCGAGACGACATGGTGGATCTGGCGTCAGAAAACTTTCACCCCCTCAAAAAAAAAACAAAAACAAAAACCAAAAGACCTAAGAAACTCTGTCTCTGTGAGACATTCATGCTAATAAAAAGTCTTCATATCGTCAGGCTCATTCAACATTCGCCTGAGAATTTGTTTGTTTTTTTTAAGGTTTGAGTTGTTTATAGTGTACTATAATCTTCCATTTACCTTTTTTTTTACGCCCGAATGTATAGGCTTCACTTGTCATGATATCCAGATTTTACAAACTAAACTACACCTGCCTTATTGTTTTGCCTTGAACAACAGGTTGAAAGCGCTAAATTTCTCAAAACCTCAAAAAATGACTTAGGTAAATGCGGAATAAACGTGACATATTGGCATGCTTTAAAAGCTTAATTTACTATGTGCTTTTATTTGGTGAAAACAAGTTTGACCTCACTAGTCTCCCAGAAAGGAATTTCTCTAGTTGGATAAAGAATATCTGGAATAATTTTACTTTAAATCTAATTCTACGGGTTGGTTAATTAGATGTGGCTCGACATGCAGGAGGAGTGGCTCGGCATGTCACGAACATGTAAATAAACCTATGTGTATACGACAACCATCTAGTACTGCAACAGAACGGAAACTAAGTATGTGGTAGTATTGATAGTCTCCCAAAGGAAGTGCCCTCATCGTAGACTCGCAAACAATCTCAAAATATTTTGAAAATAAAAGAATATGACTTTTTCTGACCCCATGGTGAAATAGGCCATTAAGGTTACAGACCTGTAATAGGATTGGACNGTCATGGTATCCAGATTTTACAAACTAAACTACAGCTGCCTTATTGTTTTGCCTTGAACAACAGGTTGAGAGTGCTAAATTTCTCAAAACCTCAAAAAAATGACTTAGGCAAATACAGAATAATCGTGACATATTGGCTTGCTTTAAAAGCTTAATGTATGTACTTTTATTTGGTGAAAACAATTTTGACCTCACTAGTCTCCCAGAAATGAATTTCTCTAGTTGGATAAAGAATATCTGGAATAATAATATTATTTTAAATCTAATTCAACGGGTTGGTTCATTAGATGTGGCTCGCCATGCAGGAGGAGTGGCTCGGCATGTCACGAACATGTAAATAAACCTATGTGTATACGACAACCATCTAGTAATGCAACAGAACGGAAACTAAGTATGTGGTAGTATTGATAGTCTCCCAAAGGAAGTGCCCTCATCGGAGACTCACAAACAATCTCAAAATATTTTGACAATAAAAGAGTATGACTTTTTCTGACCCCATGGTGAAATTGGCCACACAGTGCTTACATACAATGCTGTACATTTCAGTCATGATACAAACACACCGAAAGAACAGTATACATCATACTGGTAAATACATAATATTACAAATGAAGCACACAACGAAGTCATTGCTGGTCGCCTTCGGTTCCTCCTAGCTGCAATGCTAGGTCCTCATTTACCCCTACGTCAAGTGGCGAAAGGAGAGTGAAGTGTCTTCCCAAGGAAATCACAATGGAAACCACTCGGATAAACGAGTCGGACACACAAACCTTAGACTTGACATTCTTCAGTTTCTGAATACCACTCACAAACCACCACACAGCCACGCTGCCTCCTAATTTCCCCTGGGTGAATTATGTCAAGGGTCAGAGTTGAGCTAAAATTTATTGTTGGTGGTTTTTGATAACAGGGCGATCGCTCTAGGAAACATTCACAAACACAAAACTTTACTCCGTAGATGGTGAAAATTATCATTACGGCTAGAGTCAATATTGGTTTGGTCCCTGTGGCGTTGCGAAAGGGCAAACCACACCCCCTTCCTTAGCAAAGGATGTATCAGTCTCTTGGCAAGCCAAGATAGCTGCAACGTATGCGGAAGAGCCAAAAAATAATGCACTGACATGCGAGTGGTGTTTGCTACACTTATATCTTTGTCTTAATCATTAGCATACATACCACTATTGATTCTTGCCATCTTCCTCCTACACAGAGCCGTTGGAAAGACGTTCTACTAACATATCTGAAATCGTTGAAGGTTCCCGCCATTTTCCCGAGCTTTCTTTTTCGGTGATGGCAAAAGACGTCACATTTCTAACAAAACACTAGTGGGTAGGCACCCTTCCTCATTGTGACTGGCGCGCACCAACCCAAAACGTACCCCCTGATACTTTTTCTGCTAAGGATCCCCTTCAGAATACAAGTAAGGCCGCTTTCGCCACCCCGCCGGAACCAAACAAATACAGTCCAGGGATGAGTTAGACCTTAATAATATAATGTAGGATAGCTTTTTGAATTAAATCTTCATATGCTCTGCTCATTTTTAATGTTTGAGATTAAATGCTAGGTGTTTATAGTTTTCTCCATTGTGCAGCTGGACTGCCCAGTTCTTGAAATATTCATCTTTGCACTCCCACGACGGTAATTTACCGAAATTTGTCGAGACCTGACGGAAAAAAAAAACAACCCTTAAAAAACCCGAGATCCTCCCGATACTAGAAAGCACTCGATGTCGAGTATCGGCAAACAGTATTAACCCAGCACTTCTGCAAATAAACGGCCACGAGTTATCGCTCACGCTGATTTTGGAAAAGTTACGGGCCTTTCCCAGGAAATGATGTGGATTGTGGATGCCAAGGTGCGGGCACCTGCGAGAGTGAAAAGACGTCAAAGATGTGGGTGGGTGTTAATCGGTTGATTACCGTAACGTCATCCAGTAATGGTATTGGTCCTATTTTTAGTTCGAAGGCGAGATGTAAACAAATTGCACTGACATAATCGGATGTGTGTTATGACGTCATCAATTATTGTGATCGGGATGATAGAGCAGCTGCTAAATAACTTTCTGTGACGCGCAGGCCTGTCTTTAGCAAGGGAGTGCGTAGTAAGGGATGATATTTTTGTGATGTTAGTTTGAATGAGCGAATCTGGGTGTGTTCACTGTATGCATTGTGTGTATGTTTTCATGTGTGTTTTGTGTGGGCGTGTAACAGAGACAACGAAGGAGAGAGAAGGACAAAGAGAGTGAGGGAGAGAGAGAGAGAGAGAGAGAGAGAGAGAGTGAGTAAGTGAGTGAGTGAGTGAGTGAGTGAGTGAGTGAGTTAGTGAGTGAGTGAGTGAGTGAGCAGACGTTTGCTTTGTTGAAATCATGGATTACAAGAGGAGTTAGCGTTCATAGGTTGGAAGAGTTTTATGTCAAAGGAAAGGAATGCCACACTCTAAAACTTACAGCAAGCAACCTTCTATCAAGTTAATTTCTCCGTTACTCATCAATCTTGAAAAAAACAAACCAGTGACTGTTCTGATATAGAAAACATACTCATCTTCACTCAAAGCAATTGTCTTGACACCATCGTCGAAGTTCTGATTCTGAAAGGTAGGCAAAAGCTTAGGCTAGGTGCGAAGACACTGGTCAAAACATAAGAAACTCAGGATGTGCGCACTGTCCTGCACCTATACATGGACTGAACATGACCAAACAGTATAATATAACTGGTCGCCATATAACAAAAGTGGACCATCCCACATTTATGTGATCGATTTTGGGCAGTAAAGGGTTCTATAAATAGATATTGACTCAATCTTGCTATAAATATCGGTTAAATTGCTATTTTTGGCTTGTGGGGAGTTCTAGCACCAATTTTTCTCTTTTACAAGTCTTTTTAACTTAATGGCAAAATAAACTTCATCCCTTAATTTCTTAAAAAACAGCAAATGTGGGATGGTCCACTCTTATTCTACGACAACCAATCATACCCATATTTTGCTTATATGACGAAGCTCTGAAGGATCACGGTCTAAGAAAAACAAGTATCTCCTTGAAGGTCTTCATGGCAAAACGCATTATACACCATTCGGGGGTTGTGGCAAAACAGACCAGATTCAAAGCATACTTTCATGTGAAAGGTGAAATTTAAGTTCTTAAATAATATAGATCAAATGTCCTTCTATGGAATTGAAATATACATGTATACTAAATACTCCTACTGCTACATGAAGTATGTAGAATAAGCTAAAAATTCATATTGGTGGATAACGCGTTTTGCCATGAAACCCTTCTGTTATTCTCTGACCTTCAGAGGGATGACGTGCGAATGCTACGGAAGGACGTAACACACGCCTCCATTGCAAGGATTATGAATGTTAGACTTCCCAAATATCACCAGCGATTTTAATATCAACATAACACAAAAATTGCACAGCATTTAGTCTAGGTAGTTTCATTTCCATCACGTCAACAAGGGATTGTCGCTCACACTTTGGTTTGTTTGCATGCTTTGCTCACCATGTGTCAAGGGGGCGCACCTCGTTTCATCGACACGCCATCTTAATTAACCTCGTTTTATCGACACATGCCGACAACTCACCTCATTCCATCGACAACCATTATTCTTACAAGATTAAAGCTTTCATAACCATGCAGTACTTATGCTGTAATCGAGTACTATTAATAAATTCAACCACATACTTTTTAAAAGTTGACATCTTGTAAATATTGTATATGGAAATGTTTATTATCTAGATACTCTTTATGATCTCTTACACTGAAAAAAAAAATGTTGGTATCGTATACCTAATTTTTTTTTTTTTAATAGATCGAGTAATGTGTACTGGCGAGTGTCGAGGAAACGAGGTTACCTTGTACAGAGCCTCCGAGAGGTTAATCCTTCTCCTTTGTTCTTCTTTAACAATAGAGAGAAAGGTTGTCGACGAAACGAGGTGTACCCATGTCAAGAATGAACCAGTCCCAATTATTATGTATGCACAGTCATCCGGGCATTGCAAGCCACAACTCCAACAATCATTACTTCCGTTTTGTACATTCCCATTGTTTGAGGAATATATGATTGGCTGATAAGATCTGCTACGCTGGCTTTTCTTGGCTGATGCATTCTTTTACTTTCAGAAGCGAGTTAAGATGATGCAATCACACTACTTTACGTCTGTTTTGCTTTAACCCGAAAGACCTTCACTGGAGATGACTAATCAAGAACGGCCAATAAACTTGGTCGTCTTTCTGAGGCAGTTTTTTTTTGTGTTTTGTTGTTCATCCTCAGTTCTCCAGTTGCTCCAACCAGAACTTTCAGTTTGACATTTCGATACCATTATCAGTTTCCTATGATATCTGACCCATGGCATCTGGAGTGAAAAGGCATTGCTCAATTCAATGATTCATGTCTATTGACCGAACCCTTAAAACAGTTCTCAGAAAACTTAAAAGGAGCAACGCGCTATCAGTCGACAACCCTCAGATCACAGATGGCAAAGAAGTTGCGCAATAGAGGCCAGCCTTGATTTATGTGTGGCGCTATATTTGAGAACTTGCGAATTAACGATGGGATCACTAACCATGTTAAGAATTACATTAACTCTACATGTAGAACGCTAGCAGAGGTGCAATCAGCACCGATGCACAAATGTAATTCTTACGATGATAAGAGGTCCCATCGTTAATGCGCAAACCCTCAAGTATTTTTTGTTTCCTTCTAAGGAACCAGCGGGCAGAGTAGTTATAAAAATCACAATGAGGTTTATGATCACAAGCACGCCAATATTTTCGCTTTGTCGTTTTAATACTAATTGCCACTTCATTCCTAACTTTCGTCGGCCATTCCCACTGACCAGTCAAACAAATGAGCACCTAAGCAGGATCTAAAAAAAAAAAATCTGGGTTTGGACGTGACCTGAGAAGTAAAGCTGTCTCAAAGCCTTGTCATTTGAACCTCCGCTCATGAAAACCCAGCTGGAGGTATGAAGATGCCAATGTATTTTTCACTGTTGGCTATATTAGGTTTTACATCTCTCATTAACTTATCCTGGGGTGCTGTGTCAAAATACTTTCCAAATATGTTGTTTAGCTCTTCCTCAAAATTTTGACACAAAGAAAAATGCGCCTGAACCAGTTAGATTTTGAGAACTTAGGCAGTGAAGCAGACACCCTAATATTTTAGGCCTTTTCACTCAGTAAACAGGGTAACCTTACCCACCTAGCAACAACCACAAATTTTATACTTGAGTGACTAAACCTCACCTATTCTGAGTCTACACATATATTTGCACCTATCTAAGCCTTTGAAATTAAAATCCAACCCCTTCCCCCCCTCTCCATGGCCAATTTTCTGCTTTTAAAGGGACTATTTCAAATTGCATATTTTTATGCCAGGTGCTATTGGCATCGTCATACCTGAAACCTTAGACTATTTAATCAAGTAAATTCAACCCAGCTGACCTTCATTCATTTGAAAACGTGCATTTTATGAACCTTATATCCAGGACAATACCTGCCTACACAACTTCTCAGTATTGCTACCCTCGCAGGCCAGATCATTTAACGACATTCCCAACTCCTCTGGCGAGCAAAGAGTGCTTCTGCTGATCACAGGCACTGTTCACTGGCATTGTGACAATATCTTTCACTGTCTATACCCCCCATTATATGGAAAGATCGACTCAAGAAACTGCGACTGAAGTTCTGTTCCACGGGACTCATTCATGGCCAGGGTGGGATTCGAACTCACGTCTTTCAGGCCCCTAGTCCAACAACGTAATTATTTTATGATTTCAAGTCCCATAGCAAAATCCGTAACAGTGTGAAGTGAATGTGTGTGTGTGTGTATGTGTGTGTGTGTGTGTGTGTGTGTGTGTGTGTGTGTGTGTGTGTGTGTGTGTGTGGGTGTGTGTG
>JAWQUT010000097.1:1764605-1769605 GCA_033807755.1 Ellobium chinense
CCTTGTCTACGCCGCCGAAATCTGGATATAATATTGAGCCCTTCTGGCAGTTATACATGTAAGTAAAACAACTTGTATTTCCTTCCCTGTCTGAGTGTGGAGCAACATGGCGCACATCTGGCCAGGAGTGGCAAGGTTCACACCTTAGTCTCTCTCCCTCTGTCTTGTTTTATTTTCTGACTTGAACACTATGAACAGCCTACGCACCCTAATGTTCAACAACACGCATAGCCCGTCCCTCGTAGATGGAAAGTAGTCTACATCACTGTGGTGAGCACTGCCTTTTTCCCTGTCAGTACATTGTGCATGCAAAATTGCGCACCATTGTGCTGAAAAGTACGTTTTTTTTCTGATTGGGTGGTGTTATTAGGGCCGCTGAATCTCAGATTAAATTCCAAAGATTTTCTTCAAAGTTTGCAGACGTTGGCAGTAGCACCAGACTCAGGTTTATAACAGAACTTTTTAGACTCCACGGTAGTTTATATCTTAAACACTATAGCTAAAAATACATCCCTACCATCCATGTACGTAGAAGATTCACTTTCTATTCCCATATTTTTTTTTGATTCATTGGATTGAAAAAAAAAACTCTTATGCAAACTTGCTGACAGTCATATTCTTTCCTCATGCAAAGTATAAGCATTTGGCAGTTTGGTTTTCCTGATTATGATTACATTTTCATAATTCAAGATGATCATCGCAGAGCGCAAACCTTTTCCCTGGTCAAGACGTGTGATATATAATGTCTAATGTTCTACATTCATCAGTTCCAATCCAAAAAAAAACCAAACCCAGCAAAGTATGGCTGATATGGTGAAATTAGCAGAATCAAATTTTACCCCTCACGTGTGAGTATGTACCTCCCTACCCTCTCCTTAAGACAGCAACCTGCAACTCCCATTTTTAAAGTAGGCCAGTGTGCGTCTGATCTTTCTAAAGACCATCCCCGGGCTTAGCAATTTGCCACCTTTATGAGTAACAGTACTTAGGCCTTCTCTAAGATCGACCCTCTTCCATAGAAAGAGAAGATGGGGGGGGGGGGGGGGGGGGGGGGGGGGNGGGGGGGGGTACGTGGCCTGTAGGTTATGAGTCGTTCTCACAGTCTGAAGACTCTTAATTCTGAAGATGAAAAGTTCAACTCACAGATGGGCGGTTTATGTTGCTGGGTCCTTGGGAAATACATTTCACCCCCCTATCCTCACTCAATTCAGATGGAAATGAGTATCTGGCTTTAGAGCTGGGGAGGTGGGGCAGGGCGCTGCACCGTGGCGACTAGCAATGCCATTTAATAGATTACATTTGCTGTGTTGTGTATTCACATATATGATGCATAGTGTTCTATATGTAATGTATATATCATAAATGAGATGTTCACCATTGTATTGTATTGTAAAACAATTTCCCTATAAGGGTAATTAAAATCCTAGAGCAATCTAATATTTTGTTTTGTTGTAATTTTCAAGAATGTGTCTCTTCCGTAAGTGAAACGGGATGAGAATGTCTTCTTATCGTCACACCCAGACACTAACAAATGTGAATGAGGATTTGCAACAGTTCTCGTAGCCAGCATTTACATCTCGGTAATTTACAGGAAAGTTCTCTGGTCCCATGTATAAACCATGTATATATATATATTATAGGAAAAATCTAATTTTCACGAAAATTTGGAAATGGCTTTTGCTGAGGATTTAATTTCGCCAGTCCCATAATGACGGTTCTCTCACGTGCATTTGAAGGCATAATTCTAGAATAATCCAAAGTGACATTTGCGGGACTGTCAATAGAGCATATTTGGTAATCCTTATTCGAATTGGTAGAACAACATACTATAATCGATAATGTCCTAATAATGAGGGGTTGTAACGTGAAATAATAGCATTTGCGTTTCCATTGAGGGTTACTGCCTCCTAAACAAATTTTGTACCAGTAATAGATAGCCCGTAGAAAATTTTTGAAAGGAACTTTTTCTCGCGGGAAGTAATTTTTTAAAAGTAAAGCTCTATTCGCGAAATTCGCGATAATTAGAAGGTAACGAGAAAAAAACAACACTGATAGAATATCTATAGTTTTGTGATATTTACAAAAATACGTCGTTAAACGAAATTTTACGGCAAAATTATTAATAACTCCCTATCAAAACAAAATTTCTAATATATTCCCAAGAGACTACTGAACTTTTCAAAGGTTGATAGATGTGTCATTTATCTGAAAAGCCTTGACCTTGACATTATGAAGTTTTGCTTTATTTTTTTTTCTTGTTTAATTCTGAGGCTAATTAGGTTCTTGCATGGGGGTCACAGAGTTTAATTGGGTTTTCTAACACTGATGAAATCCCATAAACCTCTCCATGCTGCTCTCTGCCTCTTTCTTTAAATAACAATAAAAACCATGAATCGAAACCAGGTTCCGTTGTGCGTGGGGATTCCCCGTAGGCATTTGATATCTGAAGGCAAGGAATGGTGGAGACATGTGGCAGCAGCGAGCAGGGTAACACTCACCCATCAACAATGTTGTCTATTCACAGACAGACAGACAGACAGACAGACAGACAGACAGACAGACAGACAGACAGACAGACAGACAGACTGATGCAAGCACGCACAAGACACACACGCACACACACACATCACGTATAAACACACACACAACACACACACACACACACACACACACACACACACACACACACACACAATCACACACTCACATACAGAGAGATAGAAAGCGAGAGAGGGAGAGAGAGAGAGAAAGAGAGAGAGAGAGAGAGAGAGAGAGAGAGAGGTAAAGCTTTCATCTTCCTACCTCTCCTAATGTCTCTGTTTCCTTCTCGACAAGAAATGGGCATAGCTTTAATAATCTCATGTTTTTTTTCAGAACAAGACAATGTTATTTTAACACAAAGTATTGTAATGAGAACAAATTATCAGTAACCGAATAACTAATCGTCTTCTTTCCTCTGAGCTTGTAATTTTTAAAAAAATACATACAGGGGACTTAATTGTCCAGTTATCTCTTATGATGTGATAAGAACCAACCAACCAACCAACCAACCAACCAACCAACCAACCAACCAACCAACCAACCAATCAACCAACTAACCAACCAACCAGCCAGCCAGCCAGCCAAACAAACAAACAAACAAACAAACAAACAAACAAACAAACAAACAAACAAACAAACAAACAAATAAGCAAACAAACAAGCAAACAAACAAACAAACAAAAAACAAACAAACAAATCAAAAGTACCCACGTACAAAGATAGATGAACTCGGCTTGGGACTTTGAGACAGCGAACAACGCTGCGTCCCTGTATAACAGCAAAATGGCATGCCGCCCCTGGATGCTGTACAGGCGTGGGCTCCTTGGGTCCTTTCACAGGGGAAGAACCTCTGGCCAATTGCCTCATCCGGCCCATCATTACTGTAACCCACCCCTGCTTTTGTACTCTGTGATCCTCCTCTGAGACATTTATATCCTGATTAAATTGTGAGTACCTTCGAAATTCTAACATCGTTAAGTGAAGCTAGCTAGACCCTCTGCCCTCTTCCTGCCCCTTCTCTCTTCGCTTTATTTTTGAACACCCCCCCCCCNCACCTTTTGCTCACCCCCACCCTCCCCTCTCCACCCAATCCAATTTTGTGAAGATAGGGGTAATCCCTCTCACCAAAGATACAAGTACTGTGGTGTAATCGAGAAAACTGAAAGGCTACGATAAAAGTGACTCAGCCTGCCACATTATGAGTGGTTTAAAGTGTGTATCCAATGGCAAAAGCTGTCCCTTTGTATGCGAGAATGTTGACATTCTTAAGTGACAAGCCGTCATGCCCCGCTCCCGTCAGTCCTCTCCTCCCCAAACCCCCTCCCCCTAAGCGCACAAAGAATCGAAATATATCTACAGAAGGACCAAGTTTAGAAGTGACGTCACTAACGCACACTACCTAATTCTCCAAGTGAACCACGTATTTGTTTTTCTCCTACTCAAAATGGCGACCGTGTTTGCAGACTGCATGCTAGTCGCTGCGTTGGAAGAGTATGGGTCTCCGGCTAACAATGGCTTTTCGCGACATCTGGACCATTGCTATTGTATTGGTGCTTCTGAAAATTTTATATCATATGTGTCAGCGGCCCCTCTTCCCAATCCCCATTTTCCCAAATTTGTGTTCCCTGTCAAAATGCCACGTTACTTAAGCAATTTTCTGAGAAACTTTAACTTTGCACAACCAGTTTCGGTTTATAAAGTAAACCCTGAAGAGGAAACAGTCAAAATTACGCGCTATAAACTTATAAAGTAAAAGCTTTTCAGAAATTTACATCTGCCTGACATGGCATATTCTGCTGGGATTCCCCGTATCTGATACCACAATATTCAACACTGAGGGGATAAAAACTGACATTATGGCCATTTGACATTCATGAATCTTTCTTACTGTAAAAAGGGAAGAAGAAGCGGATAATAATAATAATAATAATAATAATAATGATAATAATAATAATGATAGTGCGGTTTATAAGTCTTGTTTCCACGCTAAAGCCCGCTCACGGGGCTTCACATTATCATTACCCCAGCAGGCCTATTCACTCCAAGAGGCTCTCCACTCCCTGGGAGCATACAGTGCCGCAGCCATTTACAAGCGCTGATCACTAGCATTCTGACAACAATCTTCCACTGCCTATGGGGGCAGGTATCGATTTTACAGACGCGTGGACTGAGGAAAATGCGAATGAGATGCATTCCAAAGGTACCTACAGCGCGACCGTGGTCGGGTATCGAACCCATGACCATTAGATCTTGAGTTCAACACCGTAACCGTAGCCTTGATTCATTTAAACATCAATTAAAAACACATCTGTTAATGAAGTATCTGTCAAGGTAGATTCTCCATCTCATACCTGAAAATGCTTGCAATCTTCATAAATATACAATATGTGTGTGAATCTGTAGGGATGTGTGTGTGTGTGTGTGTGTGTGTGTGTGTGTGTGTGTGTGTGTGTGTGTGT
>JAWQUT010000097.1:1784306-1794196 GCA_033807755.1 Ellobium chinense
TCCCACTGCCTATAGTCATGTACCCATTTTACAGAAGGGATACTTTCTTAATTTAGATCGAGGAATGGATAATAACTTCAAAACTTTTGATCGCCAATTTCTGGATAGTGTATAAAGGCTATGTGCTTCTGTTAAATTTGCAGCAGATTCATTTTAAGCCGGCTGATTCAAGTACATCCTATTTCTCGACGACTGTGAGGCCAGCCATGGCTATTTCCCGAATGTCGCTAAACGCCTTAATCGGCAGGAGACTTATACTCCCAAAACGTAGGAATTAGCTCCTAGTAACCCACAGTGAACAAATCCGGCTGCCCTAGAGAAGCCGGAGAAAAACTTTCAGACTTACATGAAGATACAGCGGTCTCTGTTACTCCAGAGCTTGCGCATTAACGATGGCATCTCTTACCATGGTAAGAATTACATTAACGCTGCATTTCGAACACTTCTAAGGGTGCATTGAGCATCAAAATACGAATGTAATTCTTATCATGGTATGAGATCCCATCGTTAATGCAGAAGCTCTCAACTGACGTCAATTATCGGGATTAAATACTTCTGGAGACTTTTTTAATTCTGTGGATATATTAGGGCGGAGTGATATTAAGGTGCAACGAAACTACAGAAGAGTTCTTTTTAATGCTGGCACTATCAAGTACACCCTAGTTTTTCTACAAATATGCGGCCACTAACGGGTACTTCCCGAATGTCGCGACCTCATAATCGGCATGAGACATATATTCCCGAAACGTAGCAATTAGCTCGTAGCAACACGCAAAGAACAAGCAGGACTGCCGTAGGCAAGTCAGAAAGAAACTATCTAATATACATAGAGACACAGTAAGTCTCTGTCAGTGATGTCATTGATAGGGATTAGTACATGTGCGTCTGTAGACTCTGTAACTCTGTGGATAGACCAAGACGAAATGATATTTGGGTGCTATGAAACTCCTGGAGACTCTTTCTAAATGTCTCATGTACATCCCGGTTTCTCTACGAAAGTGCGACCATCGCCTACATCCCCCGCCCGCCTACACACAGTCCCGCAAAAAGTACAAACCAATTTGAAGACAATGCCAAGAGGAAACAGATTAAGACTGTTGACAGAGAGCCCGGGTCACGCCCCCGCTAACTCCCGGACATCAAGTCCTGTCGGATATTGTAGCCGGATAGATTTCCGATGCTCATCTTTTGGTCAAACTCCGCAGCTTTTTGGTCCAAACCGTCCAGGATGACTTTCTGGCTCTGACCCCGTGACTTTTCTACTTTTGGGAAAGGCAGCGGAGGTGTGGTGACATTTTAATAAGCTTAGTGATTCCAAAGAGCACAGTTCCAACTTTTTTGTGTGGGTCTTCCATAGCTGAAAGTAAAGGGGAAGTCAAAGCGAAATGACGTCAGGGAATCACCAGTGACGTCAAATGATGACACAAACGTGATTCCCCCTTCCGTTTTCGGTTAACGGGTTCATGTATTTTTGGCTTCGCTGGTGATCAGTTCCATCAAGAACTTTCTCCTGTTGTTTAAGACAAAGGCTAGCTAGACAAAGTTATCGCACCAAACCCATTTTCATGTACCATTGTTGCTTTTACATAAAAAAAAAAAAATTAATGTCCATTGCGTTTTCACATGGATATGTTGTTTTCACATTCAGAATTTTTCTCGACTAGTCTACATTTATTATGTTTCTGTGGCTTTCACATATAGAAAATATCGTGCCGCCTGCATTTTCACATCACTATGTTGGGTTCACCCACTGAAATTTTGTCCATTGCATTTCCACATGAATGTTTTGCTTTCACATACAGACATTAAAGGTTTCATCGACAACATTTCCACAGGAGTTAGTTGCTGTCACAGAAAGAAAAAAAAATATCCACTGCATTTACACATAGCTTTGCTACTTTCTTATACAGAAATTGTATCGACTTCATTTCCACATGGTTTTGATTATTTCACATGAAACAGCTGTGTCGACTGCACATTACTTTAACATGTGTGGGTTGCCTTTTACCATGGGTTTGTTGCTTACTTTGCATGCAGAAATTGTACTTGGGTCTAATGCAATTTTATATGAATTTAACTGGTTTGTCACAAAAAGGAAAAAAAAGCCAACATACCCGCAGTTTATCATACAATAGAACCAAGAATTCCAGTTTCAAGTTCCTAAGCTATTGAAATTCCCAATATGTTTTATAGGGAAGTTAAAGAAAAGAATCACAACTTTCCAAAGAAAAGACGAGGATATTCAGTGTGTGAATTTCAAATCCGTAAAGTTCTACTTGTATGAACCGTTCTTAATAAGGCAACTCTAACACAGCTCACTTCCGGTTTAAGCAAACTATAAATGTATATAGTAGTGTGAACGCGTCATCAAATCTCTTTTCCGAGAGCAAAAGATGCATCAGCCAATACAAGCAAGTGTAGCAGATCGTATCAGCCAATCGGATTTTCCTTATCAAAAGAAAGGTCAAAGGTGGGAGTAATAATTGTTGGAGTTATGGCTTGCGATACATGGATGACCATGCAGCCATAGTAACCAACAACGCTCCATCATAAACAGTTGAAGCTTTGCCTTCATTTTTTTCATGTTAACTGACCGTACAAAATCCATGGAATGGCCCTGGATGAAATGATAGCCTCCGAATTAAGCAACGATTAGTTGACAAAGCAGAGACTGGCACAAGGTCAGAAGATGTCCATATTTGGGACGGGATGTTCTATTCATGGATCATGACCAAGGAGAGTGCAATTTTGGAACGTGCTTCAGCTCAACAGTTTAGGTTTTCACTATCAGATTGTGCAATGGATCTCGAAACTGGACGCTGTGGGGCTGAAAGCTGCCTATGGATTGTTCCTTTTCAGGATGGTGGTGTGGTGATGGTAGCGAAGGAGATGTTGGTGGTGGTAATTATGGTGGGCGTCGTGGACGAGATAGTGATGATAGTTAAAATGGTATTGATGATGATAGTATGGTAGTAGTGGTGGTGCTGCTGCTGCTGCTGTCAATGGACGGAATAGTCATGGTGGTGTGGTAGTGGTGGTGATGGTGGTAGTGGTGAAGGTGGCGGTGAACAGGATAGTGTTGGTAGCATAGATGGCGCACTCTAATCCCTGCCTCATAGCAGAGTCACAGGTTCGTTAAACGGATCTGTCTGTGCTACCACTCTCAGTTATTTTTTTTTTTTCGAAAATGTGGCACGTAAGCGAAATGTGCGATTGTAAAGATTGCGTAACATCAGGAGTCTAATGTATATTTAGATAACAAAAAGAGAAAGGTGGGTAGGATCGAAACTGTTCGGTGGGAGTGAGGCAAACTAAAATACCTCATTAAATTACTAAAGATTGCAGGGGCCTAATTGGTCGAGTATCTCTGGACTATCAGAGTCAAGTACAGTGGAGTATAAAATTTATCCGTTGAGAGATTGTATGGAAATAATTGTACAACCTTAAACCATACCGCAAAAGTGGTAAAATTCAGACCTAAATTTGTAAGAAAACAAAATTGTTCCAGGCAGTGTTTACCAGTGGCTTCCGCGGATTTCATTTGTGCGGGCCAGTGGTCTACGGAAGAATGTCAAATTTCTTACCCCTTTTTAAACTAAATTAAAGCTGTGGAAATTCTAAATGAAGAACCCCCACTGTATATGATTTGAGCACAGTGGTGGCACCAGACCTGCGGACAAGTTTTGGCCATCTCGGACCGTTCTTGTGCTCAGGGCTTATCTCAGGAAATTTTTGAAACTTATGTTAAACTTCGTAAAGAAACAAAATATTAAATGGCTCAAAGAAGCTTTCGCTATTTATCTCCTGCAACCTCAAGACGTCAGTTTTCAAATGGCATGGAATTACACTGTATCATCCAAAAACTATACAGTATACTAGAACAATTTATGACATAAAGCATGGCAGAGATTTGGGCTGGCTGGAGAATGTGCAAGACCTTTTGTTACATAATAAGTATTCAGTCAAGTGCATGAAAATACCATTAAAATATCACATTAACTTACAGAAGACTGGTCAGTTTTTAGATTACATGGAATTTTCATCCAGTAACAATAAATTTACAAGAACATTCTAAGACATAAAATATGAGAGAATTCGACTGACCCAGTGAATGTACAAGACGTTGTGTTACATCGTTAGTATCCAGCCAAGTGCAAGGAAGGATCACACCCTAAGCCTTTAGTCTCTATGCTCTGCAAGACTTGCTACATTGCATTTTATGAAAGTGCTTATTTTCTTTACTGTAACTTTCGGAGTAGAAACCTCTCCTCTCCTGTTATACCGATTCAATTCAATTCAATTCAGTTCAATTCAATTCAAGTCAATTCAATTCAGTTCAGTTCAATTCAACCCAATCCAAAATAAATTCAATTCAATTCAATTCAATTCAGTTCAATTCAATTCCATGTTAATTGTCGGCTACTGTGACCAATTCAAACGTTACTACAGAAAATGTAAACAGTAAAAATACACATATAAATTAGAAAACAATTCTGAAATACGCTAGTCTACATACTCATCTCCTGCCGCGCCAACTTTCTCTGCTCTATCACTCTTTTCTACTATCTTGCCCTGATAATGCGTTCACTCATACTTGTCCACAGGTGGGCGTTAATGGTTGCAGGAGCCTAATTGGTCAAAAATAACTGGACTATCCGAGTCGTTAGTAGCAGAGTATAAAATCTGTCCTTTGGACAGATTGTGTAGAAATAATCATATAACATGAAACCACACCGCAAAAGTGGTGAAATTCAGTTTTGAATTTGTAAAAAAATAATTGTTGCAGGCAGTGTTTCCCAATGGCTTCAGCGGATTTCATTTGTGCGGACCCGTGATCTGCAAAAGAAGGCCAAATTTTTAACCCCTTTTCATGTAATTTAAAATTGTGAAAAATCTAACCGAAGGATCCCCACCGTAAACAGTAAATAATTTGAGCACAGTGATGGCACCAGACCTGCAGACTAGTCTTGGCCATCTCGGGAAATTCCTGTGGTTAGAGAAGAAATTTTTATTAAATGGCTCAAAGAAGCTTTTACAATTTGGCTTCTGCAACCTAAAAACTTTGACCTCACGTAGAGATGCAAAAATCACCTGAGAATCGATAGAACTAGCGATAGAGAGATGCACGAAAAAAAATATATTTGTATCAAGGTATTTTTTTAAACAGCTCCATTAACCCTTATAAATATGCGCATTTTTCTTGTCCTAATCTCCTTTCTGCAGGCTTTTCCTCTGCAAATACGGCTATGGAAGCAACTATCACAGTGAAAACATATCTCTCTGCTATCATATTGCCTGCCGGGCTGAACACAACCGAAGAAAAAGTCATGAGAAACCTTTGTTGTTCAGGAAAAGTATCCAACGGTTTTTATAAATATTGAATTTCAAAGAAAGGTCGGAGTTTCCAGCAGACTTTATACGGGTTCAAGTTGAGACGAGAATAGTCCAGATGAAAAGGTCGTAATTTCCGCTCTGTACATAGATAACAGAAAGATGGAGTTATTCTAATTTGGCGAACATGTTTTTATTTTTCCTCTCTAAAACATCAGAAACCATGTCAAAACTGCTTGATCTGGATCTACGGAAAAAAAATAGATGGCCAGGAAAATTACCTGTTAGATTATGATGAAATTAAGGGTACCCGTTCATGCAGCGCCTATGCAATTCATGATGAAGTCGCCTATATCCAGAGACGTGCACCGTTCACTTGAAATAACAATCCCTGTCCCTTTAAATACTCTGCAAACTCACGTCAACTACCCTAGAAAGTGGAGCAGCTTAAGGGAATAAACCATTTTCTAAGTTTTTCTAAGAACTCGTTCTTTATTGGGCGAAGAATTAACCACCTCTCCATATTCACCGGAAGTAAGAAGCACATTTCAGAATTGACTTGTTTTTCAAAGGATAAATCTCCAATACAGTCCATTTACTGTGACAGGGGCAGAATATACTTTGCACTGCAGTCCTATTCTGAGAAAACAGACAAGTACATCAAAAATGAAAAAAAACCCCATATATTTTGTGCTATTTAATTTCAATCCTTTCTTTGCACTTTTCCATTGAATGCTTTGCTAAAAAACATCAAGTACAATGATATCAGACTTCAGTGTTACACATGCTCAAATCAAGGTGGATCAGCTGGGTTGGAGACATGAAGATGCCAACAGTACCTGGCATAAGAGTATGTAAGTTTATATGATCCCGATAAAATCAGAAAAGTGACCATGAGGAAGAGGGGGGTGAAGGAGGAAGGGAAGAATTTTAAAGGCTTAGATAGATGCAATAATTTTATAGACTCAGAATAAATGGGGTTTTGCCACTCAAGTACTGTATAAACTGTGGTTGTCGCTAGGCGGGCATGGTTACCTCTTTTACTGTGCTAAAAAGGCCTAAAATATTAGGCAGCCTGATTCACTGCCTAAGTTCTCAAAATCTCATCGATTCATCCTTGTCTCAAAATCTGGAGGAAGTGTTAAACAAGATGTGCAGAAAGGCAAGAAACCCCTGGATAAGTTGATGAAAGATATGCGACTTTATATCGCCAAAGTGGAAAAAAAAATAGTAAGGGAAAAAAAGACATTAGCATCTTCATACCTGGACAAATTTACACATCCGCAACTAAATAAATACAGGTCAATTAGGCTGGGGGGTCACACATCCGCAAATGAATGTAGGTCATATAAGTTTGACGATCACACATAATCTGCAAATCAATGTAGGTCAGTTGGATTGGAGGAAGCTACACATGCTCAATGTAGAACTGGGTTGTACAGGTACATATTCACATATTAATGTAGGTCATCTGGCCTGGCCAAAGTTACACACTCGCATTTCAGTGTACGTCAGCTGGATTGGACATACTATCTAGTAGGGTATATCTTTTTTTCCCCCAAATAATTTTTTTCCAGTTAGAAAATAAAAAAAACCGCAGTTGTTGCCTATCCTACTGCATTTATTGTTTCCTTAACCAGTATGGATTAAATTACAACATCTTCAGCACTATTAGAGGTCAAGGGTTGCAAAGACATTGGGCATGCAAATGAACTCAGCCTTGTGCTGTAGAAATAGCCAGGGTTGCGTTTGTTTGGTTCCTGTCATTTGACGGAAGGGCAGACCATATCCCTTTCTTTGCAAAGAAAGTATCAGTCTCCAGGCGAGCCAAGATGGCTGCCACTAACGGGAAAGAGACAGAGAATATTGTTCTACCTTGCGAGAGGTGTTTGCTTTATTCATATCTTTGCCGCATTTATAAGGATGCATATCACTGTTGATTCTTGCCATATCCTCCGCCGACACAAGGCCGTTGGTAAGACGTTCCATTACCAAATTTGAAACCGTAGATGTTTCCGTCATGATGCTAAGCTTTCTCTTCCGGTACTCACCCTGGCGAGTAGTTCCAAATTATTGCCTGTTGGTGGGTATTTGAGAAAAACGCCTTGGATGTGAATAATCTCCCTTGACGGCTTTAATCTAGTGCATTTTTGGTGACGTAATTTTCTAGACGTGAATGGAGTGACGTAGTTTAGTTAGTGAAGTGGAATGTGGAAGTATCTCCTGTCTTGGTTAAACCAGACATCTCACACTAAAAATAGCTTGTTGAGAGAAGATTGCTAGTTTAGGGACATACCGGTTAACCTTACAGCTACTTGTTACAAAGGGTGAGGACGTATATGTACGTCATACAAAGCGAAAGGCTTAATCGAAGTTGACCGAATATTTTGTTTCATATCTGGCCCAGACTTGCTTATAATCTCGTCACAAGGCAAGCCTCGGTGAAAGCTAAATTCTCAAATTCAAGTGTAAAAAGATGATATGTCTGTCATTTACACTTTAGAATAATCTGAGATGGGTGCATTCCACAGAAAATGTCCATAGTTTTGTCCTCATGAGTAACGTCACTAATACACATCTCCGTATGTCTTTTTATGAACTACATTTGATTTTCTCCAGCGCAAAATGGCGGCCGTACGAAATAGACTACGCGCGTGTCAATATCATTTGAGATTATGGGTCTGAGGCCAATGAAAGCGTTTCACGATATCCACGAAATTACTGTTAAGGCATCCATACATAAGTTTTTTCTTGTGGATCATGTTTTGACTGAACATAATATATAAAATTACAAACTTCTGTCGATCTGGGGTCCTACTGTCGATCTGGGGTCCTACTGTCGACCTGGGGTCCTACTGTCGATCTGGGGTCCTACTGTCGACCTGGTGTCCTTCTGTCGACCTGGTGTCCTACTGTCGACCTGGGGTCTTACTGTCGATCTGGGGTCCTACTGTCGATCTGGTGTCCTACTGTCGATCTAGGGTCCTACTGTCGATCTGAGGTCCTACTGTCGATCTGGGGTCCTACTGTCGATCTGGTGTCCTACTGTCGATCTGGGGTCCTACTGTCGATCTGAGGTCCTACTGTCGATCTGGTGTCCTACTGTCGATCTGGGGTCCTACTGTCGATCTGGGGTCCTACTGTCGATCTGGGGTCCTACTGTCGATCTGGGGTCCTACTGTCGATCTGGGGTCCTACTGTCGATCTGGGGTCCTACTGTCGATCTGGGGTCCTACTGTCGATCTGGGGTCCTACTGTCGATCTGGGGTCCTACTGTCGATCTGGGGTCCTACTGTCGATCTGGGGTCCTACTGTCGATCTGGGGTCCTACTGTCGATCTGGGGTCCTACTGTCGATCTGGGGTCCTACTGTCGATCTGGGGTCCTACTGTCGATCTGGGGTCCTACTGTCGATCTGGGGTCCTACTGTCGATCTGAGGTCCTACTGTCGATCTGGGGTCCTACTGTCGATCTGGGGTCCTACTGTCGATCTGGGGTCCTACTGTCGATCTGGGGTCCTACTGTCGATCTGGGGTCCTACTGTCGATCTGGGGTCCTACTGTCGATCTGGGGTCCTACTGTCGATCTGGGGTCCTACTGTCGATCTGGGGTCCTACTGTCGATCTGGGGTCCTACTGTCGATCTGGGGTCCTACTGTCGATCTGGGGTCCTACTGTCGATCTGGGGTCCTACTGTCGATCTGGGGTCCTACTGTCGATCTGGGGTCCTACTGTCGATCTGGGGTCCTACTGTCGATCTGGGGTCCTACTGTCGATCTGAGGTCCTACTGTCGATCTGGTGTCCTACTGTCGATCTGGTGTCCTACTGTCGATCTAGGGTCCTACTGTCGATCTGGGGTCCTACTGTCGATCTGGTGTCTTACTGTCGATCTGGGGTCCTACTGTCGATCTGAGTCCTACTATCGATCTGGGGTCCTACGACCATGGAGGATATTTGCCAGGGGATACAGTTTTGTCAACATCAGCATAAATATCACAATAAAATACAGTAGTACTGTTTTTTTTTAACTATTTTATTAGGGATGAATAGTAGGCAATATCTTACGAAGCGTTAACACTCGAGGGCGGGCGATGAAGGGCGATTTGATATATAAAGGGTTAAGCTAAAGATTTGCAATACAAACTGACCTAACAATTGAAGAGCGTTTTTCCAAAACTCGGTATGTGGTGGCCTCTGACTTATTTTTTAAATAAAGGAAAATAACAAGATGGTAACTGTTCTTCATACACATATTTTTAATTACTGTTAAATGATGTAAAATTTGAAGGAATGAGAGGGCCGATGAATATTTCATTATGGTTAGATATTATGGCCTTTATAATAAGTAATAACAAAATTTGTTACTGGTCATAAACCTGAACGGAGATGAAAGGCAAGCAAATAAACGATACACTTGTAGCTTTGATCCCATAACAGCTGATAGGACATGTTTGGTGGAATGATCTAGGATGGCAAAGTACAGTCTCTGATTGCAGGACAAACTTCCTTGTAGGTTTGAAATGTTATATATAGACACAGCTTCCAGACATGATATATATC
>JAWQUT010000097.1:1842230-1861913 GCA_033807755.1 Ellobium chinense
GGGGGGGGGGGGGGGGGGTGTCTGTCACGAACGTGACGAGTACATTTTTAGCCTCATGAAAACTACTCACAAACAAATTTTATATAACAATTACAAGCTCAAAGTTTGTGACACAGGGGATGGTTCGATGACTCCAAAAAAAAAAAAAATTCACAAAAGATGTCTTGTTATAATGTGTACCTATGCAGACTTGTTGGATCTTAATATAACTATTTGGCGAGTGAATGAATCACAGTTCAGACAGAAAATTCGAAGCCATTATTTGTAATATTCGCTTCCTGTTATGTGGCGTTTTGTCTTAGAGCTGCGTTTACCCAGCACCGGTGCTAACGGGAAGTAAGGAAATATGAAAAGTTGTTTGATGGCTTTCTTGTATTGTTGTTTCTTTTTAAGTAAATGTTGGATTATCGCGGGGGTCTTTACTAATGCACAGTTGTGGAAAACCCAAGTGTCGATTATTTTGAACACTCATTTTGACTAGGATTGTTGGGTGGGAATAGGATGTTTGTTTAAGAGAAGATGAAACTCTTAAAGTGATGACTCCGTTATCGAGCTGTATACCAATTTCAAGCATGCCTATAGCGCGTGACGACCAGCCAATCATTGACTGGGATATTCCATTGTTTTCCAACCAGCGCTAACGCCCTCAACCAATCAGCGCGCCGAGCTGGCCCGCATAGTTAACCGGACAATGTAACCTGTGACCTATGACCTGTATACAACCCAATTATCATGACTGTCTTGTCACTAACATCTCAAAAACGAATAATCCAATACCGTTTTTCACAAAAAAAAAACAACAAAACTTTTTTTTTCAAATCCATTTTAAACTATGGTTCTTAAACTGTTGTTTTAGCGACACTGCATGTAGTGAAGATAGGTTTTCATGAAACTAACTATAAATATAAGAAAGGGGTTTCATCTAGCCTCAAGTGCTCTGTCTTTACTACGACTGATAGGTTTTCATGAAACTAACTATAAATATAAGAAAGGGGTTTCATCTAGCCTCAAGTGCTCTGTCTTTATAACGACTGTGGAGTGATAGGCCCTAAAAGGATGTTTGTTTTAAAATATGGAAAGTCCAAGGGCCTTAGGAAAGATCTCGCCGAGCAACAGAGATATGCGTTGTTCCCATTATCCGGGATAAACTTCCCAAGCTTTTACATCGATGTGATGACATTTCTCGTAAATATTTCAATCCCTACCTAACCGGTCAGATCTGTATTGATCGCGAGAGCCAGTGTTTTCTCTTAAGTCGTATTAGAGTTGGAGGAGACATTTCTTCCCTCCCCCCTCCCTCTCCTTTTTGTCATAATTTTGAGGGGGGAGGTTAGGGAGATGCACAATTTATATTTTCTCATGTACTGCGAACTTTGGTGTGCAGCAAAGTAGAGGAGATCTCCATCCAGTTCTTGTTTTATTTATATAGGGGGCGGGGGAGAGGGAGGGAGGAGCGGAATTTGAAATGTAAGGGGCGAATCATGCTATCGCGCGGTCTGAAATAAAGATACTGAAGAGCTACAGTTGGTCGACCATATTGTCACTCTGTTATGAACAAAACACTTTGATGTTAGGAGGCACGAACACCTGTTCTTTTAAAAAAACCCTGATGTTCTTTTTCTTTTGATCAGATTGCCTTCAACATGCCTCGGTGTACAAACTCTGTTACAGTTCCCTTTTGGATTTGACATAGAAGATTTACACGCCGGAGTGCAGAAACCAACATTGGTTCCTCTCGTGACCATCTGGCAGCGTTGCGTAGACCTCATTCTTAACTAGTCTAGCTGTGTGTGAACTCCCGAAATACGACTTCCCACATTGAACTTTTTATGGCTGTGTCATTGACTCCGGCCGTCGAGGATGTCGTATGTTTATGTATGTTATGGTTACGAATGAATAAATTTCATGACAGTGTCTTTATTTTTGGGGATTCGCTAAAGTGCTCATGTTATTACTGGTTCTGATTCTATGGGCAACACCTGGAAACGGACTGCAAAATGCATGTAGACAAAGACGGGGATAGCTCTACTGGATTTTGGGCGTTGTAGCTACGAATGGCTGGCCGTGTCTTATAATTTTTATATTAAGACGTGCTTAGCCGGGGTACCCTGCAATTGAGGGTGTTGTATGTTGAAAGCACACTACAAAAATAGAGGGGGTGAAAATAATGGAAGTTTTGTATCATGAGGTTCTGCATTTCATCTCCAGCATTTGGTTTACACAGCCGAAATGCTTCGCCTTGACATCTTCACATGACAAAGGAAGTGGCATCCTTTTAGTGTTTGAAAACGGTGTTCTTCCAAATGCTGAATACGCTGTTCTCAACTGCTGAACCACGATATATTAAAAAGTCCAAAAGGAAAAAAAAAATCCTAGAGATTTTCAGTTCTTAACTTTTTTCGTTTATTTCCATGAATCAGTTCATCCTATATGTGGAGATTTTTGTGAACACGAGTGAGTGAGGTTGGAAAATTCTTGAATGAGTGTTCAAATTATATAAAGAAATACAGGATCTTAGTAGTTACACGAAGCTTGTTAGAATTATAAACGTCCAGTGATACCCACCCCCACTTCGACAAACATTTATCCGGGTGAGTTGTTTTTTTTTTTTTTGTAGCCTGGAGAACGAAGCGAATCTGTGAATGGATTGCGGATGAAATAATATGGTCAGGAGCGCGGGGTGGGTGGGTGTGTGGATGGGGGAGGAGGGCAATGCGCCCTCTGCTTATGTCTTATCAATTCCGCCACAACTATACCCCCCCCCCTCCATTTGCCCATCTTAACCTGTATACTATATTGTTGAATCTGTTAAAGAAACCGGATAAGTAGATTAATTTGTTTTAGTCATGTGTTTTCCCCCTAACACTTATTACAGATTTTCCTCCTGTTTCTCGCATCCTTATCCCCCTTAACGAAGAAGACATGACTTCGTGCTGTTTCCCAGCTTTGGTATGTTAAGAGTCCAGGCTTAATAAGGAAGAACAAAGGGCAATTTTCAGTTTTCAGTTTGTTGATTGGCAGGCAGCTTGATGACGTAGTTTAGGTCTAATTTTGGTACCGTCACGTGACCTTGGTTTTGAGTGTTGTGATTTGTGGTGTCAACTCATTGGGCTTAATTTCAGCCATTGATCTTTATCTTTTTTTTTTTCCTGGAGAGTTCTTTTTCCTGGAGAGTTCTTTTTCCGTCAGCTGTGAGATAGGAGACACGGAAGAAATGAGAAGAGAGAGAGAGAGAAAGAAAGGGAGAGGGCTTTTGAGCGGAGAGAGGTGGTGGGATTGTGGAGAGTCGGGGGATGGTGGTGGAGAGACTAGCGGAGAGATAGATTCATGGAAGGAAGGAAGGAAGGAAGGAAGGAAGGAAGGGATATTTTATTAGGCCATGGGCCAAAAAAACATTACATTGGCAAAAACATCAATAGTCTATCATAATACACACACACACACCAACTACAACAATTTAAAAAAAAAAAAGGGATCATTACTATACATTGACATATCATTACTATACATTGACATATTTTACAAAACACTAATACAGCGTACAAAACTGTTATCCAACTCCACCCCTGACAGTACCATGCCCAAAATCTCCAATTACCCCCCCCCCCCCCCCCCCCCNTCATAACACTGCTATCATCTATGCACCGTACAACGTATTCTCCCAGTTTCCAGAGGCTAGATAGACAGGGGAACGACCGGCGCCGTTTGGCAAAGGTTCGAGGACTAAAATTATAGTTGGCAGAAAGCGAAATTGGAGAGAGTTACAGTTAATTCTCGCGACAGTCGCAATGCCCCAGGAGCATAAAAATTGTTGATATTAACCGAATTGCAATTATTCGGTAGCTTTAAATACTTTCATGCAGTAATTTGGTATTTCATCAATGGGAGAATATTCCTATTACATATAAGTTACAAGAAGTTACAAATAAGCGAATTGTGATAAAGCGGAGTGGACTGTACTAGTGTGTGCGTGGGTGTGTGGGTGGTGTGGTTGGCGGACGGTTCCAACGACTGGAAAGGAAAGATTGGGGTAATCATTATAAGACAAAAGGAGGATTTTTCATACAGANGGTTTGTGTAGAGAAAATGGAAAGAGAGTGAGTGTGTGTGTGTGCGCGTGTGTGTGTGTGTGAGAGAGAGAGAGAGAGAGAGAGAGAGGAAGACAGAGGAAGAGAGACGCGGAGATATGCAAGGTACTGGATCTGAGAGAGAATACAAGATGAACTGAGAGAATGAACGGAGAGAGAGATCTCGAAGGGGAGGAAAGAGTACGGAGAGGATGAGGATTTAAATGAGAAAGTGTGAGAGGAATGGGATATGGAAGAAGAGAGCATAGGATAAAAGAGAGAGAGAGAGAGAGAGAGAGAGAGAGAGAGAGAGAGAGAAGTGACCATTAACAGACACGGTTGGGTAACATTAGCAGGGCAATAAAATGAATGTGTTGTTTACTTCGAAGACTTCCGGCTATGACGACAATAGTCACGTGACCAACGTCGAGGGTCATCTTGAAATGAATCAAAACAAGCCTCCGTGTTTCCCTCGCTGCATGTCGCTAAGTCGCCCTTCCTCTTTTTGCCCTCTCAACTCTCCTCCTTCAGGGGCGGATGTAGGACTCGTGGGAGATGCTGGGACCTCCATCTTACAATCCAGAAAGAGAGGAAAAAAAACAACTCATGAAGTTTCTAAAGACTTTTGGGCAGTATCTCGGTTGTCTCCCATCCATTGCTTGATTAAGGGTGAAGGGCAGGTTTAGAGAAAAAGACAGTACATATGAGAGAGTTCCTACACAATGAGAATGTCTAGGGACTGACCACAGATTGCTTTTTTTTTCTTTCTCAACGAACCCTACTCCTAGCCCTATTCCCTAACCCAAAACCAAGCATTAGATAGGGTAGTGCCATGATTTTGCCGAATTTTGGTGTAATTATGGGGATCCCGCAGCAAAACTTTGCTCAGGGCTTACAGTACTATAGTAAAGCAGTAATTGAATGGAGCTAATCTGTCATAACAACCTTTTATCATACCAATCTTTATTCGCTTCTCTCAATCTTTCTTTGTTCATTTTCTCTCAATTTCCGGCTGTCTCTTCCTCTCCTGTCGTTTTCTTTCCATTTACATATTATATCGGGTCCCCATCTGGATCCGCCCTTGCCCTCCGCCCTCTAACCGGACATAGAAAAGGACCACCTTACGTTTTTCAACGACAGCTCTTTGTAAGGGAACCCGGAAACGATCCTAGCTCGTGTTCGATAATACTGCAGATAAATAGGCCAATGTACTCTCTTCAGCTCTGACAGGTATAGTCTTCACGTGTTTTGACGTTAACAGTAGTTAACACAGTGACAGTACTATGACAACGTGGAACACCATACGTATACTATATAGATGTAGCGTTGTGTATTACTAGTAATAATATTATTATTGTTATTATCAGTATCATTATTATCATCATCATCATGCGAAAAGGAAGTGGCATATGTTGTCAGTATTCTTTCCTTTCGTAGAGATACAGGTCTCTATAATGAGGGGAATTCATTAAGTTCATTCTGACAGTTGACCTGTGCTGCTTTTAGCACTTAAGAGAACGTATTGTGCTATCAAGTGAAAGATCAGCCGGTAATATAATATGCGCATACTGCACACCAGTTTTGACGTTTCGATTGTCGCGCCATTATGGCACGCACCGTAGATTTGACCTCTGTTGTTTCTAGATGGAGACAAATTGAGAGGCAAGCCGTTAGAGAGAGAGAGAGAGAGAGAGAGAGAGAGAGAGAGAGAGAGAGAAACGGTCTGATGGACGATGCGGACAAATAGGCAGAAAGCAGGCAGATAGATAGATAGATAGATAGATAGATAGATAGATAGATAGATAGATAGTAGATAGATAGATAGATAGATAGATAGATAGATAGATAGATAGATAGACCTTAAAAAAAGAAGAGGCTGACAGAAGGCTTAAGACGTCACTGCCGCATGACCATACTTAAAAGATCTACTTCAGACACCTACTGCCACTTGAACCAAAAGGAAACCCTTACCGCGCTCAAGAACGAATTGGGGTCACGTCTTATGGTGAGTGGACCCTCCACGGTATGTTTTCGCTCGTAGGTCAGCGCCAAGCAGCCATCATGTAGCCCTGTTATAACGGTAATTAATGGCCATCGAAACGCCCTTCGCGTGCATTGCCGTCATCTCACAGAGTTGTTGAGCATGGCAGATTGGAAGAAAACGATAGATAAGCTAGACTTACGTGCGACCCACTCACTCACCTTGGAAAGTGTCGGCCGCCCCCTGTCCTTCTCCCTCCTCCCCTCCCCCACCTCTCCCCCTCTTCTCCCCCGCGTCTTTACATACTTTAAATAAGATGTTTTCGTCTCTGTTTGCTTTCTTGTCGTAAGGAGCACACGCCTCTACATGTTTTAAATTAGATGTTTTCGTGTTGGTTTGCTTTCTTGTGATAAAGAGCGCTCTAATGTTATACTGTTGAAGTCTTGGATTACCGTACTTCACCTCAAGCACCTTCTAGCCCAGCACCACTGGTGCCTTTCTGGTTTCAAGTTTCAGGTAGGTCTATTCAGTCATCATACAGTGCAACCTTTTAGTGTGTCCATGGGTTCTTTGTTGAATTTGTACTGTAAGTGTTATTAATGTACAGAGAGTTCAGTTTAGGTCTAAGCAATCAACATGCAGTGCAAGACTTGATGTGTCCGTCGGTTCTATTTTATCTCTGTAGTATAAGTGCAACCTTTAGTGTGTCTATGAGTTCTTTGTTGAATTTGTACTCTAAGTGTTACTAATGTACAGCGAGTTCAGTTTAGGTCTAAGCAATCAACATGCAGTGCAAGATTTGATGTGTCCGTCGGTTCTATTTTATCTCTATAGTATAAGTGTTATAGATACGAAGAATTCTGTCCAGATTTAATCAGTCACTATGTAGTGCAAGATTTGGTGTGTCCATCAGCTTTTTACTATATTTGTACTGTTTTTTTTTTTGTTTGTTTGTAAATATGCGAAGAAATAAGTTTAGATCTAATCAATCAACATGCAGTGCAAAACTTGATGTGTCCGTCGGCTCTATTTTATTTTTGTATTATAGATGTTATAGATGTACGAAGTATTCAATCTAGATCTAATCAACCACTATGTTGTGCAAGACTTGGTGTGTCCATCAGCTTTTTAGTATAATATTTGTATTATAATTATTATAAATATGCGAAGATGTCAGTTTAGATCTAATCAATCAACATGCAGTGCAAGTCTTGATGTGTCTGTCAACTTTTTATTATGTTTGTACTATAGGTGTTATAGATAGGAAGATTTTTGGTTTAGAAGTAATCAATCACTGTGCAGTGCAAGTCTAGGTGTATCTATTTGCTTTTTATTATACTTGTACTATAATTGTTATAATGTGCAGAGTTCGGTTAAGGTCTAATCAATCAACATACGGTACAAAACTTGATTTGTCCATCGGCTCTTAGAATCTTTGTACTGTAATTCTTGTAAATTATATACGGAGTCGTCATTCTAGGTCTAATCAATCAAAATACAGTGTAAGCCTTGGAGTATTGGTCGCCTCTTTATTATCTTCGTGATATAAGTGCTAAAGATATATGAAGAATTCACTCCAGGTCTAATCAGTCGGTATGCAGTACAAAAGGTGGTGTGTCCATATTAAACTCTCTATTATCTTTGTGCTATAAATATTATAGATGTACTAAATAGTAACTGTCTGCTGTGAGATACAGTACGTGGCACCATTTTTCTTCAGTCGCCCCGTAACTCCCTTTTCTAAAGAGTCACGTTCTGAGCGCCTTATTTCCTCAAGACGAACCCCTTTCCCATATGTACCTCATAAATCTATGACGTAAAACGCAAAACACAAACATACATCCCGTCGGGGAATTCCCGAAAGCCCCTGACGAAATGGTTTTTTTTTTTTCTTTCCTTCCCCAGATTAAATTCATTGCACGTTCATGCATTGTTTCCCCTTAATGTATGTCGCGTTCGGACGTAAGTAATCTCCCCTCTTTCTCTCTGGGCCGCATTCATGGAATACCTTTACGCCGTTTTATTTCTGTCGACGCCTGGAGTGGAGCAGTCGAGAAGAGATCAGCCGTCAGCGCCTGCCCAGACAGGGCGGGGCGGGGGGAAGGGAGAAGATGTTAACCAGGTAGGGCCAAGGGCGCAGGTTTACAGCATCCGGACACGGCACGGCACAGCACGGCACGGCACAACAAAATCGTGACGTAGGTAGACCTCGTTTCTCGTGTACGACAACGCCAGTGTAGTGTCTTGACGTGCCGGATCCGCAGGAATCTCAGAGAGAGAGAGAGAGAGAGAGAGAGAGAGAGAGAGAGAGAGAGAGAGAGTCATAAAATACCCCAGCGATGAAACATACACCGCCCGGACGAATGATATAGGTCTTCATCGTAAGGTAGCGGTACGGGTTTTTATTCGTGTGTGCGCGCGCGCGCGTGTGTGTGTGTGTGTGTGTGTGTGTGTGTGTGTGATTTTTTCTTGTCTCGACAAGACCCAGATACAACCAAACCTGTCTTGAATCCGTGGGCAAAAAATAGTGATGATGACATCACGGACAAGTGGTGAAAATATCCAACAAGAGAAGAAGGGCTGTCGTTACGCCCTCTTGACGACCTTTAAGACGTAACAGTGAGTTCCGCTTAAACGCAACACTTCTGTAAAGTATAGCATTGTTGCGATTAAAAGAAGTTGTGATTTTTCAGGTGATTTTTTTTTTGTCAATGCAATGTACAGTTTTATGATGTCTGATAAGACCTTTAAAACGTGAAAGTGGGCCCCGCTTTAGCGCAACACTCCTTTGAAGTATGGGAATTGTTGTCGTTTAAAGAAGTTGTGATTATCTGGTGATTTTTCTTTTTCTCAATGGAAAGTCCAATTCTGAGTTGTCTGACAATGTTGCGATTAAAGAGAACTTCGGATTAAGCGCGACTGACCGTATTTACCTCTGAACCCAAAACACTTTTTCTTAATATAAACACACATTTTATGCACAGACCTCTTTCATCATCATAAAGCTTTCTTTCGCTCGTAAAAAATTTCATCAGTTGTTAAGGATTATCTACACAGCCCGTTCCTGCTTGTTGGCTATTCTGATAAAATAATGATAAGCACTCAGAAACATGTAAATAACTGGCATTCTGTAGATTGCTAGTATTGGTGGTGGGCAGTATCGCTACTGAGTATCGATACGTTTGTTTGCAATATCGAACGTGTCGGAAGTATCGAACTATTACTTTCGATTCTTTTCCGATTGTCAGCATCAAACTAGCATCCCGTCTCATTATTGCAAAGTCGGGCGGTAAAAAAAAAAAGTATCGAAATGATCGAAATGAATTTTGATCTTTTTCCGATCCTGAGTCAATAACACGCCACCGCGCACCGGTCTCCATAATACAAACTCCAGCGAATCAGAAGGTATCGAAAGTGTCAGAGTGCCTTTCCAGAACCAAGTACACTTAGCAGAATCGAAATAGAATTATACGTTCGATGCTCTAAATAAAGGGTTGAGTATCGTGACGCTAATTACTGTTATCCCCCCTTGTAAGAAAAGCAAAAAAAAAAAAAAAGGAACACATACACACACGACCTTAAATTCCTGAACATAGCTCTGGGCTTAAGTCCTGCCTCTATCTTTAAGAAAAAAATAAAAATTAAGAACTTGAAAAACTTCAAAATCTCGACATTACAAGTGTTTTTTTTTTATTTTCTGTGTGACCTGTGAAAGGACTTAGATCTATCAACCCTTACCATCTTTAACACCCCAGCCGACATACGAAAATTGATCATCAATTTTTTTACGCTCTTATGAAGTGTCTATCTATATGCCGGTACTCTGTGAAATGTTGATTTTCTTAAGATATGTAGCAAACTTACAGTTAGACCATTCTTTCATGAAAAAAAAAATACTTTGGAGCTCAGCTTATTCTGTCTCTTTGTGTTGATTTTTTTTTTGAAGTTTCTCACGGGAAATTCGAAAATATTGTTAATTAGTTGTAACTGATAATTTTTGTGTAAAATGTCGTAACACGTATTCTGATAAAAGCCAGCAGCTTAAGATGCGTTAACAACTCATATTTTGTCAGTTATTGGAGAAACATTAAATACCCATAATGTAAGAAGGCTTGCTGGTTTTCCATTGGACGTACAAAAATTGTTCTCAGCTGTAACGGATTTTCTTGTACAGTCATCTTCTTACGAAATGTAATTCACGTAGCTTTTTCGTTGTCTTCAACTTTCGGGATTATAAAACGTGTAAATACGCCACGTTTCTTTTCTTTCAAGCGAAAGCGGTGATATAAAAACATTGAATGGGGATTGGTGTTATCAGTTTTCAAACTTTCAGTTTCTGAACGGACTCGTCATAGATTTCGTTACGGTTCTTGCGTCACCAAACTGCACGACCATACGTCTTCAAACTCCTGGTAGCGTTTTGTAAGAAGTTAAATTTTTATTAAGTCTTTCACTGGACATTTAAACATTGTTTATCATTTGTAATGGTTTACATTGTGTAATACTATATAGTCATTATTCATGAATAGACACAACTCATATCTTGATAAGTTATTCTAAGCTTTGTCAGACTTGACTAAGATCACAAAGCTTAACCCCTCCCTAATCCGGGAAATTATATTTGGCAGTGCGTTCAGAGAATGTACATGTTGATAGTATGTCATTAATGAAACAGAAGTTATATTGTTTTGACGAGTCTTTCTAGGAATAAAAATAGATCAGGGATTGGGGCCATGGTAAGTAAATTTTCTCTCTGTTATTTTCTGACTGGACATTCCATAGACTTAGTTTGGATTTTCCGTCGCTGGAGTCTCTTCCTTGCCCTCTTTTCTCTTTTGGCCTCCTTTATTTACACCCACTTGTGGCGTTCTCTAAACTAAGAAGTAAATTTTTTTATTTCACGAAAAGGACGAAACGGAAACTACATGCACTGCTCTGAGTCAGATGCCGGATGTCAAATCTGCATTCGTTATCAGTAAATATGTATAAGCTGCGAAAGGTGTCACACGACATGACAACCTAAGATATGGAGATTCGTGTTCAAGTTTATATCCTATTATTACGTGGCTGTTAATATCGGGAAATCAAGAATTCTAGTTTTTAATTGCTGTGCGTGCATGAAAATGCAAAGAACGATTACCTCGCCCACGTGCCTCGTCTGCAAGGAACTTCCCAGTAGGTGGGATTTTGTTAGAGAGGGAGCAATCCTCACTCAGTCTCAGTTCACTGTATGTCTTAGTCTAAGCAAGAGGGTTTCAGTTTTAGGGTTTGAAAAGCATAGAGAACGTCCCTGTATATATTTATATACTTATAACTTTCTGTTTCGGAGTCGGTATTTTATTGACTTGATCGCGGGTCGACGGTTAGTCTAGCTTCAACATTTCGAGGTACTTGTGACTTGTTTGAAAGAAGACGTTGTGTGTTATAGGAGTTGTTTAGTCTTTCTGATTTCTTTAATTTCATCTACGTTTGATATGTATCTACAGTCTCTCTGGCTTTAGAGATCGATTCCAGTTTTAGTGTGTGCTACTAGAACATAGAGCAAATTTTGTATACCATTTTTTTTTAGTCTTTGTGTTTTCTTTAACTTGATTCTAGTTTAATATACAGTCTATAATCTGCCTGACCTTACATAACGATTCCAGTTTTAATGTGTGAAGAACATAGAGCATACTTGTATACCGCTTTCTAAAAGTGTGTTTCCATGTCAGTATTTTCTTGACTTCATCTCGACTCAATACTTATTTTAGCCTTAAGAGGTCGAGCTCGTTTATAGTGTTTCAAAGAACACATTGTGTGCTATACGACTGTTTAGCCTGTTGTTTTTTTTTTCGTGGCACTATTTTAATTTAATCTTGGATTAATATATAATGATAGTCTGTTTGGCTACAGCGATCGAGTCAAGTTTTAGTGTTTGAGTGAATATACAGCACACATTTCTACCACCAGCATCAATATTATAATATATTATATTATAATAGCCAATATAAATATGTATCCAAGTCACTATTTTCATGACGTCGTCTTGGTTCAGTACTTATTCTAGCCTTAGCAGATCGAGATATTTTTTAGCGTTTGAAAGAATACATTGTTAGGCTATTTTCTTTATCCTCATCTTGATTATATTATATTTATTATATTATTACTATTATATATTATTATATATATATATTATGATTGTATGACAGTTTATTTGATTTCAAGAGATCGAATCCAATTTTTGTCTGAAAGAACAAACAATAAGCGTTCTATAGCCTGTCTCTTTTTTTTTTCGTGAGTATAATTCTTATACTTAATCACTCTGTCTATTATAGGAGATCGATCGAAGTTTCAGTATTCGAAAGAGCACACAGTTACTTATATACGAGTTTTATTTCGCGGCTCAGTTTTTCTTTTTTCTGTTCTCTTAACTCTTAAATCTTCAAGATTTATGTTATTTCAGCCTACAGGCTAAATCAGTGAACAAGCTTGTGTGTGGTTTGCAAATACAGGATAGAGATATACACAATAGAATTTCCAGTCATAAATCTGCGTAGGAGGTAACTAGAGGGCTAGCGTGTGTGATAGACTACATCAAGGTGGCTGTATATATTTATAACTGCATTCGCTTTTGATTGCGTGAAGCGCTGTGTAAATTTAGACGCTGAACTGTTTTTGAGTTTTTTGGCTTGGATTGTTCTGGTTTGGCTATGGCTTATGGAGACCAGGTAAGTTTGTGTAAACATTTTTGGGGGTTCATCCTTATCATTGTTCTTGTTGTTGTTGTTGTTGGTGGTGGTGATGCAGTAGTTGTTGTGGTTGTTACCGTCGGTGCTTTGTTTTGTTATTTATTTCTTTCTCTTTCTCTCTCTGTCTCTCTTTTTCTTTCTCTTTCTTTCTCCCTTTTTTTACCTTTCCTAGTCATCCACGTTCTCACACTATTTTTTTTTAGCAGTCTCTTGATTTTCGGCTTTTTCTATCGACAAAACTATGTGGTGCTCTTTCTTTCTTTCTTTCTTTCTTTCTTTCTTTCTTTCTTTCTTTCTTCACTGACCTTCAACATGATATATTCTTCTTTTTCTTTCACACTAATTTCATAAGTCAAATGGTGTCACCATACCAATACATGTAAGTATCCGCCGCAAATATCTTTCTTTCTCTCCCCTTCCCCCTTTTTTTCCCCCAATCCCCCTACCCCTCCTCCCTTCTCGTTTTAACCCCCCCCTCCCCACTCTCCACCCCTTCTCCCCGAGGTCATTACTGGATATGACTTGGCTAACCGCCTCTCTCCTGTCCAACCCATGTTACCTGTGGATTGAAGTATCATCCATACCGTCAACTAAGCTCTCAGTTTACAAGTGATCTATGTCAGTTGAGCAAGATCCCGGGTCTCTTCTCAAGGTGTACTGGACTTTCGGTTAAAAGCAGAGTTAAGAGTGTGGTTAGGGAAGAGAGAGGGTATGGTCCTTAGATTGTAGCCAAGAATTCCCCCAAGAGAGCTTTCTCGTGTGCTGTTCTCATCCCAAGGGTACTTTCTCTTTGCATCATTCCCACTCCAAACACCAAACCCCCGAGTGCAGAATGGGAGAGTCACCTGATTTTGTCAAATGGACATAGATCAGTTGTAAACTGAGAGCGTGACGATTTGTGTTTTAATTTGGGCGTGTGTGCAACACACAGTGATGAATATTTTTTTTTAAAACGGGTCTCTCATTCACGCCAGGCAGGTGAAGGTTCTTGGTTCTTCGAGGCCAATGTCAAATGACGCAATGCGGATCACACCATAGGGACGGGTTACCCTGAATAAGGGACACGCCTCTGGTATTTTAAAGTCAAGAATGTGTTCTCAGGCTCTTGGCGAATGCTCGGCATGTTAGCCTTGTGACTTCGGAAGAAGAAAAAAACGAAAAATAAAAAAAAAAGCCCAAAATGTCATGGGCCAACCTTCCCTTGTACGACTGGTGCTGCTCGAAACCTGTCGTCGGTCAGTGCGCCCCGAGACAGACTGAAATGTGAAAGAGCCAGTGAAAAAATAAATACCACTCCGTATCCTTCCCAGCTTACGCCCTTTGCACCATTCCTGCCCCAGTACACCGCTTCTCCGCATTCAGTCTCTACCCCTCGGCATGTTCCCAGCCCCCCACCTATCCCTCTGCACCCATCCTACTTCAGACTCCTATATCCCTTCAGCACCCTGCCCACCCCTGCCCCCAATCCTCTGCATCCTTTCTACCTCAGTCTCTATACTTCTTCAGTACCTTGCCCACCCTTGTCCCCCCTCCCTTTCACCCTTCCCCAGCTCAGACCATTTGCACCCTTCCCACCCCACAGTACTCCCAATTGNTTCCCCCTCTTAACACCACACCCTCCCCAAATGATAATACCCTTCCAAGGTCTATCTCCTCTCTACCCCTCTGCATTCTTCCTACCCCCCTCCCCTCAACCCATCCAACCCTACTCACCTACCCACCCTCTCCGGAAGCCACGGGTTCAATACGACACAATTTACCTCCCCTTGAGGACCCCTTGTTTTCATATAAGTTAGATCCCAAGGAACCTCTTCAGGTTTTACGGTTCTTTAGGCCTTACGCGGACGACGAAGGAGTTTTCTACAACCCTTAAAAATTTTGACGCGATGGAGCTAAACATAATGGCAGGCATGGACAAGCAATGGGGCGCGGAAGTGCCTTGGCTTTTGTTGATTTGTTCTGCGTTTTTTTATGTGGGTGACATAAGGTGCCTCTATATGGGTGGCATAAAAGTGTAGAAAACGGGCATGATTTTGTTTATTTGCGGGCTGTGAGATCGGCTTCGGTAGTGCGAGGAGAGGATAAGGTTGCGTCGTCGGCGATATTTTTCTGTTTGTACCACTCACAACAAACTCAAAGACCCACCCGGGGTGTAAAAGGAAAGGAGAAACACGATGGGACACTTCATTAATTGGAATTTAGTCGCACACTTTATATTGGGGTAATTCTCTTTTTTTTTTCTTCTGAATTTCATGAGGAAAAAATATTAAAATATCAGATTTTGAAGATCGATAGTTACGAACGTTATGGTGAAGAAAACTGATATTTCAAACGACCAGAAGCTTATCTCTCTGTCAAGGCTTTAGGACTGCTTCTCCCGATCATTACTGTCCGAAGATAAGCTCCGCCTACAAGTTATGGCCGTAGACACTGTCTCGTTTGAGATGGATTTACCTCATATTCCAAATACATTACTTTATTTGTACACATTTTTTTTTTCACCGTAAGGTTAGGAGAGACAGTAAATTAGGATCTGTAAAGTTTCTGTATGGTATGGAATGTTTTACCCGTGAAATTCGACAAAAAAAAAATGGCGTTCCAAGATGTGAAACGCGGGATTGAATTCAAATTAGAAACGTGAACTATCATGCATGTCCTCTCCTTTTAAACCTCGGACACACCCGTTAATTGTAGGCCCACATAGACATTTCCTGCAAATTAATATCTTTCTGAAGTGTCTGCGAAGGTATATTTTAAGAAGTAATATATGTACCTAATGGCTATTTTGAAAAAAAAAAATACGAGAAGACAAAAAAAAAAACAAAAAAACACGCGATCCNAAAACACGCGGGGGAGGGGCTAGAGGGAGAGGGAAGCTCTCTCTGACTTATAACTCCAAATTTTATGGCTCCTTTGGAATATTCCCAGGTTGTCACGAAATGATCCCTATCCGCTCGACTATGTAGGTTAAAATATATATTAAAGAAAAAAAACACCAAACCAGGTTGTCTTGATGACGTCCATATCCTGACACTCACATCAATTCTATGACGTGAAAGACAGGCATTCATTTGCACAGTGCTTGCACCATGTGTGAATTTCACCTGCTCAAAACATTTTTATCGCTGGGTGGGGTCACATCTTTTTCTCATATTTACGGTCGAGACCTCGGAATAGCAAATTTCGCATAATTGCAACATTTTGCATGTCACAGGATAACTTGTTTTCTGGATCAGAGGTACTGGGTAAACGCTTGAGTCAGCTCCCTATATTAACAATTTTTTTTTAATTACAACATTGTTCAGGTAGCCGGATACTGTGTATTTTGTGTATGAGAGTTACCTGAGTAATCGCAACTTCTGTTAAATGCAAGCTTTTCTTATGTTCCCCAGTAGTTGCAAGTAAACGGAGTCTTATCTACTTTACTAGCTGTATGCATTTGTCTTTGTTGATTCGTCATCCTTTGCAAAAGATAGTCTCCAAACAGGGACACCATGCACTAGGGGACGTTAAGTAAAGCTAAGCCATCATCTTTCTTTCTTTCTTTCTTTCTTTCTTTCTTTCTTTCCCTTCACCCTTTTACCTCCGTTCCTATCTTCCACCTCTCTCCCCCCCCCCNCCGCCACAGCTCTTGTCAAACCCACTCTTGTGCGTCCGGCATCTCCATCTACTTAAGAGGCGCATCACACTCAATCCTTATTCACACCTTAAAAGTAAACGCGTCTACCTTGGGAGAGCAGATATTTTAATCCTTCCTGTTTTCAGGGTGACATTAAGTTTTAAGTTGTGTTGGTATCAGCTTTCTGATAACCTGGCTCGTTCCAGGGTAGTCAGCAACATTGGGAACACCAGCATCCAACTAAGACGAATTTGTCAGAAAAAAAAAAAATATATATATATATACACACACACACACACACACACACACACAAGCGACCCCATTTCACCAGTATCCACTTAATTGTATTTCCAGTGTAAAAGTCCTGGATAATAACAAGTGTCTTTGAAGGCAACTTCTTCTATCTCCGTTTTACCACCAATATTCTACAAACAGTAGAACTTTCGATTCAGTTTGATCGCATGGTAACGCATGTTCCATGGAATTCCCCAGACCTCGCTCCATTATCCTTACACTGAAAGTAAATCCTTTGCTTTGAAACGGAAACTTCTTTCAGCATAATCATTGATTTTGTGGGCGTTTGAATGATACAGAAACTGAAGTCAGGCAGAATTTCACATCATTATGGTGAAACCCAGCTATCAAGGGAAACAAAAAAAAAAAACAAGAACAAACCAAGTTGGTTATAATATCCCTTACGAGATCTAGTGGTTCTTGGTGTGTCGAGGGTTTGAAATTGTTCCTCAAAAGATGGAAGTTCACTGTATGGTCATCGGACCGAGCCGAGCCGAGCCGAGCCGAGCCGAGCCGAGCCGAGCCGAGCCGAGCCGAGCCGAGCCGAGCCGAGCCGAGCCGAGCCGAGCCGAGCCGAGCCGAGCCGAGCCGAGCCGAGCCGAGCCGAGCCGAGCCGAGCCGAGCCGAGCCGAGCCGAGCCGAGCCGAGCCGAGCCGAGCCGAGCCGAGCCGAGCCGAGCCGAGCCGAGCCGAGCCGAGCCGAGCCGAGCCGAGCCGAGCCGAGCCGAGCCGAGCCGAGCCGAGCCGAGCCGAGCCGAGCCGAGCCGGACCGAGCCGAGCCGAGCCGAGACGAGGAGTGCACATGTACATAACAGTGGCATTGTTCAGCATAGAAATTAGAATAGCATAACAAAGCAGCATAGTCTGGCTCTATCAATCTACTGTGGTGACAGTAAGCAATAGATCTAATCTATAGACAGGAATGAAATATCAGGATTGTGTTTTCTAGTGCAAGTAACTTGCAACGTTGAACGTCATTCCCGATTAGTCACGAACTTGTGCTTGTCAGGTGCTCAGTGGCTGTGTTACCGGCGAATATTGAACTTGTTAAACTGTTTCATTTTTATAATTGAACTTGTGAAACTATTTCATTTTTTAAGAATAATTGAAGGTGTTAAAATGTTTCATTTTTATTCAGGCTTATAATGTCTCAGACAAACAACCACAGTCAGTGGGATCCGTGTAGCTTTTTTTATTTTTTTATATATACTAGCTGAAGCCCACGCAAATTTGCGTAAATTGCACTCACCATACTCGTGTCCACGAACGATGGAGTTAGGCTAAATATAATCCTTACGTTAGCACGATTTGAAATTTGGAATCCTTTGGCGCCAAGACACAAACGATATGTTGGGGTTTTTTTTTTTGCCATCCCGTCATGCTGAGCTCCAGTATCTGTGATTCAGAAAGAAAATTTAGAGACATGAAAGAAAGAAAGAAAGAAAGAAAGAAAGAAAGAAAGAAAGAAAGAAAGAAAGAAAACAAACAAAGACAGAACATCGTAAGGGATTTTTAAAAAATAACAATTCGGGAATTCTATATGTATCCGCGCTGTGTGTTTTCTGACGGCTAATACGCAAGTACGATGGCAATGTTTTGCGATATCTGTTGCATCTAACAATTCAAAAACTCTTTCTTGCTATGTTGGTCCTTTCTCAAGGTGACAGCCTTCCTGTTAAACGATCCCGCCCGCTTCAAAGCTTAATTTCCGGTCCTACCAAAACACCCAGCTCTTGAAAAAGGCTTCGATTTCAAAAGAATGTAGGATTACCTTTGGGGCCAAGTTAAGACAGAGAGATTACCGACAGAAAAAGTATGTCTGGGATTTCAGATATTATGGGCGAGAAGATAAATATTGACAGCCAACGCACCCATATTAAAAAAAAACAAAAACCGCAGATAAAGTTTTCTTTCCTCTGTTGGCACATTGCTTTATTGCCTTCTATATAATCTATCGACTACGTCTATATATCAAGATTTCTTCCTGTTCTTTTGGTAAGTTTGAAAGTATCATACTCTACAGAAAGTTTGAGATTCACGAATAACTTTTAGGAATTCGAAACTATACACCTTTTATGGCTTCCTCATAATAATATTATAAGCCATGACGTCTTTTGTTTTCCCTTATGATGTCTAAGTCTGTGAGGACAATGGCGTTAAAATAGGGTCTACAGACCTGCGTTTGGTAGGTCCGGAAAAAAAGAGTACTAAATTTCAAAGTTGAGATTTGAAAACCAACAATAGTTGGATATAGTCTCTCAACGATGCAATTTTCAAGTATATTGGCGCTTTCCTTATGTCACTGCTTAAGGAAAAAAAATAATAACAATTCAAAGCTTGCGCATAAACGATGGGATGTCATACAATCGGAAGCGTTTCATTGGTGCATCGTTGCTGAATGCACCGCACCCTTAGTAGCGTTCAACCTGCAGAGTTAATGTAATTCTCACGACGGTAAGAGATCTCATGGTTAATGCGCAACTTTTCTAATAGCATTCCAACTGTGCGTCTGTCACAATGGCTCTGGTACCTGGAGATTTTGACATGCGTTATTAATTACTTTGCCGTGACAAAAGTATAGCATATAAGTCAAGGAAATTTGCAAAAATTGTGTCTGTTACGCGTAATTTGTCTAAAAATTTAAATCCAGTGTCTTTGAAACTTCAAAAGTTACACAAATTTGAGTAAAGTAAATATTTTGGGGGGACACATTGTATCTACGTTTAACGCAAGCTGCATTCGTTAGAATTCCATCTTTTGTACGGATAAAAGGCAATAGAAAGGAGAGAAAATAGAGGACAGAGCTCACTCTAAGCACTTTTTATAATTCCCGAGAGAGCCAACACTATGTGCCATTTGATACTGTGACGCAGTTTTAAAGGAATTTTTTTTTTTTTTTTGGTCTTTTCTCGTGACGCAGCCATATATTTTTTTTTGTGTATGATGTAAATGACGTTTTTCTTTTTTTCTTTTTTTTTTGTTGGGAAAGCGGGGG
>JAWQUT010000097.1:1861945-1884596 GCA_033807755.1 Ellobium chinense
TTTTGTCAAAATATGAGTTTGACGCATACAGAAAAAAACCTCCGTATAACGGCAGTATTTTTGGGGGGTGCTTTGACGTGCGATGCGTGCTACAAGGCGTTTGGCGAAATGTTGGGGTGAAAGTCAACACATTTCTGTCAACTGTATGATAACGAGTGTGTCACATAAATATTACCAACACTTCAGTCAGCCTACCCTCTGTCCTCAACTTCGGCCCAACCCAACCGCGTTTCCCCTAATCCAAAACAAAACGTTACTGGTTTTTAGAGTATTTTACGTCCGCCCGAGTGACGTTTGTTTTAGAAGTTATGATGGTCGCAAACATTTTAACGCTATCATTCATTGACATATAAGCCCTGAGTCAATAGACTTTGAAGCCTTCTCAGTCGATGCTTTCAAATCGTTATCAGCTCGAGTGCGCAGGTGGGAAGTGATCTAAGTGTGACGAATGCACCATTGGCGCAAAAATTTATGCATGGAATGCTACAGGTTGTCTTTGTCTTAAGTGTCTATCCTATTCTTCAACTTCCCTTTTTTTTTCCACTGTGGTATGTTTGTCTAGTGTTACTTCTGACAACTGGGGAATCAAGACTGAGGTGTGTATTTCACACTTTCTAGCGTCTAGGGCTTTTTCCGTCACTGAAATGTATTTGCACTGTTCATAGATCATTTTGCACCCTCCAGCTTGTCTTCAGAACTTGGCTTCGCAACGCCAGTTTACGCCAGCTATAGCGGTTAACACCCAATGAGTTGGAACTATATTTACACCGTTAGTGATTTTATATAAAGGTACAGTTTACCCCGCTTAATCGCAACTTCTCGGGAGCACAGAAAATGTGGCGATTATCCAGTGAAAACTTTATGTATTCTGTTGAGGCCATTGCTTACAGTCTTGACTATGAGACGAAGTTATGGGGGATTGTACAGCTCTGTAGCTGACACTTACTTCATGACCCTCAGTGGTCTACAAACATGACTAGAGATGCTGAAGAAGGGGAAGAAAGAGAGAAAGGAGAAGAAGAAGAAAAAGAGAAAGAAGAAGAGGGAGGGGGAGCAGATGAAAAAGAAAAAGAAAAACAAGAAGAAGAATTATATGAATATTGTGGTGCTTAAAGATCCGCCCGAGGTATAACATGGGAGACAAGTCATGACGGGACACTTTTCTAATATGTAGGCCTATTCAACGGCACGCTTCACATCGGAGGGCTATTTTTTTCCTCATTTCACAAGTAAAATATTTCATACTGCATAGACTCTTCGCAGATCGCTAGTTCACTCTCCCTCCGAATGTTACGGGAAGGAATTAACATAGAAACGTCTTTTTGAAATGTAAAAGCAGATCCATCTGAGTCGAGGCCTTGTCCACTGCAGTTTTTAAGCAGGGCTTGACTTCCGACAGAAATGATCGGCTAGCCTAGCTTTAAGCATTAGTTCCGATAAAGCGGAGTCGAATCGACTGGGTGTACGGATATACCGGTTTCGCCCCACAATCAAAGGATTTGTCAGGTATGCGATCAGCCGATAACCCTGTCGGCCATATCGAGAATGATTTGTTTTGTTTTTGTTTGTTTAACTCCGTTGTAGTGCCATTTTATATTTGTAGTGCCATTTTATATTTCTAGACATAAAGCCAGGTGCGCCCCGAGTTTTTTATTGTTCTATTCCGCTTAGATTTTTTTTTTCTTCTCAGGGTCTTATTCGAGACAGAGTAAATTTCCTTGACTTCGAAAGAGACATGCACAGGTATAGAGAGACAAAGAAATTCTGATAGTCTTTCTTGACCAAGGTCTGAGCTTAGATTTGTGTAACAAAAACACTGCAACTCCTGTAATGCGCGACACGGTCCTTTCCCTCAGAGATTGTAATGCAGAGAACATGGTGCCCAATCTATCACCAAAAGTGCTTTAGAATGTCTTTGCAAACTTGCACACCAAAGTGCTGCACAGTGCATTGTTCTCTACTGAGATTAATGATCGTAGAACAACCGTTATTTGCCAAGGTACCAGAAGTCTGACACCAGATTTCATCCATGTGTCGTCGCTACCTCTCTACAAGTTCATACTTGGAGTTCCCCGACTTTTTTTTTGCCTTGACATGACGTTGTTTCGTTTAAGACTACATCAAAGTACGTTCCTCTTTTTGGATTGCATGTTGGATTAACGGTGTTAACAACTAACCATTAATCTTCCTAAGTCTCATGGGTACATCTGTGTAGGTTGTATTTTCATTTTAAAATGTCTCCAAATCATGAAGTCTCAGATACTTGGTGTATGATTCAAGTTTCTTCTTTTGAACACAATGACACCATTGTTTTTGTTTCACGCGAGCAAAAACACAAATAAACAGTCAGCATATTTTAGCCGTCTTTGGAAGCACACGTGGACATTTAAATTACCCATACTCTCCACGCGAGAACTCTTTGGGAGGCATTCTTGGATAAGAAAGAGACCCATACATTTCATAAGGCTAATTACCGACACCTCCTCTGAGGCGTTCATGGGTACTTTAATGCACCGCACTTTTAGATAGTAATTTAGAAGGTGTGGGTAGCTTAAGGCTCTATGAATCCTTCAAAGGGGAGCCAATAACGAATGCCTGGAGAGGTCAAGAACCACATGATGATTTAAAAACAGATCCCACTTTTTTTTTAAAAAATGAGCTCAATGATAACCAGTGATAGGTTTAAGATACCAAAAATCACCCTTTTGTGATCGCATGAGGGTTGACAAAATATTAAGTTCACATTTTTATGAGGAGTTTAATGATTAATGATGTTGAAGAACTTTGAACAACGACTTTTTATGACAGTCATAAGATACTAAAAGTCACACGTTTATGACTGCATGATAGTTTAGAAACATCAGTACTCCACTTTCTTTGTGATGGGCTTCATCATCAGTATGATGTTGAAGAACTTTGCAAAACGACGTAAGATGGGTTAAAGATAGTACCTGTTTATGACTACATGAATGTTAACAAAATATTAACAACCCTCTTTTAAAGATCAGCATAATGGTTCAAGATATTAAAGAACATGAATAGCGAAGGATATGAAAGAGAAAGTTCATAGGTGTCAGGTATTTTTTTTTCTTCTTTTTGTTCAGTTTTATTTTTGAACCACCCAGCGAGACAATTAAAAAGAATAATGACAGAGTTTTAAGGATCTTGATCAAAAGCCTGCGTGCAAAACTGCAAAACGTTTGAAATATTAAAGGGATGTTTAAACAGATTAGGGGGGAAGCCTCTGCATTCATGAGCTTATTGTATGGAGGGGGAGAGGGAAATGAAAGGGTGTATAGATGTACATGGCGCTGATTTGGAAAGGTACAAAGGCGTATCATGTGTGGAGAGACACTGGGATACAAAGCAGGGATTTAAAAAAGGGGAGGGTGGAAAAGGTCTTGAAGATGAAGCACTCAGTTGCTTTCTGGGATTGGTATCAATGATAGTGATGGTGACGGTCAATAGACTGATTTTTCCACTCACACAACTTCATACTGTTATTATCCCCCTCAGACCACATCACTCAAGATCTTATCAACTCCCATATAAGCATACAATGCTAACATCTTCATTTACTGCCTATAGCTTGGTACTCCTTTTATAAATGCATGGAGGAAGAAAGATGTGAATGTTACATACCGTATATTTCATCATAACATAAATTTGTCCACGTAGTCTCTCATGCCTTATCATTGACCCCTCACCTCCTCTACCCCCCCAACCCCACCACAGAATATCAGACTTACATGTTGTATACGCCGCCGTGTTAATCTTTAATCTCGTGAGCGTCAATGCAGATTTATCGGTCGGCTTGCTTCGGGCCCTCCTTCAAAACACGCCACGACCTGACAATATGGATGCATCCACTTGAAAGGGGTTGAAGTGCTTTTAGGCGTGTGGATTTTTGTAATGGAGGGGACCCATGATCGTCGCGACTCTGGGGAGGGAGACAAATTCCCTCACCATTATGTCATGATAAAATTAATACCTGGGCTTGAAGAAGGACCCGTCGAAAAATTGGAGATCGGTATGCTGTACGACAAGGGGGGAGAATTATTATTATGCGCTAACATTTCGTGTTTAAAAGGGGAGTAAGGAATGCTGTTGCCACTCAGGGGACATAACTTTAAATTGTTCGTTGCTGTCTTTGTTGTGCGTTAAGACCGGTAATGTCAGACGTTTGGCGCGAGAGGAAGGAGGGAAAAGAACGAGAGAAAAGAAAAGATAGGAAAAATAGAAGAAGGGTATGTGGGTGAGGGAGGATGAAATTAAATATGACTGATAAGGAGATAGCCTATGATTATTCTCATAAGCGTTGGCGAGGATAATGATAGAGAGGACGCAACAAAGTTTGAGGAAAATTGGCGCAAAGTGACGAAGAAGGAGCGAAAAAAAAAATCAAGAGCAAGATAGACGCAGGTAGAAGAAGAAATAAAAGAAAAGAGACGTGCAAGTAGAGAAGCATGCAAAAATTATAATAATGAAAAAAAAAAAAGATGGAAAGACAGACAGAAAAGTGAAAAGGAGGGAGAGATTCGGCCAACTCTGCTAAATTTCAACACATTGGGAACATGAAACCCAAAAAAATCATTAAAAGAATTTGTGATTAGTCAGTGACTTTAATGTAGAATTACAGCACTTTGCGTTATGAAAAATATTGCCGTTGAACGGCAATTTCAATTATCCAGACTGATTTTGAGCGGAATCAACTTTAGTGTGAAATCAGCATGACCTGTTCTATGGGAAAGGAAATCTTAAGAGATTGAAAGGAAGACTGCAGGAAAGAATTAAAGAGGGAGGGAGGGAAGGATGGAAGACAGACAGACAGAAAGAAAGAAAGAAAGTACGGGAGAAGACAGAGATACAGTATACAGAAATGATGACGCAGCCGTAGGCGAGGAATGCAGCATGTACTCGATAGCTTGATGACTTGACAGTTAGCCAAGTTCATGCACGGCTTTATAATCGCAGGCCACGGGAAGTAGGCCTTACTGTAATGTATGATTGCTGAACCAGACAGACAGACCATACCACGCTTTTGAATGATTTCTTGCTTTTTCGAATTGATGATGAAGTATTGATGTTCTATCTGTACTCGTATTTATTATGTATGCCCATTTTATTATACTACTTTATGGTTTCGGCTTTTTTTTTTTTGCAAGAAACCTTGTTAAGCCTAGGGACCCCTTCTCCGACGTTAGTAGATAATAATAATCACACACACACACACACACACACACACACACACACACACACACACACACACACAACACACACACACACACACACACACACACACACACACACACACACACAAATCTGCCTTGTTACTATATTTGTATGTCTTGCAGCCAGTCAGAATGAGACTTAACACCAACTCTAAACATAACACACATTTACGCAAGTAAATTATAGCGATTTTCATTTGATTTTGTTAGTAATAGGCAGTTCACTGTGGGTTACACTAAAAAGTAGCACTGTGAGCATGCAATGTGTACCCTCTTATTTGTGTTCACACTCTTTGGTAAACCTCAAATACCAGTGAGATACACACCTCCTCAAAATGACCATCATAATTCAAAACACAAGACAGTAAACTCCGCATAATGCTAACTCCGCGGAGGCATGCGAATAGTTTTCGACTAAGATGAATTGTTATAATAATACAGTGGTTATTGCACAGAAAATATGTCGCGGAGGTTACCCTTAACCGGATTACGATTAAGCGGGTTTGGCTGGTCTGAGTCTGCGTCCTTTATTCCACACAGGATAATGTTGGAATGTGACTTGAGTCTCACCCCATAATTTTCGTTTGTCTTTCTCAATCGCACCACCTCCCGTCAAAGTCTTCGCTCGGCTGCATACGAGGGTAGATCAAAAAGTTTGTGGCCTCTCCAAGAAACAACCTGTGAATTTTGACAAAATGAATACTTCAAAGTATTCCATAATTCTTCATGATACAACATGATTTTTAAAAAAAATATTATGGTAGATTTTTTTTTATCATTTGTAATCGACTGGATTCTAAATTAGGTTGGGATACAACGTGACCTTGCGATTTGTGAATTGTTCTCTTCGCTTTTGAAGTCCGGCTCTTTACGGTGTTATGTCCCAGGAAAAGACACTAAATTAATCATCTTTATGTCACTCAGGTGTAAATGAATACTTGGCTTTAGATCGGGGCGGAAGGGGAAATGGCTAGGGCGCTGCAGTGACTTTGTTGTGTATTTCATTTGTAGTATTGTATATCTATATGTATGCATGATGTACACAGGTCTGTGTATATGTTTACGAATCAAATGTTTTATACCACTATGACATTGTAAAACAACTTCTCTACGGAATAAAATAAAAGTTCCGTTTTCTAGTTTTTTCTTCTTTGAGGAACATTATAGAAGACCCTTGATGTATTCACACTGTCTCAATTCACACATAATTTCTTGGGGGAGGGCTGCGAACTTTTTGAATCACCCTCGTATATGCAAGCGCCAAAGACCTTAGATAAGGGGGAGGTTATGCCCCGCAATCGAAACAAGGGTAATTAGACCTGACTTGGGGCCTCCCAGAGCCTTGAAGGAATTTTTTCTTGAAGTCTGTCTCAACAGAGGCGATTAAAATCTCTATAACCATAGCGCTAGCGTTTAAAGAGATCATCGCCTCTGTCTGCAAGTGATCTATGGTCCTCGTCTAGAAAATCCTGACATTCTCCCAAGGTGTATGTGGATTGGGTTTTAGCGCAAGATTAGGATTAGAAGAAAGTGGGAGGCTAAGGCAAGAAAGAGGCTTTCCAAATATTGGTAATGGAACTCTCCTGTTCGCAAAGGTACTTTCTCTTCCCTAACCGTACCTCTAACATTAACCTAAATATATCTGAAACTAGCCCAGGATATAACTAACGGTACATAGAACACTTGTAAACTTCACACTTACCCCAGTTACATCTCGGGAGAGACCAGGATGTCGTGAAATGGATATAGAACAGTTATAAACTAAGGTGACGCGATCTTATAAGAGATTTATGAAAACTTAAAAAAGTCACGAACGATCATGCATTGAAGCGAAGCCATCGAGCCATTGAAAGGAAAAGAAGTAGAAGGCATTCGGCGCGCACCAATCCATCATATTTGACATAGCCTACTTGTATGTTCCTTCTCTGTTCTCCAACCCCTCTCAAAGCAGACAGACACGCACCAAAAAAATTTAAAAAATAAATTTTTTTTTTGGTTTTGTTTAATCCACTGCTTTTAATTTTATGCATATTTCACATGCTGAACGGTGACTTTATATGACTGTGGTTGTCAGTGATTCACCTGTAAAAGTTGGGGAGACGCCTATGCAAGCGCTTTACGACTCTGCACTTTTTCATAACTGGTTGTACTGTTTGGTAATCCCTGTTTCCTCTAGCTCAGTTTCTGTCCTGCCCCTAAAATGATGAGTTGTTTTCTTTTTCTTCACTGCGTCTGGTTTTAGTAGTAAACATAAATGGTGGACAATATCGTTGTTAAATATCGAAATGAATGATGCTGTCATCTTTCGATTCAGCAGCGAAAGTATCGTGAGTGTGAGTATCTATATTAATTTCAGTCCTCTTCTGATTATTCATGCCAGATTAGCTGTCGATCTTCCCAGCGCATCTCCTAGCGGTTTCAGAAGGAAACGAAAGTATGGGAAATAAAGAAACGTAACAAAAGTATCGAAATAATCAAGAAGAAACATCACAGTATAACACAGAATCGATACCAAGAATTCGAAGGCTGAGTAATATCTGTTTAGAGGGAAAAAAAAGAAAACGGTCTCAGCCCATAACTAAAAGATGCGCAATGGTACAGCTCTTGCAGATTACTCAAACTGCTACCCACACACAAAGATTGAAGACCTGCCTTCATCCAGCCACACAGCATCCCCGCCACCCCCCAGGTTTAAAAGTCATTTTTCTGTTTACTTCCTTGGGTCTAATTTTATCTATACTGGACCTGCAAGACTCTCCCTTCTCCCAACGCTCACGCAAGAGGTCACAGACGTGCTGGCTTCCCGCGACCCTGACGCGCAGTAGTAGGAGGCGTAATACGTGCAACCACTGACCGGAAATGAAGAAGGCCAATCAGCGTAGGCCTTAATATAGTATATTGTATATGATATTTTCGTCCCTCCAGCATCATATTTCGGTAATATCGAGTCATCTCATTTACTGCCCTCCCACGCCCCGTCTCAATCACCCATAAGCTTGTGGTCTTGTACATTTTACATGTAATCGGACCATGTTTTTCACCCAAGACAGTGGCGACGCACTTGGAAAAAAAACAAACCCCAAACCAACACCAACCTCATTCCGTCACGTTCTGGATATTTTCGGCAACTTTGGTTTCGCTTTCGTGCAGTCCAATGCAATTTGATAAAAGGAATTTTGCTGGTGATAGCAATTCCTTTCGTTTTGTTTTGTTTTGTGACTTTATTGAAGTGTTGAGACGGTTTTTAAGTGTCCATTACACGCGTGTTTTCGTAACATGATAATTTTCTTTAAAACACATTTCCACGGTGAATGGGCTTGTACTTGTTACGAAACTTTGAAAAAAAGATTATTCCTGTATGGGTGTTGGTTTTGTGTCATACAATGCGACACTTTTCATGGAATGATTTCCGAATTGTTTCACAAAGAAATTCAGTAGCGTGAGATGAACAACAGTATCGGTAACAGTGGACTGTGTTGTGCATCAAAGATCATGATTTTCTTTTTGTGATTGTTTGTGTGTGTTTATATTTGTCCCTTGTGTTTGTTTCAGTAAGCCCATTCATCTTATACAAAAACAATAATAATAATAACAGTAAGTTTATTAAGCTCAGACAATAATCTGTTGTAAATGAGCAAGGTTTTCTGTTTTGTTGCAACTGCTTCAGATAGCAATCACTAGTGCATTTTCTGTAGGAAAAAAAAATGCATTTTTTTACAAAATTACAGGAGTTAAATCGAAGCCAACGGTAATTGCATGTATTGCACCAGGAAAGTATCTTATGATGATACAAAAAAGGCAGAGCAAGAAAGAATAAAAAACAACCCCGATATTTGAGGAGAGACTGGTTTCAATGTTATTTAGGTATGATGTTGACAGTCTTCTCATACAATAGACGCTCACCATCTTGTCTTTCAGAGGATCGGCTCGAAACTTTGAGACCATGAGGTGTCTGCGGTCATGTGGTACATTAGTTATATTGACTTGAAATAATAGCTAAAGCCCACGCAGAAATTTGCGAGGATATTATCTCAGACAGACGCACTTTCACACAGCACACCGAAATCGACAACAACTCATCATATCGACTATGGAGAATTGCTGCATAAGCCTCGTTATTAAAGGAAAAATCACTGAAAGCTTCTTCTTAATCCAGTGCTCATTGTTGGATCCCATGCCTAACAGCGGTGCCACATAGACTCCATTGGGATCTAATAATAGATTGTTCTTAATGAGTCATCTCCAAGGGAGCTCACTTGCAGTTTAAGGAAAAACAGTAGTGTGATTGAATCATCAAAATTCGCCTCTGAAAGTAAAAGATGCATCAGCTAATAAAAATCAGTATAACAGACTCTATCCACCAATCATATTCCTCTGACAACGGAAAGTGGTCGTAATGATTGCTGGAATTGTGGCTTACGATGCCCGGATGTTCGTGCATGCATAATAACTGAGAGTGGTGATCTGTTGTTGGATAATGTGTCCATCTTAATCACTGCATAGACTTCATTGGAGTCTAATTTAGTGAGTCTGTCACCTATCCTGTAGGCTAACCAGCTAAACTTAATTAAGATCTATGCGTCGAAGATAGTCTAGCACTAGCAAACCATGGCAAACGAGCAGGAAGTAGGCAACTGAAGAGACGTGACAGATGTTTCCAGACTGAAAACTTTGGAATGTGTTATGTCGTTAGTTTTGTCTAACTGCGTGGGTCTCTAATTCTGGAAGTTCTCCATCATTCATGCACGGAGGAAATTTAGAAATAGAAAGTAACAATGGCGGGAGATAGATAAACATAGATTGGACTTGGAACTCAATTTGTTGTGGGCGCACAGACGGCAGGTTGTTGTAATTAGTCAATCTCGTCGCCCCCTCCCTTGCGTGAGTCTCCTACGAGGGCCGTTACGATATCGTGCGCACGTTTTGATGACGCAATCATACTAGATTTCCCGCATCTCGCATCTTGCTATAGTAGTCAAGTCTGTTATTCCTGGCTACTGAATGATAAACCACGAGTAATTAATCTTAAATTCTTGACCCCAGCGTAGCCTTTAATATTTGTACAGAATAGTCGATACCACTGACGATATTGTGCATTTGGAGATGTAATCGTGCCATTTGCCGAGCTTGTTTAAGATTGTACATTATGTGCGCTAAAATCTCTCTACACCATAACAAAGCTCCTGCGCCAAAGGAGCAGAATGGACTCTGCTTAAATGCAACTCCATCGAGAGCATTGAAAGCTTTGCGAGTAAGTGAATTATGCGAATAAACAAAGTGTTTCTATCTTCTATTATATTTGCATTCTCAAACATGCTGCACTTAAGTTACACGTGTTATTTACAGAATTGCTAGTAAGCGATATCGACGCCTTTTGTTGTTATTTTTACTGCCTTGTTCCTAATCTTAAGGGTGCTGAACATGCTTTTTTGGCAGCGGTGGGTGGTGGGTGGTGGGTGGCGGCGGATGGAAGGTCTTGGGTTTTGTTTAAAGAAGATAGGAGGAGGAGGGAGGAGTGTTGTTACTGCCCTGTGCTTTAAAAGTTTACGGGCTGGAAGCTTTGAGGATAGGAAGCGAGGCAAAGAGATTAAGCAAAAGGTGATGGAGTTATGTAAGGGTGTGGGAGGGTCGATAGAGAATCTAAATACACCCTGGAATTCTGTGACGTGTGCTTGCAGGTTGCGTTTACCTAATTCATTTCTTGGACGCCACGCAGCACTCTAGCCTGGAATTTTTGTCTGTATACATGTAATCTGTCAATACTGTAAGGTGGGTTTTGTTACTGGTTTCACCCCTCCCCAAACCCCTATCTCAGCGCTGTGCTGGCTACGCCTCTGACGACGTGTGGCTGACGTAGAGAGCTTACCTATAATGCCACTGCATAAAGTTTTAATGTGAAATTCGACCTTCTCTTTCAAACAACCGAAAAAGATGAGAATGCCAAGGCCAGGGTAGGTCCGATAGCGACACCCTACATTTTCAGGGTATTGTGAGTCGTTAGTGTCAACGTTAATCGGTACAGAAATAAAAAACGTGAGTGTCATGCATCTTTCTGCATGAGCCGTGCTTCACGCATGGAAAATGGCGCCATACCGAAAATTTAAAGACACAGTGGAATTCGTGATGTATTACTGTCAAAACACGTATGGATGTCGCAGCATGGAGCGTGTTCATTGTTCAGCATGTATTGTTCTTTACTTAAGATGGGAAAGAGAGAGAGAGAGAGAGAGAGAGAGAGAGAGAGAGAGAGAGAGAGAGAGAGAAGAGAGAGAGAGAGAGAGAGAGAGAGAGAAAGAGAGAGATTACTCATCGAAATTCTGCAAGCTGAATGCGGAACACTCTTCACAAACAGTACGGGCAATGCTAGATTACGGGTTAAATATATAATGTAGAGATACATTATGGCATGAAAGGCATGGATTTGCCCTTCAGAAAATGCAACTTTGCCTTTTATTTTTTCCTCCTCGCTTCTACCAAGATGTATCACTTTCGACTCATTTCTACATGAGTTTGGTTCACAGCGAAAAACCGCTATACTTGTTACATACTATAACCGACGTAGTTCGCTTACGCCCTCAGCACCACATGAGCCCTTGTCTTAAAGAAATTGACAAAACCTATAACAACAAAAAAGGGGGAAGCAACCCAAATGGCGCACATACTCAGGATTCCTGCCTCCTTAAGCGTCACTATTTCGTTGTTAATTCTCTGCCCTTGTGAAACACGTGTAAGACCCTGCCCCTTAAGAATGAGCTTAATTCTGATTAAAGACTCACTTGACTGTATACTGAAATTAGAACATGTTTACATACAGCTTAAAGCCTGCGCCCTTCCCCCTTGACGCTCAACATAAATTTGCTCTTGTTTTGATTCAGGCCGCCCAAAGGCGACGGCACCCTCTCGGAACCAAGGAGGGATTGGTTGGAGCATTTTTGTGTTAAGTAGTCGTTTGTGGGTAGATGTGTATATNGGGGGGGGGAGGGGGCAAAAACATGGAAAAACATGTAGCGTGAATGAGTGGCTTTGGCACCATAGTGGGGTGGTGTGTCTGTGTGTTTGGTTGGGGTGGGGGTAGTAAGGGGAGGCACGGGATGAGCCCCACTTCCCTAGTGAGCCACTCAAATTTCCACGCCCCTGAATCCCATTACATGTGCATTGTTACGTCTGTTTTTTTTTTTGACGATTCATCAATAGTTTAGAGAGGCAAAGTGCGACACAGAGGAAACATGCATGCGCGGCCAAAGAGTTCAGAAGTGCGCGGCTGTGCGTTCAAATATGGCCTGCGGTCGTGATGTATTAGTAATACCAGTACTAGGCCTGCTTTAGGCAGTCATGGGGCTGCGTTAGGATTTGTAACGGTAGCGCTTACTTTGCTGCGCGGTTTGCTAGATCGAGGTGCATTGCTTGATAGCCAAACATTAGCTTCCATGTCTTTGACTTTGGCGTTATCACTACAACGAGTTGGTGTGTGTATGTGGAAATAAAAGGCAGGGGGATGTCACAGAATGAAAAACAAACTCTACAGAAGCGCTAAAAGTTATTTCCCGAATCGAATGTTGAGGAAATGGCACCATCAGCATGAGATCGGCACTGTCAAAACGTCAATGTGGTATCAAGCAATTGGTGTTTTCGCAAATGACAGTGGTCCTAATATCATCACTTTTGCACTGGAAAAATTGCACACTCAACACTTTGGTGTGAAGTTTTGCCTAGAAACTCCAATGGACTGAGAGTGGGAAGTTGCGCAACATGTTGTCTGCATTACAACGTCTGATAAAGGGTATTACCTCCCCGTGGGCGTTTTCGTTCAAGAAAAACTGTCAGTTATTTTTCACCTTTGCTTGCTTGGCGTATTCGAACGATGGAGTTATCTTGGTCGCTGACTATGACGCGAGGTTGTCAACGCTTCCTAGTGTGAAGAGGCCGCTGTGTTAAAGCTGCGTTGATGTTTACGTTCAAGGAAACCTGAATATTATCATACTCTTTCGCCATTGCGTGATTCAGCTGTGGCGTCAACACTGTTGCTCAGTATGATGCAAGCTTATCACCGCGACCTAGTCTTTGAGGTAACCACTGCGTAGAGTCTGCATTGAAGTTTACGTTCAAAGAAAACTGTTTATTAGTCTCTTCCCCACGGCGTGTTCGAGCTATAGCGTTGTGTGGAGAAAGGGCATTTTCCTGATGGTCTTCAGAAACACGGGTGGTACAAGTACCATACAAACTACACACTAAACTAGGCCATTGCATGGTTGAATGGAAGGGGATGTCAATCCGTGTTCAAGCGCCCAGAACGACTCGGGGTCGATATATTGAAAGGGTTTTGACAATGAAACATTGGGTTTGAACAGGATTAGCGGGGTGTGTCCACCCCCGCACCCATGCTTTCATGTTTTGGGTCTGAATCGACTAGCACTTTCTGTGACTGTTGCATGGTTTCTGTTGTGTTCGTACATTGCTCTTTCCCTCTCTCTCTCTTTCTCTCTCTCTCTCTCTCTCGCTCTCTCTCTCTCTCTCTCTCTCTCTCTCTCTGTCTCTCTCTCTGTCTCTCTCTCTCGTGGGTGCTCACTTCCTTGACATTGCTGTAGATCTGGTCACGTAGATTGTTCAAGCCCCTTACTTTCCTCTCTTCATCTTCTCTTTTAATTTTTCTTTTCTCTTCTCTTCTCACTATTTTACCCTTCTCTGCTCATCTTCTTTTTTTTCTGTTCTTCTTCATTCATTCATTCTTCTCTTCCTTCCCTCTGTCTTTTCTGCCTTTATCGCCCTTCATTCTTCCTTCCTGATATTGCCTCTTTCTTTCCATTCTTTCTTCCTTTTATCTCCTTCCCTCTCTCCTTCTTTCTTTCCCTCCTTCCCTCCCTTCTCTCGTTCCATCTCTCCTTCCTTCGTGCTGTGACTTATAAAGTCCGGTTGTCTCCTTCATGTCTCTGTCTCTCATCATACTCCCAGTGCCTTTGTCCGTTCCTCCACTCTTCCTTCCTTTCTCCCTCCTCCCCCCCCCCCCCNCCCTTCCATCCTCATGACCAGCCTCATAACCACGGGCTCAAAACGTGTGACTGGTGTGACAAGCATTCCGCACCTAGAACCGTCACTCCCTGTTGGTCTTACGCCATATCAAAGTCAAACCCGCGCGAAAACATTTTCATCATTAACAATCAAACTTTCACATTGCGCAACAACGCATTCAGAATCAGCGTCTCTATCAACCCCCCTCCACCCCAACCCCCTTCCCCAAGCCCCCAGCTACCTCCTTGGCTGCATTCTGTAACGACACTTCATTTATTTCAGTGCCTAAAGGGCATGTCAGAACCATGTTTTCCGGAAAGAACAGTTGCACAAGATAGATAAAACTGGTTTTTCCTCAACAGTGTATAGTAATACCCTCCGGTTATGATATTATAAAGCACTTTGCAGAAATTCTGGAGAAAAAAAAATAATTACAATGGAAGGTGTCCGGAAAATCTACGTGAACTTTCGACGTACGTGGATGTGTGAAGACATTTATTCAGTCGATTTGGAATTCAAATTCAACTGACTGTAGCCACAAGATTCATTCACACCGTGACAGAATAATATTATGAAAGACTGCGAGTTCTGCAGGTAGTTCATCGAAAGTTCAAAACTCTGTAGAGATGGGTTTTGTCTAGGGCTATGATTTAGGGTGACTTAATCGAATTCTTGTTATTGTGGAGCAGAGTCGCTGAACTATAAAGGCGTTGGACACAAGATCTAAAAGCCGTGGGTTCGATTCCCGACCACGCTCATGTTGTAAATGCCTTGGGAAAAGCATTTCATTCACATTTTCTTCAGTTCACACGTATGTAGAGTACGTATCTGGCTATAGGCAGTGAAAGATATTGTCAAAATGCTAGTGATCAGCCTGTAAATGGCAACGGCACTGTATGCTCCCCAGGGAGCTGAGAACGTCCTAGAATGATCAGGCCTGCTGGGGAGTAATAATAGTGTGAAGTCGCTTGAGCGGGCATTAGCCTGGATACTACGAGACTTACAAACCGCCATGTTATCGTTACAGGTACTCACCGCTTAACTGATGTCCCCCCCAAAAAAAAATACATAAATGATTCAGTGTATGGAATCAGACAAACCTTAATTTTAGTGGCGACGGAATAAACTGCACCCGCATGAACAATATTATGAAAAACACTGGTCAAACCGGAACTGTCAGAACTACATTTGCGTTGTTGAAGTCACGTATGCACGGCATTCTCTCTAGAGGGTGGTTATCGATATTACTAAATGAACTGTATTCATGCAAGAACAGTGCTGTCCTGGGTGTATGGCCGCTGAAGGTACATTGAGCCAAGAAATATACTGTAGGTTTCAAACCAGTGCAGTGTGATAAATTTAATGTGGAAACAAGAAAGGCATTGTGAGTTTCAGTGGAAGTCAGTGAGAGGGGTGTTGCGAAAATGAATCGGATAACTATGTAGACGTTGTTTTGTTATTTTTATAGGTGAAGTTAGTCGCACCTCAGTTTCGTGATCTGCGAAGGATTTCTCCCCTCTCCCCTGCTGTCTTCCTGTCATTCAAAACCTCGGTGGAATGATTATAATTTGTTTTTGACTTTCCTGTCGTTCGTCAATCCATCCTTTTATCTTTTCGTTCTGACGTTCTCAGATCTACCAGTCAGTACTTCTTATCCATCTCTCTCTATCTTTCTCTCTCTCTCTCTATCTATCTTCCCCCCCCCTCATTGACTCGTTTACTCATCTCTCACCCACTCACTTTGACTCTTCTTGCGCCTTAGCACGTGCAACACCTCAACTTCGCAGTCATTCATAACTTTCAACTCTTGAGCCCCTGCCACATTTCATAACAGCGTATACCCTAATCACCACCCACTTACTCACTGCCAAAAATCACCATCAGTGGCGCGATCACACCACCACCACCACCACCACCCACCTCTACAACCACCACTAGCATGACCACTAGAGGTGTGACGGCGACAGACAGCAACAACGACCGGCGTTTCGCTCCATCCAGGCCGAACGCACGACAGTCACACTGCATACACTACACCACACCACACAGCGCACCCACCACGAACCAGCTCATTACGTACACCTCCGCGGCACGGGGAGTCAAGTCAAGAAAGCCCGTTTCGCCCGACACCAAACGTGGCATGGCCCAAACTTCCAGCGAGCGGAAAAAGATCGCGAGGGCGATCGTCGTCGAGACCAGCGAAGCCGATTGTCGAGTCGAGGCAGAGGGGGAAAAACCAGCTCGAGTCGAGTCCCAAGTCACCGGACTTTGTCAGCGTGGGTGGGGGACCACATTGACGACCTCATGGAGGTGGGGGAGCCAGGCCAGGATAAACTTATAAAGATTGATTCCTCCACCTGTTAAGGACACATACTCACCGGAACCTAAGCTATTGAAATTCCTTCTGACTCGACTCAAGATTTACAGCTAATAGATCTATCGACGTCAATGAATGAAAACCTTTATTTCATTTCCTAGCGTCTTCAGGCTTCGCGAAATACCTTTTAACTCAAGTGCTGTTTAATACTGTCAGGCAATAAAGTTTTGGAACTTAGCGCTACAGCCGCACGTCTGCACCTTGGAACAGTCTATGATCAGGTTGGCGTTTTTATTTAGTTTCATTCCACCAGGACTTTTTTTTTTCTTCTTATATGTTTCGTTTCTGTAAACTAGAGATAGTTTGAGATTTTAAAAGCTTCAACACACGGGTGAATTCTGATCTCTTCTAGAGGAAATCGCTTCTAGACTAGTTATACAGCTAGGCGAAATAGACCTTCGTTACAGGAGAGTTCTATCGATCGATTTGGGAATTCCCGAAAAACTTAAAAAAACTGGATTCCTAAATGTTCTTGTGTTTGAGCACCGATTTCGAGTGTTCCATGAACTGAGAGAGAGAAAGCTCACAAGGTAAATAACTTTGCCAAGTTTTGTTCTTTCAGCTAGTAACAGTCTGCTACTAACATTTCTTAAGTAACTCACCATCTGCAGTAGAGCTGTATAGGCATATAGAGAATTGGTCTGGCACAAGGTAACGCATTTTTTTTTGTTTTGTTTTGGCTTTAGCAGCTCTTTGTATCTATTCCACCTTCAGTATCATCTTTAACACATCGACTCTTTCCTTCCTTTATCGTAGAAAATCGTGTCTTAATACTTCCAAGTCGTGTGTCGTCTAACTCTGCTGACAAGACTATTCAAAGACTACATTTAAAGTACAAAGTAACGAGTTTCAAGCACTCACCATTTCCTCGCTATCTCCAATGAATTACTCACCACTAATGCCTTACGGAAACGAGGATCCTTCACTCTCCGCCTACTGGAACCCGCAACAAAGGTATAAAAATTGTCTAATTATTATACCTTACCGATATTGTATCGCTGTAGTTCTTCCAGACTTTGGCAGTTTATCTCCTTTCTTCTTTCCTTTTTCCTGTTGTATTTTCTGCTTGGCTAACTGTAAAGATATCGAGTGGCCCTCAAATAAAGCTTGACTATATATTTTGATAGTGTAACAACTTCAATAGTTCAGATCGTTTACAACTGACATTTGGCAAACGTTAGAAGATAGATATTTTGCTAATGCTGTAAATGTCAGATATTTAACTGCTATGGTTATATAACAGCTGAAAACTGAAAAACACGTGTCTTACAATAGCTTGTCCATTAAGAATCCAATACACTGGCCACGATACGGCATGCTCTGACACGTGTTTTTTTTTATTTATTTGGTATTACAGAAGTACAGTATTTAGAGCAATGAAACTTGCAACAGTTATGGAGTATCTGTGTCTTTTTTATTAATATGCTAGTCCCGGTTTCTTTTGAATTGTTGAAATTATTGAACGTCGAATGAAGTAAACTTTTTGTTTTTGGGCCACCCGATTCATTGCTGCTGTACGGTTTAAACATTTTGCGATGCTGTGGCGAAATGGTACCTTGAGATGCCAGTATTCTGGAATTTAAAGTCCTAACAGTAGACTGTGTTAATATATAAAGGAAGCTTTTCTTCAACCAGATGCACAGTTTCAAGAATCAGAAATATTATGGCAATTAACGTTTCACATTCTATTAGGTCTAATTTTTTACAACCTGCGTGAATTTCAAGAATTATGAAAGCGTCAGCCTATCCTTTTCATGAAGTTGTTTTGTAGCCTGATTAAAGATACCTGCAGGAACTTTTGAAAGTGTGAAGCAGATCTATCTTATCTTCAATAAACTTTCGGCTCTTGAACTAATTTTGACGAACTTTTTTCCCCCCCTGAGGTGGTATCTCTAGCCTTTACCAACAATGCGTCTTGATGTTGTGCCTCTTCCTCATTCTGTTTCGTTTCGTTGTCATTTCATAATTTTATTATGAAATCGCTTCTTTAGTGGTTTTCACACGCCATGCCATGGAGTTTGTCTTTGATCATACCAGTCTGTCCAGGTTGTTTGGAAACAGATCGTTTCTGTTTCCTTGCTCCATGTGTCTACTTTAAATCGACCATACCAAACTTGAGTATCTCATGAACTCGAATAGAATTTCTGAGCCGATCCTTGATGTTTGAGTTCCTGAAGTTGTAATATTAGATGTCTGTGCTCTGGCTGTATGGCTGCATGGGCCCTTGTTTGTGTGTGCGCGCGCAGATGCGAGCGTCCGCGAGTGTGTTAGATTATCCACTATGCGGTATGTTGAATACATTCGCAGTTTACAGCTAAAATGAACCCTTGTGCGCAAACACCTTGTTGTGGGGCTCACTTTTTTTTTCAGAGCCTCTGAAGGTCGCTCTTTTGTGGTTTTGTTGTTTTTTTTTCTGTTGCTCGATCGCCTCTTGCACAATGTTTTCTTTCTTTCTCTCTCTCTTTCGCTTTCATTTTCATTCTCTCGCGCATTCTCTTTCTTTCTCTCGCGCTGTCTTTCTCTGCTTTTTTTTTGTTTTTGTTTTCTCATATCGAGACCCGTTGATCCCATTCGCAGAAAGAGGAATTTGTCTAGTACATACTGTATATAGAAACTCCTAGTAAACTTTGCACAAACAAGACCACACAATACGAGCTGGCGAATGTCACCTGCTTTGCAATTACAGCTATTTCAACACATTACTCTCATAATGACGTAAAAGAGGTGGAAAAGCTATAAACCGAGGTCAACAACAACTACATAATGATGACATAGGAAAAAGGAAAGAGGAAAGGAAAAAAAAAGGTTGTGGAAAGGGGTTAGTCTGAATGCCAGCTCTGTTTGATGTTGACAGCTTTCTCATACAGTAGAATTCCACGATCATGTCTTTCAGGGGACCGGCTCGAAAACATTGAGATTGGGACGTATTGTCGCTCATGAGATACATTAGATGTACTGAATTGCAATACAAGCTAAAACCCACGCAAAAACCTGCAAAGATGCTATATCAGAAAACAGCAACAACAACAGTAACAACATATGACAACATATCACTGGTTGCAGAGCAGACAGGACCAGAAAAATCAATGTACATAATCTGTGCTTATCAAGTATTTGGACCAGCACATTTTATGTAAGTTGCCTTTTTTTTCTAGTTTAAATTATGCCTTTCCACTAGAGAGGTGCTGGGCATCAAAGGGGTGTATTTTAAAGTCGCCTTCACTTTTACATTCAACTGATGTTTACATGATTGAAAATGACCACGAAATATATACAGATACAGTTATATAGTTCTACCTGTCCTAAAGCTATGGCAGCTTTTTAAAGAATTGATTAATTGCAGTTTTCTTAGAAATGATGAATAGCGGATTCCATAGTAGCAGTCAATTGCAGTTTTCTTAGAATTAATCACTGGCACTTATCTTAGATGTATGGGAGTTTTCTTGGTAGTAGTAATTAATGGAGGTTGTCTTAGAAGTAATATAATCATCTATGCATAAGTACCCAGAAAGAAGAGTATATTACAGTACTTTAGTTAAGGTCATTTCAATTATTGCAGAGCAAGGAATTTCCAAGAACAAATTAATATAACATGTAGTTAATAAATGTACTATTTTCAGCAGTTTGCCTTGTCGATAGCGGCAGATTTATTGATAACTTGTCACTATATTTGACAGAATGGGACCCAGTTTCTTATTCGGCGCGTCCAAATTAAGAATAAGAGCTCCATGCACTTTCGCCTGGACCAAAACTAGAAAAAGAATAGAGAGAAGACGGTTGATTATGAATGATATTTACTTGGATGGCTGCTTCAATTAGTACCCTGTCTCAAACCTTTCAAAGGCATATTGAGTGAAATAAATGAAAGAAATAGGAAAGGAATAGGAAAGGAATACTTCCGAAGGAGCCATTATATCAATTCAGGTTAACCTGACAACGTTGAATCTTGTTCTAATGCCTGAAGTAGCCGAGATGGAATATTTATTCTTGAGAAACAAACGCCAAATGGCTAGCAAATTAATAGTCTAGATAGTCTAGGTACAAGCATTTGTTGAGTGAAAGAATGGGGGAGGAGTTGAAGAGCAAGAAAAACGTGGTGGAGGGAGGGTTGGTTCCTTCAAGTACTTCAATGTACTAAATTAATGGTCTAATGGAGAAAGTTTCTTAGGGATTGCTTTTCAGTTGCCGGAGTATCCGAGCATAGTAATCTAAAAAACCCGTCTTCAGTCACCTAATTTGGAAGTAATTGATGATACGGACGAGCGAAATGCCACTCCACGTTTCTTCGTTCACGATTTTATCAAGTATGGATCTCAAATCTCGTGGAAAATTTCAGGACGTACGCCTAGAGAGTTTATATAAATTGTCTGACTCCTCTTGTCGTTTATGCGGAGAATTTAATTATGCAATAAACGGTGAAGATGAAAGTCTCTACTCTGATAATTATTATAGATTAATCATGTGTAATTAATCAAAGCAGGAAGTTAAATTCAACATGCTTTATTAATCTTAATTACAGGTATCAAAGTGTAGGCCAGTTAGTCGTTTTGCCGGTAGATGTATACCTTGAGGCATTTCGTAAAGATGTGTTTACTTACTGCCCATCGCTAGTCTTTAATGAAATTTATGTAAGACATGAGGAATTTTGTTTTTCCTCTGATATCTTTCAGACAGACAGATAGACAGACAACCATTAACTCCAAAAGTGTAGATATGAGTTTTATAATCAAATCAGAGATATCTTCCGGTCATTTATTGATATTAATATGGACGTTCTGCTGCGAAGCAAAGCCATTAGGGGTACTGTCTATTCCGCTAATGTAGAAGGGCTTCTGATACATAATCAGATAATACATGGGTCAGGGAGGAGAAGAAAACGCTTTTACTTTTAACATTTGGACAGTTGCATAACTGACTTTTACTATAAACTTTGATACTTTGCTTATGATGCCATACATGATAGGTGCCACTACAGCTACTACTATTAGTAGATGCTGTGACTAGTGCATTGGGTTACATAGTGAGAAATATAAACATTTAACTTTGGTGCAGTTTTAGGACTTTTTCATTCAGACTGCGAACTGATTCCGCTTCCAGCCACTTTGTGATTGTCACTCCTCTCGAAAAATTGGTGCAAATATTTAGGGCCTTTTTGGATGATACAAATTCAGTTACAATTCAGAGATCATTTTATGGTCTCTCATAGTTTACGCATCCAGCGTCTTTTGATTCGATCAGGTGACCTTTTCTTCATAATTATTCCACTAGAGATACATTATCCACAAATTTACTGTATGAAACCTTTTACGACTTGGCAAAAATAATTGAAAACATGCGCATTAACGATGGGATCTCTCACCACTGTAAGAATTACATTAACATCGCACTTTGAACATCCTAAGAGTGTATTCAGCACTGACGCGCTAGCGTCACTCTTACTACGGTTAGAGACCCCATCGTTAATGCGCGAATTCCGAAATAACAGCTATACTTGATGAATACACGTGGCTTTTGATGGTCAAGCGAGTTCTGACCGTAACAAAAAAAATAGAAAAAAGTAAACAGTGGAATGCAGTCTGTGTAAGGTTTTGTCTGTAGATAAGACATGGGGTTGATAGTGCGTGCAAATACGATAACTACTGCTGCACACTACATACAGTACTTAACTTCCTGTCATTTAGAGCGAAGGCCGGCGTTACCCATGGGTACCTCGATCATGGGAGGAAATGATTGCCTTTTCTTAAGGGTAAAAGATTATTGACTTTGCTCCGGCGACAAAGGATTGTAATATCAGATAAACGGATTGGATAGATAGCGCATGCGAATGGGTCGAAAGTGCTTGCGTTTGGTAAGTTAAAGCTAAACGTTACTTATATTCTTGTGATAAAATATCTGTAACAACAGACCAGACTGATTAATTGACACATTCAGCTTGTAAATATGTTTCAGTAATAACATTTCACGTGTTGTTAACTACACATATTTCATTAATAATGTCTAAGAGACAAAAGAATCACAATCTTTTGGTTGTGGGGGG
>JAWQUT010000097.1:1884605-1894648 GCA_033807755.1 Ellobium chinense
GGGGGGGAGGGGTGAAACAGTATATCGAGAGCCCTCTTTCTCCACCCTCTACCTCCTCCACCCGAAAATATGTTTACCTAATTCAAAGTACAATAACTTTAAGCATTGGAGAAAACCTGCGATACAATTTTCAGCCCATTGCAGACATATTATAATATGATCAATAATTGCCACAACTTTTATTGATCGTGGTGCTAGACATTTGTCACAGCAAAAGAAAAAAAAAATTATAAACACATGTCAAAAAAAGTGGAGTGCTTACGCAAGTGTGTTAAAAAGCACACTAGGCAAGCGAAAGTTAAAAATGTGTTTTCAAACTTTCGGCCGTGATATTATCACAGCATCTACACATTTGAAATTTGTATTAGCAGATTACATCCGTATGTTAATTTGTGCTAAATTTCAGCTGTTCAAAATTTGGTTGATGGGAGTTTTTAAACTTTGAAATTAAGTAAATTGTGTGTGAGTGTGTGTATGCTTGTCACCCGATTTACTTGCGTCATGGGAAATCCTTATGAATAAGGTGGTATGATGATATGATATATTCATGGCTTTATCACTCGTTATAAGAAAGTTCGATTATTAAGAATGACGTGTTTATGGTGTATGCAAATCGAACAGTGCCATGCTAAAAAACCGGACAATTTAAAATGTGCTTAGATACGTGCTTGTATTTTGTAGAATAAGACACACATTTTAGAACACAGCAGTGCGGGTTTTGTAACTAGGCGACTTATAATCGAGTTCAGGCGATACGAATAGTCTGCCTGCACGTACTTTAGTGTTCAATAATTCCGATCATGTTTCAATGACAGTGACGTTTTTAGCTTACCTAAGCCTTATATTTAGAACCAATGCAATAGTGTCGTTAATGATATGACTTAATAAAAAAAAAACCGAACCCAATCGTTCATCGGTTAAAGATCAATGAGATAGATAGCGCAGTTTCGCCCTCATCCGGGGACTTCTAGCAGTCGCACAGCCCGCGGAGGCCTGAGTGACGTCCCCACGTCACACAGGAGCGGGTACTCCATTGATAAAATGTTGACCTCCGGAGGTCACGAACCACAAGTTATACGTATCATAAGTCTTTTTATGGGGCCACCGAGAGAAAGAGCCCAATAGGGGATTGGAGAGAGCCCACTTTCCAGTTCTCAAGAGACCTGGTGTGTCGCTGGGTATAAGCCCATTCAGTGAAATTCCCCCGAGGAGAACGCATCGGCTGTAAGACGCTTTCTCAAGGAGAGAGGATTTTCGGCTAGTTAGTAGTGCGACGACACCCACTTTTCCACCAATGTCGTGCCAAATCAGCATAAAATCTTTGGCTCTTTGTGCGAGATAAGTTGTGAATGAAGGACCAACAGGCAAGTCATGAGTTGTTTGATGATTTTACTTTATTGTTGTCTCAGATTTGTACTTTAATTTTAGGTGAAATGTTGAGTTAAGTCTAGCCAGAAAGTTGTTGGATTTCTGACTTGATGCGTATTTTCTTTGTTACTTGTTCATACGTAACTTAGTGGATTTAAGACCGGCGGTAAGTTGTTAGGTATCTCATTGGGATTTTATGAATAATATATTACGGGCTGTGTGTGTTTCTGGTTAGGTCGAAATTTCGTATTTCTGTATTCTCGCACAGTATTTAATCACTTCGTTAAATTATGCACCATTATTTTGTCAAAACTTTACACTCTCTTTGCCTTCTCGTGCGGTTAATTTAAAATATTACCGACCATATCATTCTTATCGTTTAAGATGTTTTATATTCAGTAGCTTGTAGGCATGTAGAGTGTAGACATAATGATAAAATTTGCTTGCATTTTGTTCCTTTGCTCAGCAGTGAAAATGAAAACGAGTTGTGCAACTTTTTTACATATAACCAGTCTTTCCGTCTTTTTTACCTATATATAGTCTGGCTTGCTTATCGGTTAATATTGTCTTTACCCGTACTTCATATCTGCATGCGTCATTCTTTCTTTCTTTCTTTCTTTCTTTCTTTCTTTCTTTCTTTCTTTCTTTCTTTCTTTCTTTCTTTCTTTCTTTCTTCCGTCCTCCTCTCCGTACTTATAAGACTGACGAAGCAAGTTATTAATTACCCAACGTCACTGCAGCTAACACTAAAGATCTAAACTAGATCTGGCCCGGCCACCCTCCCCCTCAAAAAAAGACATTACGGTGGTAGCTACACCGTGCCGGTCCTTGCTCGGCTGTCTGTTTTGACAAAATATTCCGCGTGGTCGCACTCCGAAGATTATCCCAGTCTCTGCTTGTTAAGAGCAAACTTTCCCGTGACCTTCTTTGTCTTACTGGTATGTGTGGGTGTGTATGTGGAGGGGGAGGGGAGGGGGGTAGAGGGAAATGAGTGTTTTTTGGGGGGATTTAAAGAAAGTAGTGAGGGAGTGGGGGCCTAGGAAAACAAAGTGGAATATTTGACGAATTTATTGCCCGGCTCAAATATTTTTGGTGTATGGATTAAGTCCTTGTGTTGTGCGATGGCCGGGGGAGTGTCTGCGCTGCGCCGTCGAAATCCCAGGCTGCACTTAATGCATGTATTAAGTCCGCGCATTTAATGCATGTATTAAGTCCGCACGTTTAATGCTTGTATTACGTCCGGGCGTTTAATGCATGTATTAAGTCTTATCAATCATGGAAGATTAAAAGATTGCTAATCCCATACACATTGGAGATGCCTACATCGCCGTATCTCCGCACCAGTGAACAATCAACCTTGTGGATGTCTGCAGCTCAGACTACGTAATGTGGAGACACGGGGTAACATAAATCTAAAGGTGAGGGCGTGCGTCTGCCACAAGGGTTCGCGACTTTCTAGAGGGAGGTAAAGCTACCGAATAAAGTTAAATCCACGCGTCTGTGTATGTTCGTAAGAAGGAGCTACTTTTAGATTGGTGAATTCACTTCAGGAACAGTCGGCTGCATGTGAAAATATGGTAAAGTTACTGAGATTAGCATGATCTTTATAATATAATATAATATAATATAATATAATATAATATAATATAATATAATATAATATAATTATCTGACATTTTGTAGTGGGGACAGACTTAACCACACTTTAGTAATTTCTCTTTCATTAGATAATGACAAATGTTGTATCTTGTATTGTGCTTGTTGCTTTTTTTGTGTGTGGTGTCAGGCTTTTAAAAAAAAATATGTTACAGATTGATTCAAATTAATAACAAAGACGTGATAAAAATTAAAATTCATGATCGACATGAAAAAAAATTCTGCTGCGTTACACTTACTAGAAGCAGGTTTAGATAAAACAAGGGGAGACTATGCTATATTACGATTTGCTTATGGGCATGTCTCTGCAACACTGCAAGAGAGAGAGAAAGAGAGAGAGAGAGAGAGAGAGAGAGAGAGAGAGAGAGAGAGAGAGAGAGAGAGAGATTAAAGTATACACAGTATGGAATATCAAAACGTCACAAAACAGTTCGTTGCATATTATCAACCACAACGGCCTCCCCGTTTCTCACAGGTGTCTATTATTAAAATGCCGAAATGGAGAAAATCCCCCTTAAGCGCTGCGATTTAAGCTCACCAGACCGTTCATCAAGATGGCTTTAGTAATAGCTTCTAAAGGAATGTTTGACCCGCCATTATGAAAACGGGCGTAAATACGATGTTGTTATATCGACGTACAGTCATCCATTTGCGTAATAAGAATTCCGCTTAAGTGAAAGTTAATGGCGGACTCCTGTGGTGGTATTATCACATTACGTGTGTAAACCTTTTAAATTGAGCTTATCATAACTAAAAGTACGCTTGGACAGTCTTCAATACTTTCCGATACTTCGAAGAGAATTAAAAAAAAAAAATGAAGCTATGTTGTAGCATATAGGTCTGGGTATAGAAAAGGAACAAGAATGTCGGTGTTTCGGTAATGGGTTGAGAATTATATTCGCATTATAACTTGTAGGTGAAACGTTACATCATACGATATTCATCACAGGAAAATGATGACCTTTTTAAAGGGGGGTCATATTAATTCATGTTGTCGTAAATTTCGAAAACCTTCCGTTCTTTAGGTTATGTATCAGGATCTTTTTAGATCTTTATTGCTTGTAATGTAAGCCATTGCGCTACACCTCTTTCACTCTTTGCTTCATTTGCCCCTCTGCCCCCTCCTAGATGTCCGCCCATCTCGTCGTAGATATGTTATGACTCTTCTATACCGCTCCGGATGACAGACTGCAGATCATCCACTTCTAATCCAGAAATGTTAGCATGGCATGTGATCACTTTGCGACGGTCGGAAGAGGGTCGTGAGAACGAAAATTTGAGACATAAACCAAGGCGTGATATAAGTATAAGGCACCTTTTCTCGAGACGAACCTCGCATGAACTTCGGCGATACAGAAAAAGGCATATATTATACACACATAATATATAGCCTTGTGATCTCAGAGATGATATCAAAAGATGAAAAGCGCCTAAATGTGATGAACATAATATACAATTTGCCAGTTGACATGAGCCCACAGAAAGGGAGTTGTATGATAGGAGGGTGTGGACGGAAATGAACATTTTAATGGGGGATGTAGACTGAACATTTTGTTTGCTTGATAGATAAAACCTGGAATGCTAAGCATTTAAAGACGAGATTTGTAGATCTGCTTGTATGCTTGTCAGCCTGTTTGTCCGTCTGTCTGTCTGTATGTATGTATGTATGTATGTATGTATGTATGTATGTATGTATGTGTGTATGTGTGTATGTATGTATGTATGTATGTATGTGGTTTTATGTCATTGTATGTTTCTACCTCTATCGCTTACTCTATATTTCCTTCTGTCTGGCTGCCTGTTGATGTGCTTGTTACCAGTTTGTTTATCTGTCTGCCAACCGTCCATCTATTTGCTGTATGTTGATATCATCTGCAGAAACGAAGAAACACACACACACACACACACACACACACACACACACACACACACACACACACACGCACACACACACACACAAAAACAAAACAAAACAACAATCTGACATCCCATACTGCCCGTTGTGACCGTCTTCAACCGTTTTTATTGAAACTTCGCTGTCGGTTCTTAATTTTGGTTTACGCATACTGCCTAATGAGGAATATTTTTTCTTTCGAAACTTTGCAATAGCGTTTTGGTATTCTTTACTTCTCAGTATTATTACTCTAAAGCAGAGGTAAACCAGAAGTTTATTTAACGTAGATATGCAATAGTAGAAAGCCACATTCAGCATCTCTGCAGTACATTTCTTGGATAACACTACGTTTCCTTCCATGTCGACGCCAGCATTGGCACTGAATCACTTGTGCTCTATGGTTTCTAGACTATACCGAACATTTCGTGATCAAAAGGTGAGATGTGAATGAATTCTACGTGATAATGCATGACATATCGCCGAGCCATACTAATCTATCTCCATCGGTATTACAATTTGTGATTTTGGCATACCCCCTGCAAAGACAGCAGAATTCATATGTAGAAGATCTAGACCAGATCTAGCACGCTCTTATGCTTGTAGTGAGTCGATGTTTTCGCACATTTTTATTTTTTTTATTTTTTGAAGAAACGAGCTAGACGTGTAGAGTACCTGGGGTGTATGCGTGAGGTGTCAGCAGCAGGGGCGAATCTGAAAATTTGTGCGGAAGGGAGAGGGAAGGAAGGGACCTTGAGGAAAGGTGCAGAATCAAAAAACAAGTATTTGATAATAACAATATATTATAGTACAATTTAAAAAAAGCATTTAATGAAAATATGCGGGATTGAAGATTTCTATCTACTTAACTACTATAAAGTCTGATAATGTGTTTTAGTAGAAGAAAGAACGGTTTACGTGATTGTCGTGTGCTGTACCATCTTATATTTAATCGTTCGCCTATGAGCCACAGATTTGGTCTGAGTTCATATTTCTTAATTTGATAAACATGTCTCAACAAAGATGGGAGCAGTCACCCTTCTGGCCTCCATACGGACTCCGCCTCTGAATGTGCAGTTGTATTGGGGATCAAAAAAAAAATAACTGGAAAGCAAAGGGGTAAAACCGGAGGTACAACAAAGATTCTGCTGATTAGAAATTAGAACACAAAGGTGTAGGCGTAGGAGGAAAGGTGGGAGAAAAGTGAAAAGGAAGTGTTGTGTGTNAGCGAGATTGGACTTGTCTTGCATGTCAGAGCGTCTGCATTCCCAGACAAAACGCACTTCGTAATCCTTCGGTGTCGATATTTTTGTTTTGCTAAGCGCCAAGCAGCGCTCTGTCTTGTGTGGTGTGTGTTAGCCGGTTCCCAAGGGATCTACCGGCTTTCCTTTGTTCCTATCGTTCGTTCATCCGCATGCATGCTTATATTGTTCTCTTTCCTCTACTTACTTTCCTCTACTCTCTCTCTCTCTCTCTCTCTCTCTCTGTGCTTACAATACGTCCTTCCTTTTCTCTCTCCCTCTCTTGTCATTCATCAGCATTCATGCTCATATTGTTCTCTTTCCTCTACTTACTTTCCTCTACTCTCTCTCTCTCTCTCTCACTGTACTAACAATACGTCCTTCCTTTTCTCTCTCTTTCTCTCTCTCTCTCTCTCCCCTGTCATTCACCAGCATGCATGCTCTTATTGTTCTCTTACTTCTTCTTGCAATCCTTCCTTTTTTTCTCTCTCCCTCTCTTTCGTTCTCTCTCTCTCTCTTTCTTTCCGGTTGTTCATCTGCCTGCATGCTTTACTACTGTTCTCTTACTTCAGGTTGAATCCTTCGTTCTTTATTCTTTCTCTCTCTCCCTCTTTATCCGTATATGCGTGCATATATTGTTTCTTATATTGTTCTCTTTACTTCATTCTGTCAGTCCTTTCTTCTTTTTTTTCCTCTTCTTCTTCCTCTTCTCTTCTCTCTCTCTGTGTTTGTTTGTTTGTCTGCCTGTGTCTTTGTGTCTGTCTCCTCGCGCGCGCGTCTTCATTCTGTCTGTATCAATATAAACTGATTGTCTGAACTGAGGAAATGTAGTGTTATCTATATAATCCTTCATCCCTATGTGTATGGTTTAGCTCATTTTCCCCTTACTTGTCCTTGCAATCCTTCCATCTCTTTCTCTGTCTCTCTCTCGCTTTCTCCCTTCCGCGTGTTACCAATATCCCTCATCTGCAAATATTTTTGGTTCTCTGCACTTTGTTTTGTCTACCGCCCTGCCTTTCTCTCTCTCTCTCTCTCTCTCTCTCTCTCTCTCTCTCTCTCCCTTCCCCTCCCTGCGTATCGTTCTCTCTTTATCTCTCTTTATTTCTATCTCACTGTCTGTCTTTCGCGCCATTTTTTACCTCTGCATTCCGAAATACTGCTTGTCAGAACTAATTTTGCATGGAATCTGCACCTTATACTCGTTTGCATGTGCCGTTGTTACCTATTGTTTTAATAATTCATTCTCTTCTGTAAACTGCAGACTTCCGCATGGTGGACTTCTTGTCACAGCGTTTTCTGTTTTTCATCTGCATGCATATGATATCCTTATTTAACTATTACAGTTATACCAGCAAATCTCACTCTCTGTGTCTCTCTCTCTCTCTCTCTCTCTCTTTCTCCCTCTCTCTCTGTCTCTCTCTCTATCTTTGTCTCTCCCTGGCATTTTTCTTTCCGCATTCTTTCATGTCTCCACCAAAAAAAAATTATTGCTTGATTTAAACCTAGATCTACTGGTGTCTTTTCCATCCCAGGAGCTCCACGTCTCTTACATTCTCTCTTATTCCGGTTCGGTTCTCTCTTTTTCCGGCCCCCATCACATTCTTCCTCCCCCCCCCCCCNTATTTGTTCCCCCTCAATTTAAATACAAAAATTACACGTCAACACTACCTGAACATAACAGTGGTACAAGGTACAGACGTGTTTGTGTTATACACGTCTGTACCTCGTACCATTGTTATTATGTTCAGGTTGTTTTATTTCGTGTTAAAGCAAGTCGTAGCATTTTCAAACTGGAATTGCAACTTCATTGTGCGTACTAAGAGCATAATATTACATGACGCTAAGTTCTGTAGTGTTTTTTCATTCGGTTTTTTTGTTGTTGTTGTTGCGTGGGGGAAGGGAGGGAAGAGAAGAGGAGGGACTTTCGGGAAGATGAATCCCATGTGGTCGAAAAACTTCATTACACGTGTAATACTAATGAACGGATCCTTTGTCCTATAGTTTTAAATTTCTACATCAAAGGCTTCTTATAAACCAGAAGACCTCACAAACTCAAAAATCAGAACCGTCTCGTTGGAATTCAGGTCGTTGAGTCCAGATTCTACTCATGAAATTTTAGCATAGCAATCTTTTCCAGGTAGCGCTGGGCGGGATTCTTTCGTAAGATCGTTGCTTTCGATACTTAGAAATAAGAACTTTTGGGTCACTGTTGAAAGTATCGGATACATCGAAAGGATCGGAAGTACCGAAAATGTCAGCAGTATTGAAAAATGTCGAACTGCCTTCCCGGCATGGACTATCAGTATCGAAATAGAATCGATACTTTCGATATTTAGAACTGGAGGCTGAGGAAGTCTTACGACAAAAAGGCACATATGCACTATACTGTGCCTGTTTGTCATAAGATGGCCGTACTACCACCAATTTAACTTAATCCTTGTGCACCCCTTTTCCCTTAGTCCGCATATTCTCAAACTGAAACTGTGAGTAACAATATTTCTCATCAGCTTGTCCATTTACAGCATACCGAAGCTATTTTGTCCTGAAGTAACTTAACCTTCTTTCTCTCTCTCTGTCCATCCACAGTATAACGGAGACATCTTTCACTACCATGGCTAAAGACACACGGGTCACTTTCAACTCAGAGTCACCCGTGCCCAACAAACACAGCAACAGAGGGCGTCAGCACAGAGTCACAGAACGCCAGATCTCGTACGAGGACGCAGAAAATTGCGTCAACGAAATGTCAGAGTCCTTCCCAGCCCTCACGACAAAAGCTCACAGACTCATGCGTCAGGTTTCGGGCTCGTTCAATAGTCGGACCATTAAAGTGGCCCTTATCCTGTCGGTTATACTGAACCTACTTCTAGGAATTCCTTTCGGGATCTTCTTCGGATTCTGGATGTCCCAGAAAAATGAAGCCTCCTCTTCAGTATCCACAACTTCCGCTGCCAGCACGTCAGAGTTGCGGCTAGGCAGCGGGGATAGGAGTTACACCGTTATGGAGAGTTGCTTCCTGTGCAAGGACCTCGATTCTGATAGCAGGGTGAAGGTCAGATCTAAAAATAACATTTGCTGCACGGACGACAAAATTCCGGAACTGGAAGGCTCAGCTTATGTGAGTATTCTCATGTGAACTTTGTTGGGTGTGTATATACGTGTGTGTTTGGCAGTATTTGTACTGTACTCTGTAGCGTTTGTTCTGTTTGGACACATTGAAGTATGGGTCACTCCTTTGAAGCTGTTCGGTCATTTACCATGGACACAGACAGACAGACAGACACAGACAAACAGACAGACACACACACACACACATACACACACACACGCGCGCACACGCACAAGCGCAGATATACCTTTTGAAATAATGGTCTTGTCTGTGTGTCTGTCTGTCTGTCTGTCCACATGTTGTAGATCTGCTTGTCTTTCTATCCTTCTCAAAGAATGATATATATATATAAAAAAAAAAAACGTGACAGAAGCACTACCCGTGAATGACTCACTGACACATACCCCATGTGTCTCCATGTGAACCACATTGTTTTTTTCTCTGGCAAAAAAATGGCAGCTGTGCTTGTATTTGTAGACCGTGAGCTGCTCGCTACATTTTGAGAGCATGATACCTAGCTTTAGGCTACAACCGGAAAAATAGCTATGAGCGCCTCTGTTGATTTTTAAAAATAATTCTGTGCGTCCATCTCTCCATGTGTCTGTTTGTTTGTTGTTTGTCTGTTTATGTGTATACCATATATAACATATTGATATACATTCTATTCCCATAATCTCATCCCTACTTCCTTCATTTTCATTTCCTTCTGTCCATCTTCTCGTTCTGTCTTTCACGTAATTCGATCTGATGATATCTCTCACTGCCTCCCCTCCCCTCC
>JAWQUT010000097.1:1923266-1935062 GCA_033807755.1 Ellobium chinense
GCCGACACAATGAGCACAGACGGCTATTGTTTGGGGGCAGGGGACATTTCAGTAATGTGTTTAATATAGGTCTGATTCGGCTCGATAGTTAGTTTTCACACTGAGGTGTGGTATTCGGGGTGCTGGGTCGTTTAATAGCAAATTCTGATAACTGAACATGCTGGGTATTATATCGATTAGCTTTCTACCAGGTTTATAATAACAATAGCAATACTACTACTATTACTACCAATAATAATAATAATAATAAAACATCAATAATAATAATTATAGCAATATCTGTATTCATAACAATAACAGTAATATTCTTAACCTACAAATGTCGCATTCAGGCAATTGCCCGCTCATGCGACGTCACATTAATATGACCCCGGCAGGCCAAATCATTCAAGGACATTCTCAACTCCCCAGTACCATTTCCATTTATAGGCACTGTCAGTGTGACAGTATTCTTCAATGCCTTTAGCCAGGTACATTTTACAAACAGATGAGCTGAGGAAAATATGAATAAATGGTTTCCCAAGAAAGTTACAACACGACCATGGCGGAAGGAATCGAACCTACGATCTTCAAATTCTAAGTGCCACACCGTAACCATTCAGCCACGCTGCTCCACATTACAGATTATCGTCGGACCCCGTGAATCTTCGAATAGGATCGTCATGCTGTAGTGACATTGATTAGCTACGGTAGCGTGTGCTGTGATTTGACAGAATTGGAAGCCACACCCCTTCCTTAGCAAAGACAGTATCAGTCTTAAGGCAAGCCAAGATGGCGGTGACTAATGCGGAAGAGAGAGAAAATAATGCATTGACTTGCGAGTGATGCTCGCTTTACTTCTCTCTTTGCCTCATAGCATACATACCACCTTTTTTTTTTTCTTGCCATATCCTCCTCCGACACAAGGCCATTGATAAAAATGTTCCATTAACAAATGTGAAACCGTAGATGATTGCCGCCATGTTGCCGAGCTTTTACTTCCGGCACATTTTTATGAAACCTCGAGTAGGTGAGCACCTTTCGTCACTGAGATTCTCGCACACCAACCAACGACGACCCCTTTGCCAAAGACTGCCCTGCACAGAATACAAAAAAGACTCCTTTCCCGACGTCACAAGGACCAAGCAAACATAACCCACTTTACCTGATTTATGAATTTGAAGGAATGCGAAAAAAAAAAAAAACTCAAACAAAATGAAATAATAATAAAACAAAAAACAAACAAACCAAGAAAAAAACACCAACTAAAACCAACAAACAAACATAAAAAAGTGATTGAATATCACGAAGAGAAATGTGACGCACCCAAATAATTTGAGAAGGGCAAGAAATGGCCAGTGATTTTTTTTTTAGAAGGGAATTTAATGTCAAGCTGCAGCCATTTGCCAGATAAAATATCTAATCATGTTTCCTCAAAAAGTCGAATCGCATTCAGATTTGTCCAAACAATACTGGATGCAGACTTAGACACAGTTGCCATAAGAAAAATAATAAAAAAATAAATATACAAAACAAAAAGTGGATGAAAGCCAGACTAGATTTGCCCTCCACCCCGACTTCATCTCCAAAGAGTCAAGGATGAGCAGAAAATGCTGCCAAAAGAGTGAGACTGCTGACATTATTTCTCAAAAAACAAAACCAAACACAGCCGGCAAATCTGCAAAACCTTGGTTTAAAGTATTATGGAATTAATTTGCATGGAATTCCAGACAACACGAGAGGACCTGTTTAAAACTTTGCCATCCGATCCCTATCCTCATAGGACAAACCTCGTTTAACACACAACCGTGGGCGCTGTCTCGACTTAAATGGATTTGCTTTCATATTTCAAATACTACACTGTTTTTTTTTATATCAAGTTTTTTTAACTCTGATTTTGGGAATCGAACCCACGATCTTCAGATCCTGAGCCATGGCTACTTTCTTTGGTCCCTGCACCTTCACAAAATGGCAAGTCGTGTCCCTTTCTTCGCAAATTAAGTATTGGTCTTTAGGCAAGCCAAGATGATCTGCAAAGCATCTGTGAAGTATGACGTGTTTTACTCTTGAAATCTGGAAAAATTAGCATCCCCCTGATGTCAACCGTGCATTAGAGTTCGAATCAGTGAAATTCCCCAACGTGCCTCTCCTATCCTTTTATACCCCGGGCAGGTCTCTGGTCTAACCACTCAATGCAAACACACCTGATGTCCATTGTATTGTCCGTGCCGTTTTTCACAGTAATTTGTGCAACGAGATGCCCGATACTAAAGTACTGGACGGTTAAGAACTTGCATATTAACAGTGGGATCTCTTACCTTCGGAAGGATTACATTACCTCTGCATGTTGAAAGCTACTTCAGGTAGCATTCAGCACCGATGCACGAACGTAATTCTTATTATGGTAAGAGATCCCATCGTAATGCGCAAGCTCTCGAATATTTCCGAAGCAAGGTGTTGGGAACTCAGCAAAGTTCTTATCTGCTTAGAATTGTGAATACTGCGCGCTGTCACCAGGTCTTTGGTGATATCAGTAAAGGACTGCCTTGCCCCCAAGACACCCACTGACAGCCCCGTTTAACCGGACGTCTAGGCTGGCCCCAGGTTAGACCACTGTTTTGACATAAAGCGGGTTCTGAATGGCCAGGGCTCTTATAGCCCGGCTTTGCAGGCCTTCGAAAACTTTTCAATGGGCGCATTCCGTTTAGATTAGTGAAAGTGCGAGGGTCGGTAGCGAGGAGCTGAGTGTATGGAGTTCGTAATGCGTGTAAATAAAGACCACTTATATTAGCTGGCTACGAACTAACGAATTGGAAAGTAATACAAGGGCTACGTTTCTCTGATTCCTGGAATTTGACAAAATGGGAAACCACACCCCCTTCCTAGCCAAGATGGCTGCGACTAATGTGGAAGAGACCGTGAATAATGCACAGATTTGCGAGCGGTGTTGCCTGTATTTATATCTGTACCTCATTTATTAGCATACACATCATCGTTGATTCTTGCCACATCCTCCTCCAACACAAGAAGACCGTTGATAATATGTTCCACTAACAAACTTGAAACTGTATATTATGGTTGTCTCCATGTTTGCCGAGCTTTTATTTTTCTCCAGTTTCGTACAAAAAGGCGACGCATTTCTTTTAAACCTCTAATAGATGCGCACCCTTCGTTGTCATGACTGCCGCGCACCAACCAAAGAAAGTATCCTTTGTTCAGGATTGCCCACAGAGTACAAAGAAAGGGCGTGGCTTCCCATTTTGCCAAATTGCAGGGACCAAACACATGCACCTAAGGCTACTCTTCGTTGGTCCCTGCGGTTGCGGTTTTTTTATGCCGTGGGTGGTTCCTCATTCTAAGCAACGGAAATATCAATCTCTAAGCAAGCTAAGATGGCTGCGACTGATGCAGAAGAGCCAGAAACAAGTGCGCTGATTTCCGAGTGGTGTTGGCTATATACTTATATCTTTACCTCCTCTATAAGCATACATATCTCCTTTGATTCTTGCCTCACAAGACCTTTGATGAAAATCAAATTTGAAACTGTAGAGGATGGCCGACATTTTGACGATTCCCAACTTCCGGTGTATCGCAAAGATTCCAAATTTTTTATCCAACTCTGGAAGCTGCGCACACTTCTCCGCCGTGGCTATCGCGCAGAAATACTAAAAACGTAGCCTGGTCTTGGAAACGTACTTGCATACTTGCTTGAGAAATGGGGAATCCTCGTCCGTGTAATGGCTTGATGGATCCATCCTAGCCGAGGTTTGGATTGTGGCATTCATTGCAAGACTCCATCAAACAGAAACACTGTGGAATATTCATTTTCTTCTTTATCCGGACTAGCATGTTATCCGTTATACGGACGGAAAGGAAATGAGGATGAAAATAAGTCACGGTCACCAAATATCGTGCGATCTGAGAATAGAAGTTCCGGTCTGAGACGGAAATGACGGACTTGACGGAAGTACATTATCACCTCGTATTCGCAATCATTAATTGATAGATGATAATTATGACTCAATTTCTGAAAAGTCTATACGTTTTCGGGAAAAAAATGTTTAGACTACGTAAAGGTTTGGTACATTTTACACACGTGTGTCAGGTTTCATTCCTCTACGTTGCGTATTAAAAAGCCTTTGCGGGAACAACGTTGGTCCCAAGCTCCATTAGTATATATGAGCAGTCTGGAAGTGTGTTAGGGTCACGGGTGAACACTAGGCGCGCACGTGGAGGTAGGGCCCGATTCAGGCAGTAGGCAGTTAAGAATTAAATTGCTGTGAAATTAGCGTCCCTGTAGTGTAGTGGTAACACGTTAAGACTTGCAAGCTGAGAGACCTTGGTTCGATTCCTGGCAGGGACAGGAAATTTCTAGTGTAGGTTTTTTTCGGCCCATCTTTTCAAAATTGATCATTCACAGTAATCTGGTAAAATCCCTGGTGACACACTTCCTTAAAAAAATAATATGTAACATCAGAAAAATTATCAGACTGAGCTCACATTCCTCTCCCTTAATAATAAAAAATGAGTATTATATGCCTTGCCATCCGGTTACAAATATGTGAATAAAACACTACTTTGAATTTGTACCATAGATTTTACCACTTCTTCACATTTTTTAACACTGGGAGTTAGCTATGAGATGTCCTTGAACACTACTGCGCCCGGTAACTCTATCAGTGTATAGGCAGTGTCAATTATCTACCTACTAGACAATAATGTGACCCCAAACGATTGTAGTGCCATTGGTGACGTAGCTTACCAGATACATAAATGGAGATATCTTGAAGACACTTTGAAATGGGGTGCTGTCCATCTGAACTCCTTTAGCAACTTTATTTCAGTCCCATCATAATCCATGTAGTCTAGATTAAAAAGTATTGAGTATAATATGCTGTAGATAAAGAACATGTGTCCATTTAGCTCTGAGCGATTTGACGAATTCGAAAGTTCGAAGATTGGTAATTTCAAAGATCGTTGTAATGCGAGCCCAGGTCGCGACGAAGGGTCATTATAATCAAATACAGGTAATCACTACCTACTGGCTACCCTTTGACATGTTCTTGGCGGAAGCTCGTCTATGAAGACCATAGCTAAATATAATTACTCAATACGGGAGATTTACTTTGCGGTGTCTATGAGAAAAACACTTCACCTGTTTCTCCCCACTCGACTCAGGCGTTAATGAGTACCTGGCATTAGAGCTGGAGGGACTAGGGTGCTGTGTCGCGGGCGACCAGAAATGACTTTGTTATGTACATTTCATTTCTAATATTATGTATTTATGTGTTTGTATTATGGATGAGATATATATCATTGTACGACATTGTAAACCAATTTCCGTAGGAGGTAAGTAAAAGTGGAATTTTTATTCCCCCCCTCCCCTCCATTTTCATATTTCCTTTTTTGTAAGGTCCATTATCACTTTATCTCTTTTTAAGAATCTGAATACCCTTAACAAAATGCTTACATTGGCAGTCTAAAATTAGTGAATCTAAGGGGAAAAGAGGGAGCCTTTCGCCCCAATATCAAAACGTAGCATGATCTGATCTACAGTAGCACTATGTGTGTATGTGTGTGTGTGTGTATGTGTGTGTTTGTGTGTGTGTGTGTGTGTGTGTATGTGTGTGTTTGTGTGTCGTGTGTGTGTGTGTGTATGTGTGTGTGTGTGTGTGTGTGTGTGTGTGTGTGTGAGAGGGGGAGAGAGAGAGAGGGAGAGAGAGAAAGAGAGAGAGAGAGCAAAATGATTTCAGTAGGGGACAGAGCATCGTTGATAATCAGGCCTTCACTTTTGATTCTGGATCAAATAAAAATGTCATGCCAGATAAAATCCGGGGCAAGGAAAACAAGTGTGAATTTATGCTGTGTTGCCAGAATAGCTATCTGTAGCCAAACAAGGCTTTTTCTTCCCTAAAGTGAGTCCTCCGTATATTCGCGACGTCATATCTAATGTCTCTGACCATGACTACCCCCTCAGACAGGCCAGTCTTCAAACCTGATGTGACTCACTGAAGACACATGCATAAGTTGGACCTAACATGATCAGTGACAAGCTTGGTAACATGTTTCTTCTATTTTGAAGGCTTGAACATATGTGAGTTTAATATTACGATTTTTTGGTAGTGATTGTGAATTCACTACATACTCACGGGCTGGATATTATTAGAAACCCACTCTCAGTCAGTATGCGTGCACGATAATGTGGGCAACGGAAGCCACAACTCCAAGAATTGTTACTTTTGCTGTCTATGTTTCTATTAGTCAGAGTAACATGATTGGCTGCTATGGTCTTTTATATTCACCTTTCCTGGGTACACCTCGTTTCGTCGACAACCTCTATCTCTATTGTTAAAGAGGATCAAAGGAGAAGGATTAACCTCTCAAAGGCACTGTACAGGTAACCTCGTTTCATCGACACTCGCCAGTACACATTACTCAATCTATTTAAAAAAAAAATTAGATATACGATACCAACAATTTTTTTCAATGTAAGAGATCATAAAGAGTATCTAGATAATGAACATTTCCATCTACAATATTTACACGATGTCAACATTTAAAAAGTATGTGGTTGAATTTATTAGTAGTACTCGATTACAGCATAAATACTGCATGGGTATGAAAGCTTTAATCTTGTGATAACAATAGTTGTGGATGAAATGAGGTGAATTGTCGGCATGTGTCGATAAAACGAGGTTAATTAAGATGGCGTGTCGATGAAACTAGGTGCGCCCCCTTTCCTGGCTGGCGCATTTTTTACTTTTGGAAGCGAACTCTGATTAAGGTTACAGGCCTGTAATTGTATTTTCACTACTGGGTCCTACTTACTTAGGAGGTTATATTTCATCTCCCCTTTTCCCTCCTTTGGCATGTCCTGCTTCCAGTGATAAGGGCTCCAGGGGGACAAATTTTGATTTAATGGGAAAATGTCCATTTTACTGTATTTTGCTAGTCACTATTTAGCCCTGGGCTGGAACTGTCAGGTCAAGAGAGTGCTCAGGCGGAAGAGGAGGGGTGTGGCGTTGACCATTGAAAAAGGTAGGGTCTTTTTACAAATAGCAACCAAGCTCAAAATTTCAATGGGCTTGCTAGGGGTCAGTCCTAAAATTTGGGCCACATAATAAGCTTAAATCTGGTATGGGTCTGGGTGAAAACTAAAACTTTGGGCTCAGAGGGCAGCTCAAAATGTTGATATAACCCGTAGAGGAAAAAAGGTTCCAATCCCATTACAGTCTGTAACCATTATTCAATCCCACTACAATTTTGTTTAAACCGGAAGCGCGTTTCGCTGGAGTTAACTAAATAAGAGGGGCGGCAACTCTGTTGTGAACTCCGATCAGCACAGGGAAGCAACTTTTGTTTCAGCCAGGTCAAAACAGCTGGCAGTTACATGAATATTTCCAAAGAAGAACTAAAATTTCGAAATACAAAGCCTCTCTGCATCGAAACACTAAGGCACCTGTGGCTGTATGCATAATCCTTACGTTAGTTAACGCATTGCGGTAACCACTGGAAACTCCCAAAACATCAGCATTGTTCACTGTTGTTAACGCAATACGTTAATTAACGTGTGACTGGACATCAACGAAAACAGTGACACGTTACATATCATGGATGCAGATGACTTCATTATTAAAGGCATAAGTGATACATGAGTGCGCCACGTAAGCTTTACATCAGTTTATGATAACAAATTATAAGTTCTGAATTAGTTAGTCTAGACCCACTACCAAGAATTGATTAGAGTATTTTGTCACCACAATTCATTTTATTGGTGGTGGATGTCAGCTGATTCCATTTAATGACAATCTGCCTAATCGCACTTTTTCGAGCGATCACAATAGTTCTCAGGCTACCCAAACGATGTTAAACTGAAAAAATAAAAAACGCTTCATTCGGTAGCACTTTCCGGTTTATTGCAACTTCCGGCGTGCTAGCTGGCAGCTGCAATTAACAAAAACTGGCACTACCTAATATTTACAGCTGTTTGAACATCTCAGACATGTATTTCTATTTTTGAACATCTCAGACGGTTTTTTTAATTACACAAAGCATTTTTTCTTTCCTCAGACCCAGACGACTTTATTTCCGTGATATACAATAGACATGCCTCTTGTTTGTCTGTCTACTGCCCGGCCCTTCTGTCTATCCGCTCTTCTCCTGCATACCTCTAAACTGTTCTTCCACCTGTTCCCCTTNCCCCCCCCCCCCAAAAAAAAAAAATTCCCCTCCTCTTCCCTCCCTCTCCTTAGCCCTTTCCCTTCTACAAACCTAGACTACATTCCTCAAGTCGCCCCTCCATTTGTTTTCTCACGACCTGTAAACTTTAACAAACATTCCACACATTGTCTGCAGGCAGCATCTTCAGCATGCTCACACCTTCTCTTTGATTTGCTTAGCCATTCATTTCTATCATAGCAAACACCCCCCTCATTCTTTGTAGTACACTTNCAAATTCTTACCTCTTCCGCTTCCGTCATTTCCGCTCTCAAATTTCTTCAATTTTCATACATAATGTCCTATGTGACAAACATTGTTATCTGTACAATATGAAGATCACGTACACCCTTTCTTAGGGCACGAAGTAAGGCAAAATTAAATAGGACAACGTGCGATATTTCTTCATCAAGGAAAGTTTGTTTTCACAGTTTATATATTATACATACATAACTGACTTACATATTAAGCGAAAGGTAATAATTTCACCTCTCATACAGTATCTATCACTTACACACCATCTACACAACATCAATTTGCACACGTGTATTGCATACACACTCAACTGAATCAGGACGCACTACAGATTATTATAAAACGAACGAATGAATGAATGAATGAATGAATGAATGAATGAATGAATGAATCCATCCATCCATCCATCCATCCATCCATCCATCCATCCATCCATCCATCCATCCATCTATCCATCAGTTACTGAATTCCCACACTGTAGCAGGCATAAGTGACACCACATTGCTTGGATGCAATACCCCGCTAAACGTCACCCTAACCGAAATCCATGTTTTGGCGCCTATATATGACGCCAATAACATCGGGCATATTGTATTAGAAACCTCAAACTTCAATTGTTTCGTGATAAGATAGGAGACTGCAACATATATATTTTTTTTATAATTCACGGATATTTCGGAAATTTGCAAAGCACTTTTGTTCCGACACCTCACAAAATGTCTCTGCTGAGAAAGCCAGAGCTCTTCTATGACATGAGTCTATTCCGGACCACTGCATCAACCAATGTCAATGTACAAAAAAAACCAATAGAACATTTCGTCGCCTTCCACACGAAAGGGCGTATCCCGATTTTTGACGGTTTTGAGTTATCACCACCAGTATGTAGTGCTATCTCAGAACTATGTTCACACGAAACGGCGTATCCCTAGTTCAAATAGTAACGGAGATATAGCATAAAATTCCTAAGGGCTTAGGCTAACTATCAATATGATCGAATCAGACGTAAATCGCTCTCCTTAAAAACGTGAAAACAGGGATACGCCCTTTCGTGTGGAAGGCGACGATATTTTTGACTGCAGCTTAGCTAGTTCTAACTCGATGGATTGAACTCCAGTATACCTTACATCACATTCATCAACAGAGCTTATTTCTAATGAATCGCTTTGCGAAGAACAATATCGTTACACTTAAGATTTTTGGGTTGTTTATATTACTAAGAGCTTCCTTTTATCCTCTTTTGTTTTCTATTAAAATAAAGATATGTCTTGACTCGTTATTATCTCCCAATTTAATAAGCTAAACTACATCTACCGCATTGTTTTGCTTTGAGCAACAGNGAACTATGTTCACACGAAACGGCGTATCCCTAGCTCAAATAGTAACGAAGATATAGCATAAAATTCCTAAGGGCTTAGGCTAACTATCAGTATGATCGAATCAGACGTAAATCGCTCTCCTTAAAAACGTGAAAAACAGGGATACGCCCTTTCGTGTAGAAGGCGACGATATTTTTGACTGCAGCTAAGCTAGTTCTAACTCGATGGACTGAACTCCAGTATACCTTACATCACATTCATCAACAGAGCTTACTTCCAATGAATCGCTTTGCGAAGTACAATAATGTGACACTTAAGATTTGGGTTGTTTATATTACTATGAGCTTCCTTTTATCCTCTTTTGTTTTCTATTAAAATAAAGATATGTCTTGACTCGTTATTATTTCCCAATTTAATAAGCTAAACTACATCTACCTCATTGTTTTGCTTTGAGCAACAGATTGAAAGCGTTAAATTTCTCAAATCCTCAAAAAAAAAAAATGACTTACGCGAATATGGAATTAGCGTGGCAATGTTGAGAAAAGGGGACAGTTTTTTTTTTTTTGCTTCACCTGTAAAAATAGGATTTTGGCGTTTATCGAGGTATTCCATCGAAGAGACGATCCGTCTGTTTAACTTTCTAAATTTATAGGCAGCCGCCTCAAAGGGAAACCCATTTTTATTCTTCCTCTGGCATGAAACTTTCAAAATTATCGGTGTCCTCCTACCCACCCCCCTCCCCATCTCCTGTTTTTCCTTTCCTTCCATCATCGCTATTTTTAGTATCAGTAAACATGTGGATGCCTGATACTCTACAGTTGCCTCTCTCACACTATCTGGGTCACTGCCACCCACGCTGTACATGTGTATACCATTTTGTATTTTAATGGTAATCGTTGGGCAATAAATTGAATTAAGCTTATCTTCTGGTTTTCATTTCTAAAACGTTCTTGGGGAAGCCATGTCGCTGTGTGTATGTTGTGTATGTGTGTGTGTGTAAATGTTTGTGTGTGTGTGTTTTGTGTGTGTGTGTGTGTGTGTGTGTGTGTGTGTGTGTGTGTGTGTCCGTCCGTCCGTCCATTTGTCCGTTTTTGTTTGTCTATCTACCTGCATACCTGCTGTCTGCTTGTCAGTTTGTCTATCTGTCCGTCTGCCTGTCTGCCTGCTTATTTGTCTGTCTCTCGGTCTGTCAATAGCAATTAACATTGTTTATTGAAGAAAAAAAAATCCAAATTCCTGCCATATATCTGTGCCAAAACCTCATTCGAAAGTTCAGATCTATCTGTCCATCTTCCTTCATGTTCTTTCTTTCTTTTCTCCACCTTCACTCTTGGAATGTCTCCCAGCTTCACTCACAACAAACTTACTTTATTTTACATCAAAGTATATCCCTAATTCCAGCTTATTCCACGTCTAGACAGAAAATCTCAGAAAAGCCCATGTCTGAACCTGCATAGTGGTATCATAGAGACATGGATGAAATCGGGTGTCAGATAACGAGTACTGTGGTAACAGTTGTTCTAAATCTAAGATCATCAACCTGAAAGGAGCAAACTGCACCATTCAGCACTCCAGTGTGCAGTTATGTAAAAACACTCCAATGCACTTATTGTGGTGATTTGCGCACCATGTTTTCTGCATTTGTTCAACTTCTATCAAGGTGCTGTGTCTCTTCCGAGATTCAAGTAAGATTCAGGATTCAAGGTTAAAAAAAAAACAACTTTATTAAGCTCATGTCACAACAACATTTAAGCACCCAAACATGGTTACAAAATAATAAACAACAGCATAAACAATGACAATGGCGGATGTAGTTAGACCCAGGACAACAACTAGTTCTTGTCTCTTCTTTTCTGAGGTCCGGTATAGAATGTTGAAGAGCCAAACATTTCTTCTGTATAAACTTGTACCCAAGAATGGTAAAAACACAAGTCATGTTACAGTCATGCTAAGTCATTCAAGGTAGAGAAATCCATTAGATTAAATTAATAGTTGAAAGCCAGTCAGAGGATCGTGAGGAGGATTGGGG
>JAWQUT010000097.1:1981093-1992090 GCA_033807755.1 Ellobium chinense
CCCTTTTTTCCTCTATGGGCTATATTAACATTTTGAGCTGCCCTCTGAACCCAAAGTTTTAGCTTTCACCCAGACCCATACCAGATTGAAGCTCATTATGTGGCCCAAATTTTAAGACTTACCCAACCCTAGCAAGCCCATTGAAATTTTGAGCTTGGTTGCTATTTGTAAACAGACCCTACATTTTTCACTGGTCAATGCCAAACCCCTCCTCTTCCGCCTGAGCACACCCTTGAGCTGGCAGTTCCAGCCCAGGACTAAATAGTGCCTGGTAAAATAAAGTAAAATGGACACAGATTCCCATGATATCAAAATTCCCCCCCTGGAGCCCTTATTACTGGAAGCAGGGCATGCCAAAAGAGGGAAAGGGGGAGATGAAATATACCCCCTAAGTTGTAGGACCACAAAGTGAAAGTACAATTACAGGTCTGTAACCTGCAGTATCACACTCTGCCCACGCGTACAACTTTCATTCATACTCTCCTATCTCGATTTATCATATCATAGATCAGCTTCTTTGTCCTCAGAGACCGTCTGTATAGCCCGGCAGTTTTGGACGTTCACCCGTTCATTCACAATGCACTGGACTTCGCTAAGAGATGATAATAAAAGATAATAAAAAAAAACAACAACTGAAAATAAGATCTTTATTTATCCCGTAGAGAAATTGTTTTACATTCCCATACAATGTTAAACATCTCATTCATAATATGGGTAAGCCTAGAACAATGTTCATTAGACATATGAAAAAGACAATATTGCAGTTAGAATAATATACATTAGACAAATAAAATGGCAATATTACAAATGAGCCCCATAACAAATTCATTGCCAGTCGCCGCAGTGTGGCGTCCAGATCCCCCTCTTCCTTTTCCCCCTTTTTTTTCCCCAGCTCTACAGCTAGATATTCATTCACATCTGCGTCGAGTGGGGAAATAGGGCACCACAACGTAAACTGTCCTTGCCCGGGGAATCGAACCCACAGACATCATAACAGTCTTTAGCTTATTATAACTACTCACAACCCGCACGACAACGCTGCCTCCGTAAACAGCCTTAACTTCTTGACTAACATCATTGAGATGGGCTGTTCTTACATTTCGGCCCATCAGTTTCCTTACTCAGTGCCTCAATATAGGTAGGCGGTAGATCTTGGAAAAACAATTCGCCTTTCCGAATCGTCACCATATACCAGGCTCTACACACGAATGTCCTAGTATCAAGGTTTCAGATGCCTAACTGGTCAAACAAAAAATGGTCACCGTCAATAATAGCTGAGTATAAAATCTGTCCAAAAGTAGTGAAATTCAGTTCTGAATTTGTAAAACAAAATAACTGGTGCAGGCAGTTGTTTTTTTTCCAATGGCTCCAACGGATTTCATTTGTGCGGGCCTGTAGTCTGTAAAAAGAAGGCCACATTTTTAACCCCTTGTCGTCTAAATTAAAATTGTGAAAAATGTAAATGAAGGACCTCCACTGTAAACGGTATATAATTTGAGCACAATAATGACACTAGACCTGCAGACTAGCCTTGGCCATTTCGAAACATTCCTGTGGTTCGAGGAAAAAATTATATAAAATGGCTCAAAGAGGCTTTTACAAGGTGGCTCCTGCCTGACAAATGATAATGGGGTCTGTGGTAGGTAAATATCTGGATTAGAAGATAGCCCAAAAAGCTTATAAACCCTACGTAGATTTTTTTAAATGAGAAAATGAATTACGGGTCTGTAACCTTCTGTCATGCGTTTCCGGTTCTGGTGAGTTTTGTCTCTGTTTCACTGCACGTGCCTTCCCCTGGGGAGGTTTGGTCTTGGGGCTACACTTTTTATAGGCCATAACATTGCTAGGAGTGGTCGTATCAGTCTCTGTTGTACCATTTATCTTTCCTGAAGTTCGTCCTACACAGTATACAATCCTGATAGATAGCATGGAATATATCCTTCTTCCCACCCATCCCAATAACACTGTCCATGCCACTCTCAAAAAACAGTTTTTGCTCACACGTGCATGCACCCTCTCGCATGAACATTTATATAGAGTAGGTTTGTATATTATTGTACTCACTCACTCACTCACTCACTCACTCACTCACTCACTCACCTTATTTAACTGCAAAATTTTCTCACAACCCTAGACACCCATAATATTCGAACATCACCATCATCATCATCATCATCATTATTTGCAAAACATTTATCCGCACTGGAACTAAATAAGTAGGGCAAAAAAACTATAACAATTTAACAAATTTAATACACAAATTTTCGGACTGGCGCCCTTCTTCAGATGTAGGAAATGAATGAACTAAGAATGACATGTCATAAAAAAAATAAAAAAAAAACTAATTGATCAATAGTCATGAGAAAGCTTGAACAGCAAAGGAACGGAAACAAGGCGAACAGTAACAATGAAGGTGAACATCATCATCATCATCATCATCATCATCATCATTATCATCATTATCATCATCATCATCATGATGATAATAATAATAATAATAATAATAATAATAATAATTATAATTATAATTGAGCTTCTTGCCCGCTCAAGAAACTTGACATGATACGGAAGTGCTAGTAAAGAGTGTGCTGACTTGGGATTGGCACTTGCTATACACATATCTTACCTCATCAATTAGCATACATACCACTGCTGATTTTTGCTACATCCTCCTCCCAAACAAAGCCGTGGATAAAACGTTCCACCAACAAATTTGAAATCGTAGATGGTCGCCGCCACCTTTGCCAGCTCTCATTTCTGGTGTATGCTTAAGACGCCACGTGTCTAAAAACGTCTAAAAGGTGCGCACCTTCCCCACCGGGACTAATGCGCAGAAACAACAACATCAACAACAATAACAACAACAACAACAACAAAATAGTACCCCAGCTTCTGAAGTTCAGTCGTTAACTTTTTAATGGCTGGTTGGACGTTCATTTGTAATGCGGTTAGGTAACATATTTCTCTCTGTCGCAGTCACTGCAAAGTAGGCTACTTTTAGAACTGCTCTCTAGACCTACATCAGCTATTCAATCATGGGAATCCCATGCGTAGAATGGGGAATTACTATAATCATGATAAAAGAGGAGATTCAGAATCAACTGGCTGTCTTGGCATTTTACACCACCCACGATCTCCCAAGGGAGGCGACTGAAAACTCATCAGTAATGCAATTAATAAGTTGGTCACGCAATTCTCCGGGGAAGACCCTCATCTTGTCAGTGTTCGGCAAGGTCAAGGCTGTGATGTTGGTCGGGTTTGCACTGTTAGGTTTCCCCTGAGAGGTTAGCTCGTTCGTAATACGGCAGTGTATCACTGGCCAGTATAGTTTAAGAACCATGTCCACCACAGGGGAGAGATTTAATTGGAGACAAGAATCCATAATTCCGTTAGAATTACGCTTCGCAGCAGATGTCATTTATCTAGAAAGACAGACTGTCCCAGCTGCAGTAGGCACTATTCATTAGGTGAGGCTGGATTGTAGAAAAATATTGTGTGCACAACCTATACAGTGTACTTAAGGTATGAAGATGGTTATGTTTTTTTTTCACTGTTGGCTATATAAGGTTTTACACCTCTTATTAACTTATCCAGGGTTCCCAAGCCAAAATACTTTCCAGACATGTTGTTTAGCTCTTCCTCCAGATTTTGACACAAAGAAAAACGCCCCTAAACCAGGTAGATTTTGAGGCAGTGAAAAAGGCTACCTAGTATTTTAGGCCTTTTCACTCAGTAAACAGGGTAACGTTACCCACCTAGCATGTATTTGCACCTATCTAAGTCTTTGAAATTCAAATCCAACCTCATTCCCCCCTCCCCATGGCCACTTTTCTGATTTTATAGGGGCAATTTAATATTGCATATTTTAACAAAAACCTTATATAGCCGACAGTGGAAAAAAACACTGGCATCTTCATACCCGAACTGATGATATCGTCTGATTCCAAAATTGGAGAGCAACACGCGTACAGAACTCCCAGATGTAATGGTCTGGTTTTTAATTTAAGAAGAGCAAAAATCACAGCTTGAGTTCTGGTTGTGGAAATAAGAACAAAAAGGTATGTGGTGGCATCTCAAGCTATGACACCATCACCACTGTTGCTGTAACACTTATGCCGTTCCTTCCTAATACCACTGCCACCATCACAATTAGCACCACCACTTACTACTATTACCACCACAAACACCATAACCATCATCACTAGCACTCTTGCAACTGCTGTATTACCTACCATTGCTATATACCGTCGCTACCACAAATTTCATCGCTGGGACCTTGATCTAAACATCATCATCATCATACTGTATCAAAGCTAAGGAGATGCGTTCTTGTAAAGGTTAGCATTTTATTAGGAAACTACTTACACCCAGAACTCTGACATACCATCATTTTCCTCAATGCCGAGTTGCGTGGTGACCTAAATTTTTCTGTTGAGAAAAGTCTACATATTTTTAGAAATTAGTTCTTCTTTGTAAAGTTTCGTATACGCTTTCGTATAAGCTGGTTGTTCTTTTTAATTTGCTGAAATTTGCGTTGCTTCCCTTGGTCAGACGTCACGAGTCAAAGGTCGCTCCACAATTGTTGTCTTCGTCGGTAGACCGAGGCCCCGCATATTCAGGCTTGGCAAGCCCATTCGAAGATTGGGTGTTCTGACCCATACGATTAATCAGTTTTCTGCCACCTGATCCCTCTAGGTCCTGGACTTTGCCATCGTTTATTAATAAACTGTCGACCTATTTCTTGCTTCCTTTTGACCAGTCACGGGACCTTTCTGCACTAATGAAATGGCAGCTATTCATATGGCTGGACTAGTACTATGTGTCAGTACCATAATCAGGCTTTCCATTCAGTTAAACTCATCGTCTCGGTGCATCAAGCCTGTAACTAACAATTGTAAAATTTTACCAGGAGAATGTAGAAAAGAAAAGGTTCGCTTTTTTTTCTCCATCTCATCGTCACTCATAAACAAAACTCTCTCTTTTTTTTTTGTAAATGTGTTCCAAGTGATGATATCGTATTGGTACACATCTGTATAGTTGTGATCCCAGCGTTGAGTACCCCGTGGTATTTTTTGGACTTGCTACTCAGGAGCTCCATATACAAAATTCTCAGGCACAATATTTGGCGAACAGCCTTAAGATTTTTAACATAATTTTTTTAATATATAAAGACTACATGAAATCATGCAAAAGAAAAGAAAGGAAACAAAATAATATATAAAATTAGGGTTACTGCACTGAGGAGATGAAATGGAAACTCCGCATAGCTTCCTGGTTTGGGTCACGTGTTCGAAGACGGAAGTCGAAATTGATAATAATAACAGAATTAGATATGCTCAGGTGGTTTGTTATGTATAGTGACCTCCCTTGAATGGGGAACAACATGTCTTTGCCCCCACTTTAGAAAGCATGCTGTCTTTAGTGGTTGCAACAATTAAAGTGAGAATAAAAGTTTACTGACCATTCCAAACGACATTATACTACCCTTACCACCAATTCTGCTACTATCACTATCATTTTCAACATGACCACAACTATTTCTAAAAGCATTACAACTGTTGCAGTGTTGCTTCTCCTCCGCCAACTGTTAGTGTTGCTGCTGATGTTGCTGTGGCTGCTGCTGCTACCATTGTTCCATGCACTACTATTACCGCTGCTACAACAACCACTTGTTCGACTACCTCAACATGCACTATTGCTACTACTACTACTACTGCAACTACCATTACTACTACCGCTACTTCTGCTACTACAACTACTACTACTATCATTATTACTATCACTTCTGTAACTACTACTACTACTTCTACCACTACTACTACTATTATTTTCACCACTACTGCTATCATTAGTACGACTACTGATACTACTACAACAATAACAACAACAACAATTACTACTACTACTACTACTGCTACTACTACTACTGCTACTACTTCTACAACTGCTACTGCTTCTACTACTCCACCAATTGACAAAACTCAGTTCATCCATAATCACATTGGGTCAGTGCAAAATCTACTCAAAATGTCAATGAAGGATTGTCAATTAACCACTGGTCGTCAGAACTGCTGAAGTTTGACTTAACATCTCCATTCTGTATTCTAATGTAGGCAGAAACATACTGTATTCCAGGAAAAGGAGAGCAAGAGCTTCTGAGAAGACGGCGACCAGTCTATATGTGGCGATGATGCTCTGAAACAAATCTGAACATTTACCCCCATACATTTATCTTAGGCCGGAGTGATCTACTTTGGACCTTTCTGGTCTCAAATTTGCCTATCTTGAACATTTTAGTAACTAAAAAAAAAAAATTGGAAAGAATTTCCTACGCAACATTTCTGCACCGGTGATGTGGCGTCTATTTATACTTGTACTGGTCCATGAGGACTCTCCCTTACTGTGGTTTTAATCTGTCATAAGTAATTACCTTTATGCTGAATTATAGTTTGGCACGTATATGCGGCCTTAACGATTTGACAAAATTTGATGATTTCTTCACAAATTATCTTACGCACTGGAGATCTGCCCGCCACAGAACTGGTTTGAAATTTTGCGTCAGTTGAATCTGTTATCAACAAGAAAACCAGCGATAAAAGAAAAAGTTTGGAATGAATCTTCCGTGAGCATTACTGCAGCGATGATATGGGTGTAGTACAAGGTGGAAACGGAGCACTTAGTAACAGAAGTAATGAGTGAGCAGACGCGAACAGATGCTCACACAAGGTAGGATAAAGGGGGAAGTGCTCAAGAAGACAAATGCAGAGAGAAAATGGAAGAAGGAATGAAGTGATGTGGTGGGAATCGAACCCGCGACCTCTCTGTCGGCACCCATTGCCTTGCCGTCAGTTTGGAATCAGGTAAACGTCTATACACGAAGATATCTGATGATATGGGGCAGCCAATCACATCCTTTACTGGTGGATAATGATTCTCTCCTACTGTGATTTTAACATGTTATGGTTGCAGGAGCCAGATTGTAAAGGCTTCTTTGAGCCATTTAGTAAAAATTTCTCCTTGAACCACAGGTACGTTCCGAAAAGGCCAAGGCTAGTCTGCAGGTCTGTTGCTATCACTGTGCTCAAATTATTTACTGTTTACGGTGGGGGTCCTTCAGTTAGATTTTTCATAATTTTAAACTAGATGAAAAGGGGTTAAAATTTTGGCCTTCTTTTGGAGATCACAGGCCACGCAAATGAATTACGCTCAAGCCACTAGGAAACACTGCCAGCAACAATTATTTTTTAACAAATTCAAGACTGAATTTCACAACTTTTGCGGTGTAATTTCATGTTATATGATTATTTCTACGCAATCTGTTTAAAGGAGATATTTTATACTCTGCTCCTATCGACTCTGATAGTCCAAATTGTGTTTACCAATTAGGCACCTGCAACCTCATGCGTAAATACCTTTAAAGCGCAGACATATCGTGTGCAGACACAGGACCACTGACAGTATTGGCTTCCTGACATCTACACTAGCTTGACAAGACTCCAGGTTACAGACTCTTGATTGGATGAAAATATAGTGTTGGGAAGACAGTAAGAAATCTGTCTTTTGGACAGATTATGGAGAATGGGCCCTAGATTTGTGAACCTGCCTGCAATTAAATTTGCATACTATCCTGATTTTGTAAGCTAAACCTGAGGTTTGGGTAATTTACTTCTGTTTCAGGGTGGCCTTCTGTGCGGAGCTTTTATCGTGAAGGAAACTAGTTAGCTTTGTTTACGCCTTTGATGTATCGGTTCGTAGCGAGAAAACGGAATGAAATACCTATATTTTAAACAGCATTTTTCAAAAGCTCATTGAATGCTGCAAACTGTTCAAGAATACTCAGAGATAGTGGAATTTCTTGTAAGTGATCGTGAAAAAAAAACAAAAACAATTTATTGGCTAAAAGAAGCAAATTGGATTAGGTTTTTGGAATCTTTAGCCGACTATCGATGTAGCACTCTGGGCTCGATACTCGTGGATTTGTGACGTCATAGAAGTCGTGCCAGATTCAACATCAACAACACATATTATGCGCACTGCTCTATATACGTGTTATCATGAATGAAATGTATTACATTCTGTGGCGTTGTTAAACATAATTATTACCCTCAAGGTGTTCAAAGGTCCACTGTATCTTTATCTTTTACCTTTTGTTCCGGAAGGTAGAGTCGAGATTCATGACATCAAGAAAATGGCAGAAGTGCCCAGTCTTGGAATAAACGTACGCAGTTTAATTCGCATTTTTTCTCTTAGCGTGCAGTGACGTCCTAACTGACTTTGCGGAATGGGAATCTTTCATATGTTAGATAAGTATAAATATTTCATTTGAATATTTTAGTAAGTATGTGCCCTCAATGTTCACCATTTTGAAATTTATTTTTGCATTTGTTTGCATTGCTCTAGTGCAGAACTCTGCCAGAGATAATAAGCAGAATTGAATTGAATCTTTCAAGACATTTTCATCGGTTGTTGCTGTGGACAAACAATACTAAATTGATCTATTTCAATCACTGTTTTGAAACTTTCAGAAATCATTGCTAGATCGAGCCATAGTTATGGAGTGATTCCCAAAATGTATGACTTAAAATGAAAATTCCAGTCTTCAGTGAATTAATTATTACGGAATTTCTTGTAAGTGGCTGCACAGCAAACCGGTTATTGGGGTCAAAGAGGCAAATCGACATAGACACTCGTTTGCTCAAGTGAACAGAAAAAAATTGCTATTTTTACAAGAGTTGAAGTGTAAATTATTTTGAGAGCACAATAAATGAGTGAGACGATGAAACAATAGCATTCAGCTATCTGGTTTTTACATTTAGCCGAGGAATCAGGGACGTCTATAAACATTCTCTACACGACAAATGTAAACAAAATAGCGAATGTCAGAACTGGTATAAACAGGGATAATGTGCGTCCGAATACCCAAAAAAGTGATATTCGAATAAATGCGAATAAATATAAGTAAGATTCCTAAACATCACATACGAATACTATGTTAAACAATAGAGAGCTTTTATTCTCAAGTTCGAATCTCCTATGGATCATAAAGCAGAGATTGACATGCGCATATGACATTTTCCTGTATAATGATCATATTGCACGGTACGGACTAGAATCCAATGTGAGTTTCATATTAAATTTATAACGTACAGTGCAACTTTGGCACTAGAAAAAGCCGTTTGCGCATGCTTATTCCTGCCTTAACGTTCCGTAACAGATCCAAACATGAAAATGAAAGAACTCTTTTTTTTCGGTATAGCTCATGACATGATCTGAAAAATTAATATTGTGGGAAGCTGCACGTTCATGACATTTTACGTTCAAAATATACATAATAGTATCATGTATTACAAGCAAGAGTATTTCTGTTTTATTATCATTATTAACAGTTATTATTTACTCATTGATTATTATTGTTATTATTATTATTATTAGTAATAGTAGTAGTAGTAGTAGTAGTAAAATAATATCACCATGACGTTTGTGTGCCTCTTACATAATTGAGAGCTTGCGCAATAACGTTGGGATCTCTTAGGATGGTAAGAATTACTCTAGTGTATCGGCTCTGAATGCACCTTAAGTAGCGTTTAACATGCAGGGTTAACGTAGTTCTTACGATGGTAAGAGATGGTAGGAAATGATAAGAGATCCCATCGTATTTGTGCAAATTCTCAAATATGTAATCTCATGCGTCTTATTCCATGTTTTTTTTTAAATCCTGTTCTAAGATATGTACGAAAACAATCTTGGAATTTTCAAACACTTCGCAATAATTGTAAAGAACACAAAAAGGTGTGCTGTAATTCTTAATCCTCAGAACGAGATGAGCTATATCGATAATTCGAATATGTAATATCTAATTGGGTAACTGAATAAATGACTCGAATCCAGCCATTGGTAGATTAGTAAACAGGGTTGAAGTGTGTATGCGGCCACCTTTACACTGAATCATAACATTGGCTGGCCGCGTTCAAGTGCACAGAGCACACAGTGAGCCACGGCTGCCATTCTTCGTGATTTTTCTCTTGCGAAATTCAATTTTTGTAGTTGTCTAGCGAAAAACAACAAAAAAGGGAAAAAAAATCTAGCAAAAAGTTGCGAGCGGAAAATAAAAAGTTCTGGCATTTTGACCATCTGTTTAGGCGAATGATGACACCGAACAGTGATGTACATATGTAATAAAAATGAACAAATAACAGTCACTTTACTGAATTATAGCCTGAATAAGTTTAACAGGGTTACTGGGATAAGCCCAGATCACAACTGTGGTACATGGGCAAAAATACAAAATACAACGGGAGGGCACATGAACATTTAAAGCACTATGACTAATAAATTCACACATGTTCATAATGTGATCGTACATTCACATAATATTATGTTCACAACTACTCCTACATTTTACATGTTTAGCCTAACGATTACCCTAAGCACAAAAAAAAATACTGATCTTTTATGCACTTTCGAAGCCTACATCCAGAATATTATTTTAAAAAAAGATGTAAGTTACATTCCATATACTTACATGTGAGTAGAACTGCTTTAATCTTGCGCTGATGTAATTGGTGAGGAAAGTTTAAGTTTTCTCCTCTTTTTTGTTGTTTTTGTTCACTTCATATTTAAGCAGTTGATTTGCACTTCCAATAATTGTAAGATTGTAAGATGGCTTCAATAACATGTATAAAATATCAAATACAGTTTCGGAAGGTTTAATTTTTTTATTTTTTATTTTTTAGTATTTTTGTAAATCTAGTGAAATGTGGCAATATTATAAGCTAGTGAAATGGCAAAAAACCACAGTGGCAACCCAGCGGTAAGCGACTGAGCGCCGAGCACACCTCCCAGGATGGTTATGTCTGCATCGCCGATGCAACAACATATGTATTATGATAACTTTAAGTCAATTAACGACCATCTTCAGACAACGAAGTGGAAGTTAGGATGTTTATGGCGAGAGAGAGAGAGAGAGAGAGAGAGAGAGAGAGAGAGAGAGAGAGAGA
>JAWQUT010000097.1:1993568-2003716 GCA_033807755.1 Ellobium chinense
TTCAAGTAGCCTGAAACTGTCTGATATTTCCAGCTCCATCTTCTTCTGCACCAGCGTGAATGAAGTCTTTCAACTTGATAAACGATTTAGACATTTTATTTGCTATTCGCTCGTTGCTGTTCTTGTATATGCCATTGTCTTTTTTTGTGCAGCTAGTTTAGAGCGATTCATTTCACTGGAGCGATCTTACCTTTAAGTTTGGCTACATTTCGTTTTTATAGCTTTCGCCTTAACACCACCACTGCTCATCAACATCGTCACCATCATCACCACCACAACAACAACGCCAACAACTTCAACACCAACAACAATTACTACTACAATAATAACAATAGCGATAACTACAAGTGAGCAATTTATAGCACCCCCGATAAGTGAGTAGAGAAATTTTGTTCGTGCTTATCAGAAAATTGCATCCAGACGATAACTTAATCATAGTTTAAACATTTTTTTTTGCGGTGGTTGTCGTTAGATAAAGCCCAATATGGGTCTGACCGATAAATTTTTCCGTGAGTGGGCGAAAAGCGGTCAGGAACAAAACCTGGGAGAGAGAAAGGGGGAATGGGGAGGGGACGCAAATGAAGAGAACTTGTTGGGGTATTTAAAGGTTCGTCAGCATGAGACTTTCTAATAACACACTTCACTTTGTACGAGGGTCACTCGGTAAGTTTTCGGAGTGGGGGATAACAGACAAAAGCCCACTGTTCCATGTCTGTGAAATTAATAATACGATTTCTAAGCTCTACCCTTTTAGAACCATGCTGACGCAAATTATCGGTGCATCAAGACTCAAGTTAATTATGGAAAATTGCCATTATCTCATTTGCTGAACCGGGCCGGCAATTTATTGCTCAAGGCGGCATCAAGACACAACAACAGCAACAGCTCACAACAAGAAGTTCATGCTTTGTTTGGAGTGGAGAGACTGGAGGATGATGGCTACAGAAATGCTGGAAAAGCCGTGACAGATTTCTTGAGATGTGAAGTTTCAAATTTCAAGTTTCAAGTTTATTTATCTAGGCATATGCCAACCACATACAATGAAATGTTACATCAATACAAAGGAACAAATGGAAGGATGTATAATAAAACATAACCGCCTGCAAGTAGGACACCATACTGTATAGCGCCTGCAAGTAGGACACCATACTATATAACGCCTGCAAGTAGGACACCATACTGTATAACGCCTGCAAGTAGGACACCATACTGTATAACGCCTGCAAGTAGGACACCATACTGTATAACGCCTGCAAGTAGGACACCATACTGTATAACGCCTGCAAGTAGGACACCATACTGTATAACGCCTGCAAGTAGGACACCATACTGTATAACGCCTGCAAGTAGGACACCATACTGTATAACGCCTGCAAGTAGGACACCATACTGTATAACGCCTGCAAGTAGGACACCATACTGTATAACGCCTGCAAGTAGGACACCATACTGTATAACGCCTGCAAGTAGGACACCATACTGTATAACGCCTGCAAGTAGGACACCATACTGTATAACGCCTGCAAGTAGGACACCATACTGTATAACGCCTGCAAGTAGGACACCATACTGTATAACGCCTGCAAGTAGGACACCATACTGTATAACGCCTGCAAGTAGGACACCATACTGTATAACGCCTGCAAGTAGGACACCATACTGTATAACGCCTGCAAGTAGGACACCATACTGTATAACGCCTGCAAGTAGGACACCATACTGTATAACGCCTGCAAGTAGGACACCATACTGTATAACGCCTGCAAGTAGGACACCATACTGTATAACGCCTGCAAGTAGGACACCATACTGTATAACGCCTGCAAGTAGGACACCATACTGTATAACGCCTGCAAGTAGGACACCATACTGTATAACGCCTGCAAGTAGGACACCATACTGTATAACGCCTGCAAGTAGGACACCATACTGTATAACGCCTGCAAGTAGGACACCATACTGTATAACGCCTGCAAGTAGGACACCATACTGTATAACGCCTGCAAGTAGGACACCATACTGTATAACGCCTGCAAGTAGGACACCATACTGTNATAAAGATGTGCAAGGATGCCTTTGCGCCCCTCCACCTCCCCTACACCCACGCCAGTGAATAAGCATGGATTGTCAAGTTTACAGTGTTTTAAGAAGGACTCCTGTGACGAGACAAATTTCGAACATTTCAAAAATGCACCTCTAGAACTAATCCAGGCTCTGTCAATAGCCTTCTCTTCTCTTTATTCCGAGGAGAAGGCTTTGCGGATTAAACTTTTCTAAAAGCGTATGACATGAGATGATAAGTTTGACATTCCATCCCAACGGAACCACACTATTTTCGCTGGGAGAACCATTCAAAATGGATTCATATATTGTTAACTAGCATCGATACCACAAGTATCGGTGGCAGTTAGACACACACGAATAGAATACACGTCATTATATTTTAAATACACAATGACAACCTGAATGCCTACGGGTTCCTTTTGACACATCGATTAAAAATTCGACTGGTTACTTGTCACATTAAATGATACAAGAAGGTATCGTTTGTACAGGTATCGATACCTTTGCCCTAATGTCCGTAGAAAAAAAAATATACTTCACAGTCATACCGCGGTACCAAACGAAATTTTGATCAAGACATCTTTGATGGCTAAAACAGGAACAAAATAGTAGTACCTTACCTCCAGGTATTGTTTAGAACGGTTGAACACTGTGGGAAATTGATCTAAAAATGGAACAGGGATGAATGACTGGTGAGGGGAGGAAGGAGAAGGGAAATTTAGACGACGATGATGATGATAATGGTGATGATGAGAATGATAATAATAATGATGATAATAATAGATAACATTTGTGTAGAGTTCAATCTGCTCTCCTCTTTTTCTCACTTTTCCTCCTATGCCTGTTTACCCCTCTGTCCATCTGTCTATCTTGTTGTCTGCCTGTCTATCTATGTGTTTGTCTGTCTGCTTTTCTGCCTGTCTGCTTTCTGTCTGCCTGCCTGCCTGTCTGTCTGTCTGTCTGTCTGTCTGTCTGTCTGTCTGTCTGTCTGTCTGTCTGCTCATTCATTCATAGCTGCCTTTAATGAATATGACAAGAATGCCTCAATATTGATAAGGTAAGGGGAAACAAAAGTTAATCAAGAAGCATCATGGCCCGTCTCCAGGGACGCCTTCCGCCATCTTTTCAAAGGGCAGCAACTGCAGTTCATCATTCAAGGGAAACAACTGGAGTAATTCCCGCGCGGGCCACCCACGCCAGGCGAGGGAAGCGATCGGTCAATGAAACAGGACGGAATATGATTAAAGTTTGGCACGCGCAAGTCATGAATGAAGGTGAGTGGGCGTTATGATGTAAGTTGGGGGNGGGGGGGGGGTGCGTGAGTGAGGGAGGGAGACGGGGAGAGGAAGGATTTGGGTGTGAGTACATGTGTATTACGAGTAGCGACGAGCGGGTTAGATAGTTAAAAAAAATGGGACAGTTGGGAGCAGGGCCGTAGCTTTTTCGTCCGGGGGGTCACCATAAAATCTTCGATTGGGGTCCTTCCTCATGTGTTTTCTTTCTCGTTTTCTTTCTCTACTTTTGTTTCTCCTCTTTATCTAGGGTCTCCGGACTCTCTCTTTCTCTCTTTCTCTCTCTCTCTCTCTCTCTCTCTCTCTCTCTCTCTCTCTCTCTCTCTCTCTTCTTGCTGGTCTGCTTGTTCCTGCGCTGGTAGGGATTGGAAGATGAGAGATAGAGAGACAGAGACAGAGAGAGAAAGAGAGAGAGTGTTGGGTTTTATGGCTCATCGGCATTGCAGAGAGAACGAGAGAGAGAAAGAAAGAAAGAAAGAGAGGATTCAAAAAGGAGCAAAAAGAGAGACAGACTGACGGACAGGTAAAATGGACAAGCAACTGCGCTTACAGGGAATCAGGTAAGCAGGCAATTTTTGAAAAAAAATGGCAGGCAGGCATTGAGGCAGGGATGCAAGCAGGTTGGCAGGCAGGCAGGCAGGCAGGCAGGCAGGCAGGCAGGTTGCTACATACTGTAAAACTATACATGGTGATAGCTACTGAAAGCAGGTTCTGTTGTACATGCAGAATAGAGTGCCAATCTATCTTATGACCGGTTAGAGAGTAAGAGAGGCAAACAAAGTGAATCACATGGAGACAGACAGACAGACAGACAGACAGACAGACAGACAGACAGACAGACAGACAGACTGACAGACAGACAGACAGACTGGCTTCACATGCTCTTTTAGTAGTCAGTCAGTCACTCAGTCCGTCAGTCGCTAACTCACTCACTCACTCACTCACTCACTCACTCACTCACTCACTCACTCACTCACTCACTCACTCACTCACTCACTCTATTCATCCATCCATCCATCCGAACACCTTTCTCTCTCTCTCTCTCTCTCTCTCTCTCTCTCTCTCTCTCTCTGGTAACCACCCCACAGTCAACAAACACGTAGCCCTCTTCCATACATCAAACCACGCGCTTACAGCAATTTAGCCACCGCACTGCGCGTGAGCATAGACGCAAGCAAATACTAAGGCCCCCTGCGCAACTTCCGCCCACAAACTGACCTATCATCAATCGCGCGTGTCGCTGATACTAACAGAGTAAATCATGGCGTGGTCTATAAATAGAATATTGTCAAAGTCACAATGGTAACTCGTCATATCTNGGGGGGGCACCATAAAGTCTTCGATTGGGGTCCTTCCTCATGTGTTTTCGTTCTCTTCTTCTTTCTCTACTTTTGTTTCTCCTCTTTATCTAGGGTCTCCGGACTCTCTCTCTCTCTCTCTCTCTCTCTCTCTCTCTCCTTGCTGGTCTGCTTGTTCCTGCCCTGGTAGGGATTGGAAGATGAGAGATAGAGAGACAGAGACAGAGAGAGAAAGAGAAAGAGAGAGAGAGTGTTGAGTTTTATTGCTCATCGGCATTGCAGAGAGAACGAGAGAGAGAGAAAGAAAGAAAGAGGATTCACGAAGGGGCAAAAAGAGAGACGGACAGGCAAGTGGACAAGCAACTGCGCTTACAGGGAATTAGGTAAGCAGGCACTTTTTGATATAAAATGGCAGGCAGGCATTGAGGCAGGGATGCAAGCAGGTTGGCAGGCAGGCGGGCAGTCAGACGGCCAGGCAGTCAGACAGGCAAGTAGGCAGACAGGCAGGTTGCCGTATACTGTAAATCTATTCATGGTGATAGCCACTGAAAGCAGGTTCTGCTGTACATACAGAATGGAGTGCCAATCTATCTTATGATCGGTTAGAGAGTGACAGAAGCAAACACAGTGAATCACATGGAGAAAGACAGACAGACAGACAAACAGACAGACAGACAGACAGACAGACAGACAGACAGACAGACAGACAGACTGACTGGCTTCACATCCCCAGTCAGTCAGTCACTCACTCCGTCAGTCGCTAACTCACTCACTCACTCACTCACTCACTCACTCACTCACTCACTCACTCACTCACTCACTCACTCACTCACTCACTCTATTCATCCATCCATCCATCCGAACACCTCTCTCTCTCTCTCTCTCTCTCTCTCTCTCTCTCTCTCTCTCTCTCTGGTAACCACCCCACAGTCAACAAACACGTAGCCCTCTTCCATACATCAAACCACGCGCTTACAGCAATTTAGCCACCGCACTGCGCGTGAGCATAGACGCAAGCAAATACTAAGGCCCCCTGCGCAACTTCCGCCCACAAACTGACCTATCATCAATCGCGCGTGTCGCTGATACTAACAGAGTAAATCATGGCGTGGTCTATAAATAGCATATTGTCAAAGTCACAATGGTAACTCGTCATATCTGCAGGCGACAGAAATAGCTCCAAATTAGCCAATTAATCACTTATGTCCATTCAATTATTGACGTAATCGGCGCGTGTCTTGATTGGGGCCGTCCTGCCTGACCACTCCTGTAGCCAGGGGCGGATTTAGAGTTCGCAGGGCTGTGGGTCGGACAAAGTTTTAGGCGCGGGGCCCCCCTTTCTAATAGATTATAAAATTTAATATGTGTGGCGGTTCATGAAAACCCTTCACAATGGTCAAACGGTCAAAATTTAGCTTTTCACTGTGTCTCCATTTCTCATTTATTCCTAAATAGAAAGCTTTTTATTCCAAGTCTTTTTCGTCATCAGAAGCTAAGATACGCATAATATTTTAATATCGTGAGGTGACGAATCTTGAAGTTAAAAAACAATGGCTAAATGCAGGCAAACTAACATCACAAAGTCATTTCGATACACACAGATGACAATTAGTCAGACGAATCTTTTTGCTGAATTTTAGGAGTCACATTTTAGAGGAAATGGATAAAATGTTGGTCGATGTGGCAGTGAGAACAATCAGTTCTGATCTTAAAACAAAAAGGACTTTGTTTTGCCCAAAATCAAAAGTTCGTCTGCGACTTTCGACGGGTCTTTCTGGACCGCTACACATATTATGATAACACTAAAATCACAAAGAGAGTGAGAATGGAAGCCCCATTGTATTGTGGGAAGCAAATAGAGAGAAGAGAAGGGAAAGAAAAGAAAGAAAGAATAAGAGAGAGACAGAGAAAGAGAGACAGAGAGAGAAACCAGGAATTTTTCTGAAGACAAAAAAAATTGTATCCTATCCACATTCCTAGGTATGGGGACCCACCCTGCAGAAAGACTGACCAGATGGCTATTATTTGGGACGACCATTGCCATACCAACAGGTTTAAAGATAAATAAAAAATGAACATTCGTCCGACCCCTCCCACCTCTCTCTCTCTTTCTCTCTCTCTCTCTCTCTCTCTCTCTCTCTCTCTCTCTCTCTCTCTCTGCCTGTCTTTCTTTCAGCAATTTTTCCAACCATTAGAATTTTTCCGGGGCTTTAGAGCGATTACTCTCATTGCCCCCATAAACAGCAAACTGTCTCTCTTTCTCCCTTTCTCCTTCCTCCTCCCCCCTCCCCACCCACTTCATTCCGGCCTTTCCTTCAATCCATAAATACATGCGCTATACAGTATAACGCTAGCTGTTCTTGTTATACATTTCTGTGCATCTCTTTACAATAACATGCCTCTATCTGTCTCTTTAATTCTCTGCGTTTCTTTCGATTCCCACAGTCTGCCATGCCCCCCCCCCCCCAATCCTTGTTCTCATATTGTTTATAATCAAATCTCTAACACTAACAGCGAGTAAGCCTGGACAGGCTCGACTAATTCACCTGAGATTTGAGGATCGAGCTCAGTATCGAGCATTACTTCCGATTTTTGGAGTTGCTTATTTGGCCACCCTCTTCGTACTTGGCATAACTAACAGTAGATCGTGCCAGGCATGAAAAAATTATCAGCCAAACTTAATTGCCACAATATTTTTGTAAATAGGTAACATCAGTAAAGCTAAAATTGTTTGATTTTAGGCAGCAATGTGCTGGAAGAATTGTTTCCTGAATGTGTGCTTTGGTATCAGCGCGGATACTTTTATTAATTGTTTAAAAGGACTTGGAAGGCTGAAAAAAAAACCCCAAGCAACAATCATTATATACGAATTAATTTGTGGAGCAGTGTAGCGAAACGGTTACGGCACCGGACCCAAGACCTATAGGTCATGTTGTAAGTGCCTTGACAAAGCATTTCATTCACATTTCCCCCAGTTCACCCGTCTGCAAAATGTGTACCTCGCTGTTGGAAGTCGAAGATATTGTCACAATGCTACTGTTCGGCGCCGATTAATGGCAGAGGCACTGTATGTTCCACAGGCAGCTGAGAATGTCTGAAAATCATCAGGTTTGCTGGGAAGGCTTATAAAACGCATTATGATGATGATGATGATGACGATGATGATTTAGCACCCCTATAAAGTCTAAGTTCTCTTCATATGTCTTCTTCTTCCTTATTATTATCATTATTATTATTCCTGATGAAGAAATTTTCAATTCTGAAAATTTGACATTTTCTTTTTGTGTGCTTCTTTTTGTCATTTAGATAAAATTGTATAGTACGACACTGGTGGACGCTATTATATTTTATTTTGTGTGAAACAAATGATGACGATGATGATCATGATGATTTTTGTCGTGCGTCACGCAAAGCCAAATGAAACGATTATTTTAGGACCGGGGGAAAAAATCAGAAAGGAACTGGCATGAACGCCATCTTAGTGCGATTTCAGTTCGAGCTGGAACAAGCTCAAGCTTGAAAAAGATCGAGCCAGGATCGAAGTATGCGATCCAAACTGTGAACAGATCCGACTCTTCCAAATTCAGGGATGGGCCCAGCATTAACGGGTCGCAGCCACTCTCTCCCTCCAACCCTTGAAACCATTTTGTTTTCTTTATCAACGATACACGCTCGATCGCATTTTTTCACCTAACCACTTCCGGCTGATTAACGCCGGCATATGGTTGCGAAAAAGGTGCGGCTGGGTCAACGGTCAACGAGCCAGATTTTTCTCCCAATTGAAGCCAAACTCTTCCGCTGTATAATAAGGGTGCGTCAAAAATTCAGAGCAGGTATTGTCCCAAGAAACAAAGAACAAATTTTGCTGTTTGATTTCCCATGAGTCTGGAGTAAAATCATATTACTCATTAGCCTTCACTGAACGTACGGAATACTTGTGGCGTTGTAGTAGTGACATAGTTCTGGATGGGATAGGGCTATCTCTTTACATGTTTTTGACGGTGCTCGCGTGTTCTCATGCCCGGGATGAAAATGAGAACGCACAAGAACGCCAAGGGCAAAGTCAGAAGAATGCCCTCATCTCATTGAATGAGAGGCACGACTCAGGGAAGAAAAGACAACTGACTTTTTCTACGGCTGGCTGATTTTTTTTTTTCCTCCGGGCATTAAGAAGCACAAATCCCCTGCCCACATCTTGTCCCAGATACAGAAAACCACAAGTCCATTAGGCCTAGGAGGAAGTCTTTCTCGTGGAGAGGAAATTCCCACGATTATCTCTCGCATGTCATGATTTCACCTTCTCCTTTGGAAACTGTAATTATCATTATGGTTATTAGTGCGCTTTTTCATGCTTATCAACTCCTCTAAGCTGCACCGTCTGAATTGAACTGAACTGAACTGAACTGAACTAACCTTAATTAAACTAAACTTAACTTAACTTAACTTAACTTAACTTAACTTAACTTAACTTAACTTAACTTAACTTACCTTACCTTACCTTACCTTACCTTACCTTACCTTACCTTACCATACCATACCATACCATACCTTACCTTACCTTACCTTACCTTACTTTACCTTACCTTACCTTACCTTACCTTACCTTACCTTACCTTAACTTAACTTAACTTAACTTAACTTAACTTAACTTAACTTAACTTAACTTAACTTAAATTTTAAATCAATATATACAAGAATGTGGAAAGTTAAGTTAAGTTAAGTTAAGGCAAAGTAAGGTAAGGTAAGGTAAGGTAAGGTAAGGTAAGGTAAGGTAAGGTAAGGTAAGGTAAGCGAAAAGGCACTGCAAACATGTCTGATTGTCACTGATGAAGGACAAAGCCGCCTACAGATGCCCATTATAGACCCTAGCTCAACTCAGAGGGATTTACTTTAATGTTTCAAATACTAGACGTTCTTATATCAATTTAGAGGGATAGATAAACTAGCGATCTGCAAAGCCGAGACAGGCATGTACAATAAGGTTACACATGCACATTAATTTTGAGGTCACTTGAGTTGGGCTTCCAAGGAAGGGTGATCTATTTATCACATCATTTTCTCTCTCTCTCTCTCTCTCTCTCTCTCTCTCTCTCTCTCNACTTAACTTAACTTAACTTAACTTAACTTAACTTAACTTAACTTAACTTTAACTTTAATTCATTATATACAAGTGTGTGGAAAGTAAGCGAAAAGGCAATGCAAACATGTCTGATTGTCACCGTTGAGGGACAGAACCGCCTACAGATGCCCATTATAGACCCTAGCTCAACTCAGAGGGATTTGCTTTAATGTTTCAAATACTAGACGTTATTATATCAATTTAGAGGAATAGATAAACTAGCGATCTGCAAAGTCGAGACAGGCAGGTACAATAAGGTTACAGGCGCACATTAATTTTGAGGTCACTTGAGTTGGGCTTGCAAGGAAGGGTGATCTATTTATCACATCATTTTCTCTCTCTCTCTCTCTCTCTCTCTCTCTCTCTCTCTCTCTC
>JAWQUT010000098.1:0-15464 GCA_033807755.1 Ellobium chinense
TTTGAGGTGACATCTTTTTGTATGTTTAATTCAGGGTCCAGGCTGGGAATATACAACAGAGCTGCCTAGCTGGGCAAAGGAGGACTGGAACAGAGAAGAGGAATATGCCGTTACAAACATGGATTATCTTGACTCTTAGTGTTTGTGATGTTTAGAGTGAATGATTTTGTTTCTGGGGGAGAGGAAAGAGAGGGAGCATTTGCATGACGCTTGAAATAAATGGCGTTTATGTTTGTGGTACAAGACCAATTGTGCACATGATTTTACTGGGCGATAGGTGGCATAAACTCATTACTGCCAGAGTATTTTTTCCTGTTTTCAAGATGATTTTGAAATTGTCTGGGAAACATGCTAATTGTGTTGTACTGGTCGAGGGAAAGTAACTATAAATTCACTGTCTGCTATATAAGATTCCCAGGTATTGTTCTTTGATTAGGCCCTTTTAATGCTACGATGTATATCGGTTTTGGCAGCAATGGTAAAATAGTGTATACGCACAAGACATTATTGTACAGGACAAAACTGTCAAAGCAGCTAACATATCAGAAAACTCAGAAAACATCTAGTTAATGCATTCAATTGTTTGGATTCCAGAACTGGTCTTTTCCTAGTTAAAAATTAAGAATGTTGCTGCATTACTTACAGTACTTGGTCCAAAAATAGCCATGTTATTATGATTTAATGTAATTTACATATGGCATTTTGTGATGACTGTTTTATGTTTTGAAGAAAGTAGATGAGTTTATATAACACATACTGGGGGGCATTACTTGAAGGTTTGAAAGGGATGAGACTTTAAATAAATGTCTCATCCTAACTCAGGAATTTGTGTTCTGTGGGCAGGGGATCCTTGTAGAAATCAGACTAGAACTCCAGGAAAAAAATGGGGGTTGAAAATTTTATAGCTGCATGCTACATTTTAAAGTCCATATTTGCAAATAATAATTCTTTCTGATGGTTTCACTAATGGAGCATCAGATTCTTGTATTCTGCTGTGTAACTGGACTTCCACAGTGGAGATTGTGCAGAATGATTGCACTAAATCACAGTCATACAATCACAGGGAAATAACATCTCTTTCTCTGAAATCATTAGATTTGTTCTCGGGCTGTGGAGTAACTTTGTTGTGTGTAATATTCTAGACAGGATAACTTTTATTTTTATTGTTTACAGTAATCTATGGTCAGGGTTTTAGCACATCACTGTCTGTTTTTACCCTCATGATTTTAATTGGTCTGTCAGCATGATACAGCTTATTAAAGGTTGCAAAATTGTGAAATGAAATTCTGGGGCTTTGTTTTGTCTTTTATGCTAAATGTACATCTTTTAAAGTTGGTATTCCCTATTTAGCCAGTGCAGGAACAGGCTGGAGGCTGGCTGGGTCTGAATATAGACACTCCTTTACAGTTACAGTGATAATCATTAAGGCGGTCTCCATGAGATTTTTCATTTTAGTGCAAATTCCAGGAGGCTGCGTGAACTGTGTCAGAATGGACTAATTATATCTACGTCATCTTTTATTCATCTCAGTACAATCAGGAGCAAATTTCTCATGCTGAATTACCTTCACAATTTCACCTGCCAGACAGATTTAACAGGAACAGTAATGTTCAAAACAGTTGTTTCTTTTTCTGCTCATTTAAATGAGAAAGGCGAACTGGCTGTGATCATGATGATTTGTGTTTCATTTGAGGATTAGTGCCTCCTACATAAATATTTCACAATAAGCCCTGTGACATTTTTTGAACGGAACCTTTTCTTGTAGGAAGTAATTTGTGCCAGTGAAGCTCAACGCATGGAATTCGCAAAAATTAGATCTTTGCAAAAGAAAAAAAACACTTATGCAGTAACATTCACAAACACAGATACATGCAAACTTATTTTCATGCCACAAATTATTGTATGAACTGTACTGAAAATGAGGGTTCATTGTTCAATTCCTTTTCTATATCATGCTAATAAGCACTTATGACAACATCCACAATCTCCCTCTCCTAGTGCTGCCACTAACTCTAAACCAAGCATTTGGTATGGGAGTCTGAGATTATTTCTGTAAAGGATAAGAATGTACACGTATATGTCATAAGTAATGATGGGTAAAGGGTGCTGAGTAACTTAAGTTTGCGTTAGCTATTTTTGGATGAGTGGGTATAGAAGCTATTAATTGGACTTTGACCAATTTCTTTTTTGTAATTAATATACAGAAAACTTTCATTGGGACCATTTAGTCTAGATCTTTTAAAGGTGGACACAAATGTTAAAAATAGTTTCCAGTTTCCAATACTTTCTTTGAAAATTTTTGATAGTGCCCACCAATCCAATTTTGCGAAGAATCATTTTGTTAGCATGCGCAATTTATAAATCAACAAGGAGAGCTTGGGTGACCGAGATTTGGTTCTTGCCTCAGGAATTATTCCACTAACCGAAGCCGCAGAGACTCATAACAAAAATGATAACATCGCTTATGTTTCAGCAGCTATAGACATCTCCATCTAATACTGTAATGTATTATTCAGCTTTCAGTTAAGTTTCTGGTCATCCAGATTCACAAGTTAAGTTCAGCCTTGTAAGCCAGGTAAAGTTTTCTGCATTTTGATTGTCTCAGCATGATTTTGTTTGACAAATCTGCTGCTTACTATGGAATTAAAAGATTCGTACCGAGGTGTTTTCACTAGGCTGTGTGGCTAGAACAAATCTGATGCATGTAAAATAGGTGTAAGAATTTAGACTTTGCGTAATACATATAACCATGTGGATTGCCTAGGGCAGGCAGAGATTTTTAATGGACAGACACATGAAAAACTGCTTTATTCAGATAATAGAGTATGGTTTAACATGGTCCATAGAATGATTCAACTTGCTTTAAGTAAAAGTTTTCCAGGCACATCAAATTCACCTGAAATGTCTTCTACTATATTGAAATTGGGGTCCATGTTTTTGAAGAAATCCCTCGTTATGAAACTAGTGCAGTTATAAAACAATTTGCAAGTCCTGATGATTGATGATTCTGGTATGAAATGTACCTGGCATTTATCTAAAAAAAAAAAATGCCAGTTATGAAGCATTTCTGAGTCCCCTACTGCGCCTTTTAATTCAGGTTAAACCATAGTCTTCTAACACAATGGCATATGGCATCAGCGCTATCTCTCCCTCATGTTTCTTCTTGGACGTGCCTGCCATCCAACAGTGCCATATGAAGTGGCACTTTGTCTGTCTATTTAGATAGTGTGAGATATGTTTACTGCGAAAGAACTTAGCTGATCTCAATAGGTTTGTTAAAGCATGTCTCAGTGTATTCATAGATGATATTATGGATAGGAAACGCAACCTGCATGGTGTAATAAGACCTCTTCAGACCTAAATGCGGTTACCTTATATAGATGAAACATGGATAGTTCTGTGCTGTCAGACATGTTTAATCTGTCTCTCTAGAAAATTGCAGTCACTAATTATTGCAGATTTCTGTGTTTTTAGAGGCTTTTTTGCAATTCTGCAAATTTTGACAAATTTAGGCATTTTCTGTAAATTTGGTGCAAATTTTGCTGATTTTGGCTAAACAGTGTACTTTATCTGCCAGTTCGCATTACTACCAGAGCAGGAATATAGAAGGTCTTCCATTTCTACATTTCTGCAACATTTCAGTAGTAAACAATGCAATGTAGTGGCAAATATAACAAAGTCACGAGGCTATTTTTGCAGCATTTTTGCAAATTTTGGTGCATGACCACTTTTTGCATGCAAATTTGCCATTCTTGGTGCAGATTTTGGGGGCTTGAAATGCAGTTTTCCACAGGAAGTTTAATACATGAAGGTACAGGTCTTTGTAAGGATGCAAGTCTTTGTTGAGAGTCATCTCTCCTGATAGGCTACAGTGTAAATGACCATCTGCAGAATTATACAGGCATGTAGGACTAATGCATTCTTCTGTCATTGCTATGTTCATATTACAACTTATTTATATAAGTTATAGTGAATAAGGTATTTAAATTTTCTACACCTTCCACTGCTCCTAAGTATGAGGTACGAAAAACCAAGCAAACCTAACAAAGTTTCTATTATAAATATAATATTAAAATGAGGGTATGGCAAAGGAATGAGCCAATTTGATACCAGTCCAGTAGAAATCTGCATACAGAGAATCAGATTCCCCAAACTGTGGAAGCAGTAAAGAGGAAATCAATAGTTTTAGGTTTTAATTTCTAAATAAAAAACCCTATATTGCTCAGCTAAAAAAGCTGGGCTTGTGGAAACTTGTTTGAACCGCTTTCCATTTAATGTTATATCGGGAATACCCAGGATGATATCCCATAAGATCCAGTTGTCTGATAAGTGGGCTGACGTAACGAAGTATCGATAATGTCCAGGGTAGACCTAAGCACTGAAGAAGTGGGGTAAGTCATACCTGTTGCTAAAATCTGTACAATTCTGTGAGACAACGGATGGACGGCTCAGACTGTGATCATAATTGACGTTACGCAGTCTGGCTGATTTGTTACATTACCTTTTCAATCTGTTCAAAGGTAAGCTCTTTTTAATTCATTTTACTTTTGTTGTGCGAGTATTTTGTTGTTGGTAGGAACTCTTTGATGATCTAAGCAGCCTGGCTATGACTATGAGATCAGCCTGACCCAGTGAGGATTAGGTCTACTTCTTAAATTTAGACGTTGAGATATTAACAACAGCCCCGTGACAACTGTAAGCATAAATCTTACCGTCAGACATTAAAATTGATGAAGGGTATGTTATTTTGAACTAAATATAGTGGATTTTGGCGGTTCAGACGGGATCCGTGGGGTTTGGTGGAATCTAAGCGGACGCCGATCATGACAGATTGCGAACTTCTGTAACTGGACTATCTTGAATGTATTTTGGAAGGGAGGGGAGGGGGAGGTGTGGAGTTTAAAATTTTGCCACCCTAGACAGTTTATTAAGGTGTCAAACAGATATAAAAGTGCCTTGGCCAACTACCCCTCTCCCTCTTTTTAAAAGGAAAAAAAACAAAAACTCCCCTTGTTTGAGATACAATGTCTTTCCATAGATATACAGTAGTACTATATTTATGTGTCTTTCTGATCTCGATCGTAGTTTGTTGTTAGTGTCCAATCCAACCATGTGCACTAGAAATCTGGTTAAACACTCTCTATTCGGACTAAACTATAAAGGGCGAGTTACCACAAGCTATTTTTTTTTAAAGAAACAAAGCAGCGTTGACTGTTAAATAAATGGGGATGTGCTAAGGGATTGTGTTAAGCATTATATAGGCTAATAGTTATGTTAATAGAGTTCCACTTTATACAGAATAGAGCAGCTTGACCCTTTCTATTTCTCCTGCAGTCGAAATTGTGGTCCTATGCATCATTCTTACTTTAGTTAACGCACTGCGGTAACCACTGGAAACTCCCAAAATATTAGTAGAGTTCACTGTAGTTAATGCAATACGTTAACTAACGTATGGATTATGCTTGCGGCCACTACATCCACCCTCATTTTGGCCTCACTTCTGTTTCACTCTCTTCGTCCCTGACTGAAACTGCGCCCTATTCACTTTGCAACAACAGGTTCAATACTGTGCAATGTTCGTTTTCAGTGTCAGGCTCCCTCTCCCCTTCTTTTGTCCTCATGGCTTCTTCATTTACTCCCCTTTCTTTTCTCCTCATTCTCTTTCTCTCTCTCGCTCTCTCTCGCTCTCTCTCTCTGTTCTTGAAATTGTGCACCGCCCCTCCCCCCTCGACTCCTGAACTCCCAATTGGGTCAGTTCTTGTCCCGCAGTGACGGTTCTTGGCACCTTTGTCCGTTGTCCGTTAAGCTGATGTAATCAGACAATGAAATCCACTTTTTTTATGGAGAAATCTGCCCTTTCTTGGGATCTGCCCTTATGGGTAAAAATCTCTCTTCATCGCTTCTAGGGTTACTGTATGATGAGGCTACCAAAAAACTTAAAAAGCTCGAGCTAGGAACAGCTCCAGCTGATACAAGCTGAGGGTCAAGAAAGACTGAGCCATGATCGATTTTTATGATTCAACATGTGAATAGCTCGAGCCGATATGACTCTCCCACGTGGAGGACCGACTCAGCGCAAAACCTGTAGTCCTGAAGAGTGAGTGCATAAGGAAATCATACCCCCATCCTTCCCGACCCTCCACTGGTTGCTCCATCCGATTTTTACTGACATGAAAAAGATGGGGGAACACCAAAAACAAGTCGATAAATATACCTAAATATATACAGACGCCTGGAAATATTTTGATTCATGAACCCCTCTCCTCACTCCCCCATCCCACACCGCTCCCTTTCTCCCTTTCATTATTATGCCCTTGGCAACGATGATTCAGCAGTTAGCAAAGCTTTAACGTCATTGATTTATATGTAACAGAACAAGCTGCTCACGCCACTCATTACGTAAGCTAGCGAATTCCCGATTTCATCTGGCATATATATTCGATGTTTATCACCTCGAAAACTCGTAAACCTATTATATTATAACTATCATACTTCTCTAGACCTGCACATCGTCGATCCTTGGGTCTTATTAACTGGAATTTCAGTGAGTGTAAGTAGGTTTCAGTTTCCATGTTTATTTCATATTACTGCTTTGTTATATCTTTCATCCATCACCATCACCATCATCAGAGGATAGAAAAGTATTCATTCATGCACTAACTTTTAATAGGACTATCCAGATCAACAACAGGTAAAAAAACGAAACCAAACTTAACACTGACAGCTGTAGTGGCCGCTGCAGTATACTGCCCGCTGATTGCATGACCTACTTTAGTTTACTGGTGTTAGGGGCTCGTGCATTAATGTTAATTGCCGGCCTGCAGTCAGCTGATGGATGTAAACAATGCCTTTGTATTGGACTGGCATGCAAAGATTAATTTAAAGAAAAAAAAGATTGCTTTCCCCGATATAAGCATTTTATTTTTGTGTGAGGATTTGGACAAGGCATACTGGATCTATTTTTTGTATCATTACCAGCACTTATTTGTATTAGGCAAATGGCCGGCCTCGTCATCAACCCTCCCTCCTACCTTTCCTGCCCATGCAACAGCGAGACAAACATTTAAAAATATCATGCACACCCATCCCCTTCCCTTTTTCATTGGGAGACGCATACTTTAAGACATTCAGACTGCTTATAAAGCCGCATCAAAGTTCAATGGCTTCAGTTCCAGACTAGATCCAATCTTTCCAACCAATTTTATCCAAAATGGATTGTAAATTTTCATGCTGGATCTAGCAGTCAAACAGATATGGAGGGAAGACATAATCTCCTTATTGAGATAAGAGGTAAATGAAAATTGAAAAGTACTGACGTGTAATTGGAGAAGAAGAGCGAATCATAGTACCCGTCCTTCCTCTTCACCTCACCTCCCCCAATCCCCGGGTAATATTTGTTTACAGTAGACAAGTAATGATGATGGGATGCGGAAACACAAGATCTAAGTGCTGCAGAATGTGATGGGAAAGCGGGTGGTGGCCGGTGGGGCATTTTTAAAGAGGTTGCAGAATTACTGTCATCTCTTCAGTTGCTTGAAAATATCGCAGCGATTACTTTCCAGAGCACGCTAGCTAGACGTACGATATCGCCCGCCTCTATTATCAGCAGATCTTGCTGGGAATTACTAACGCATAGCGAAATGCATCTGATTGGTTGCTAATTCAGGAAGTCTGGAAAGTTGGGCCAGGGCTGCGTTTCTTAGGTCTTCTGTGACGTCATTTGACATAAAGGGGCAGTCCCCAGAAGTTGTTATGAATAAGCAAGCCAAGATGGCTGCGACTAACAACAAGTTGAACAAGTTTATTGGGAATAAGCCCAGACCACAGCCGTGGCACATGGGCACAATACAGTATTCAACGGGACAGCACATGGACATTTTAAGCACTACAGCTACTAACATCACACATGTTCACAATGCATTGTTACATTCACGTGCATTGACAACGTTCTCATCTATATCACATTTAACAATAATGTGTAACACTCACTTTTACTAATAATCATTCAGTCCTTACACTCATGCTTTTCTCTTCTAAATACTTAATAGCTATATACATGTTATTGGAAAGTTTGTAACGCAACTTCGATGAATTTAGCCTAGCCCATTTAACTAAAACATTCGTTTTCTTACTCTCAAACAGCTCCTTTGCCTTAAACATGTTAGGTCGTACATAAAATCTTCTATCCAGAAATCTGTGCCTTTCAGTCATTAACTGTTCACATTCAAATAAAACATGGAATTCATCTCCTAGACAACTGCAAAAATAACAATCTCTATTCTCTAGCTCTTTTCCCTCCCATCTCCCCGTTTCTATAGGTAGCTTATGGTTGCATGTCCTAAATCGTGTAATTATTCTTCTGACACGAAATGACAATAAGTCCAGATAATCTTCACATTTCAGTTCCTGTTTCAGACATCTATAGAACGTTCCTTTACTTGACTTCTCCACTTCTACCCTCCATCTCTGTATGAACTTATCTCTCAATCGTCTATCAGGTTACAGACCTGTAATAGGATTGGACCCTTTTTTCCTCTATGGGCTATATTAACATTTTGAGCTGCCCTTTGAACCCAAAGTTTTAGCTTTCACCCAGACCCATACCAGATTGAAGCTCATTATGTGGCCTAAATTTTAAGACTTACCCAACCCTAGCAAGCCCATTGAAATTTTGAGCTTGGTTGCTATTTGTAAACAGAGCCTACATTTTTCACTGGTCAATGCCAAACCCCTCCTCTTCCGCCTGAGCACACCCTTGACCTGGCAGTTCCAGCCCAGGGCTAAATAGTGCCTGGTAAACTAAAGTAAAATGGACACAGATTTCCATGATATCAAAATTTCCTCCCTGGAGCCCTTATTACTGAAAGCAGAGCATGCCAAAAGAGGGATAAGGGGAGATGAAATTTACCCCCTCCAAAAGTGAAAGTACAATTACAGGCCTGTAACCATCAACCTCAGCTAACGCTCTTTTACTACAGAGTGCCTGCTCTTGACTAATCAAGATTTCGTAAAGGCCCAAGTGGTTAAGAATTTCCTCTATTTTTGATAACCATAAAGACTTTGTATAATTATTATGATGATAATGGTAAAGCACGTCATACGTAACTTTAGACAGCTTGATAATTTTTCCAGTCACTAATTTTAACCAGAATGCGATCATTTTTCTTTCAACATCATATTGTAGTGGAAAGCAGCCTGTTTCTCCACGCAAGAGGAAGGAAGCAGTATTATTATTTACACCAATCAATTTCTTAAGAAATCTCAACTGCACTCTCTCTATGATCATTATGTCTTCGTGTCCCCAAATTTCACATCCATATATAGCAAGACTGGTTTGACGAGTGTATCAAACAAGTGCACTTGACAACTAACAGTTAGGTCCAACGCTTTACTTCTTGCCATAATTCCGTACATGGCTTTCGTACCCTTTTCCATATTATACTTTTTAGCTTTTGCATACTTTTTATTCTTACTGAAACTTAGCCCAAGGTATGTGTATTCAGATACTATTTCTAATTTTGCAGCGGAAGCGACAGGAAACATGGAAGGTTTCTCAAAGATCGCATGTAACAGAGAAAGTTCATTTGTGCCAATGGCAAATTTGTATTCACAGATAAAATAATGCCGCGTTGTGTGAGCTTCCGATCAAGATTGCCAGACTTATTTTTTTGTCGGAGCCAAATCGCACACGAAAAAGAGCGAAAAAAAAAGCCAAACCGTATCTCGAAAGTTACAAAGAAATGCAAGTAGACCTAGTTTTTGTATAAGAAAGTCAATTTGACCTAAAGTCTGTTGAAGCCAACAAGGAGCAAAAAGCCAGTCAGTTATTTGAGAACCAAGGGCTTTTAATTACAGTATTGCATGTTTAATAACGATGGCATGCATTAGAAAAAATGGGACGTCCATTCTTAATTTCGAAGTTTTCCCAAACACTCATAGCACAAGGTGTCTCGGGTCCAGCCTTCTGCTGCAGCAGGGCTATTGTTACGGATAATGATCTTGCACGTGTTGCCGGCTGGCCAGTTAGGTGATATTGGGGTGCACAATTCTACCACCGTATTCAGAGCTCAGCAAAGAGATGCGTTGGAATTAATCTAGGAATAAGACCAAACTGATGGCTAATCAATGACTAGTCTAAAAGAACTGTATTGATGCAAGAGCTGTCTTGTCCTTTGAATTAGCCAATGTGTGTAATTCTGTTGCCGCACTTAAAGGTATGAAGATGCCAATGTAGTTTTCACTGTTGGCTATATTAGGTTTTACGCCTCTCATTAACTTATCCCGGGGTGCAGTGTCAAAATACTTTCCAAACATGTTGTTTAGCTCTTCCTCCAAATTTTGACACAAAGAAAAATGCACCTGAACCAGTTAGATTTTGAGAACTTAGGCAGTGAAGCAGACAACCTAATATTTTAGGCATTTTCACTCAGTAAACAGGGTAACCTTACCCACCTAGCAACAACCACAAATTTTTTACTTGAGTGACTAAACCTCACCTATTCTGAGTCTACAAATATATTTGCACCTATCTAAGCTTTTGAAATTAAAATCCAACCCCTTCGCCCCCTGCCCATGGCCAATATTCTGATTTTATAGGGACTGTTTAAAATTGCATATTTTTATGCCAGGTGCTATTGGCATCTTCATACCTAAAATGAACGTTGTTTCTCTGATGATAAGACAAAACTTAAAAAACTATGCAACTAAATCTCTTCAATACTCATTCAATTGCTTACTACAATCACCACAATAAGACTACAAGCGTGCTAATCGCTTTTTCACGAGTCAAATCTCGTGCCCATTCCTTGACCGGCTGTGACTGCATCCCCCTTTTGTTTTACTCGCCCGCTTTCTCGGTGACGTCACAAGGCCACAGCTACGTCTTGCTTGCTTTGTTTATCTTTGATTTGGAGTAGAAAACACTAAAGAGGGCTACACCCGTTAGGGTGGAACCGATAGGCTTAACCAAACGCAACAACGTAGAGCAGAACAAATAATGTGTATGAAAAACTGTTCAAGAACCTTAAGGGTGAACCAAGAAATTCAGCTCACTTGACTTTTTGGCGGCCGGTCGGCCCGATCATCAGAGACACCCCGGCGCCTTTGAGAGGCGGCGCTTCCTGCTTAAAGTAGGACACGCATATCAAAAATAATTTTCCATTTTTTAGTACTTTTTCTCTATAAAAAGTATCTATTATGCCACCGAATCAATTCTACGAAGAAAGAGCATTGTTCTGTAACCGTGCGCGTATGTAATATGACGCAATAAGGAGAGCTAGAGTTACCGGGTTTGGCCCTTAAGTCCAGAATTATTCCCCTTCCCCGATCAGCAGAAGCCTGTGGCAAAAACGCTGACGTCACTTACGTTCCAGCGGTTACTGACAACTCTACCTGACAATGTACAGTATTATTCAGCTTTTAATTAAGGTTCTGGTATTCCAAATTCAAAAGTAAAGTTTGATAGTGTAAGCCAGAAATAGCATTCTGCATTTTTATTGCCTCAGCATGATTTTGTTTGGCATATCTACTGTTCACAGAGGAATTAAAACACTCATACCAACATGCTATCACCCATCCACAGAGCATTGGCTAGACAGCTTGGCCATGTGGCAAGAACGTATTTGACGTAAGCTTTTGGGTGCCACGCGCGCAGTGGTTGTAACAATTCGGACTTTGGATAATGTAACCCTGTGGGTTGTCTGGGGCCACAGGGAAGACTTCCTAAGGCATGCATTCACCACATTTGCTCTCATGCCATTCCGGATAACTGGCAATACTTGTCGAAAGTCACCGCATAATAAAGTGGCAATGCCTCCCATGGGTATATCAGTACCTCTAATATCCCTCAATGTCCTGTCCATAGCTTCAAATACAATTTTGTTTGACATAGGGGCTTCATCAACTACAATGGCACTGCAGTCTTGAATAAGGCGGGCATGTGCTGTTCCTTTCTTGATGAAGCCAACAGGCATCTCTAGCAATCAAGGTGTCTTGCGGGGCTCCACGGCTGTCAGCCCTAAGCCTGCCTTGCTCTCTGCATAAAAAACACAGGCGTTCGGTTTCAATCTTTGCATAAGCATCGACAATATACTGCTGGAACAACCGTCTCGCTAGAATGAGATAGTTGTCATTTCGTTGAAAAAAGTGGAAACAATAGTACTGCAGCTGAGTAATTTTGTGTCTGCTTGTCAGTTTAAGTTGCAGACTCCATCCATGTGTCCCTCTGGGAAATAGAAGTGGATATTGAAGAGCATCATAAGCTGGATGAAGCTCACATATTTGTTTAAAGGAGTCATCACATAGGCGCAATACGATGTCCCGTTGGCCAACAGGATCTGTAGTCATCAATATGGCCACCTCATTGGTTTCTGGTACATTAGATCTTCTCTGATGTTCACCGAGAGGACGACGATTTTCATGTATGGCAATGCTAAAGTTGTCGATGTGGTTGCGCCTGCCGAATTCCATTACTATTTTTTTAAGCTCTGTGATGTAAACATTGCTATCCATGAGAACATCTTGAATTCTGTTCACTTAGCGTAGCTTTAAGCCATCAGTTATACTTATTATGGTGTTGAGCTGAGTCATCTCTCCATCAATGAAGTAAACTTGCAAAAATTTGGCAGTTTCATTTGGGGCAGGTGTCAGTGAGCCAGTTAGGTGACACACTTGACCTTGCACTCGAAAAGTTGGATGCCAACCTCGAAGAGTCACTTCATTAAATCCAAAAGAAGTCATCTGAAAAGCACAGTAGTTATATTTCCTCAGATTGGAAAAGAAGTGCTCCGATTCAAGGGAATGGCTGAAGTATAAGGCCCTGAAATATAGAGGAGGCAGTGGATCAAGATCTACCTTACCGTTACTGCAACACATGGTCTTAGTCTTTCCAGGAAATTTTGTTGCTTGGCAATGTTCACATCTGACTGTCATATTTCCTACATGGCGTGTAACATGAAAACCTTCTGTAGTGTATCTTGGCTTAGCGCAGCTGGTAAGATTGTGGTGACAGCTGGAGCAGCTGGAGGAGAGGTTCAAGGAAGAGTGACTATTAGCCTAGGTAGGTCTGGTAAGTCCGTGGCAATGGCAGGAAGAGGATCTTCATTTGTATTTATGACCTGTTCATCAACAGCTTCGGCCACATCACGCGGCTGGTTTTCAACTGCAAGACGATTTGCTCGCATGCGTTTAGCTGCAGGAGTGCTCCTCCCATGGCCAAGTCCTCTACGCTTTCTCGGCATAGTGGATATATCTACAGAGGAAAAAAAATACAAAGGAAATCTGATAGAAATGGGGAAAATAAGTACTGCAATTAATAGAGTAAAAAATGACCCGACNTCTTTCCAGTATGAACTTTTTAAGAGGATAGAAAAAAAAAGTAGAAAAATGTCGCAGCAAATAGTGAATGTAGACAGTAAATGTAGATGACATGTAATCACGTAAAAATATAATTCGAACCCACACAAACTTACACGCACTCGTGGATGACCTGATATCGACATAAACACAAAAGGCCAGTTAGCTAGACCTAGATATAAATCTACTCATCCAGTCTAGATTCTGATTAATCAGCGGATAGGAGTTTAACAAAGGGCAGGAAAACATGCAGAAGAAACAAAAAGAACTCAGTATATCAGCACTGAAGCTGGTTAATGTAGATTGGATGCACTGAACTACAAGATAAATAAATTCCCAACACACGCACTCACGAACGGCACTCACGCTTGGCAGACATGACATTACTGACATGACCTGATCTCGACAAAAACACATATGTCCAGTTTGAGTCAGAGATGGATAAAATCTAAATTAGATGAAGAATTCACTACTTACCTTCACCGCATCTTGATCCGCAACATAAATTCACTCGTTTGCTGTAAATGATCTCGCTTTCTGCGATCTTGTTTGATGACAGAAACCAACTCGATTCGCAAAGCAGCGCGTCTGCTTGAGGCCGATTGAGAACGACTTCCGGTTCAAACAAAAACAATAGTGGCATTAAAATCAACACGCCACGTTTCATGCGGTACAAACTATTTTCTATAAAATCGGGAAAAGCAGTTTGCGTCGATTTTTTTTACATTAGTTCCGGACCGCATAGATGCTGTCGACGCCTGCGAAGTTTCAAATGCGTAGGTTTGGTAATAACGGAGGAGTTCTTGAACATAGCTCCCCCAAGTCCACTTTTGTATATAGATGACAAACACTTGAAAAAACTGTTTTATTGGAATAATAGGGTATCGTATGATTTAATATTATGGTCTGTAGGACGGCGCAGTCTTCCTTTAAGTCTACGCGTACACGTCACGTTTAAGTGCAAAATTAAAAAAAAATAAAAATTCAATGATCATTACATCATTATTTCACTGAAGACAAGAGGAAGCGCAGGTCCTAAATATCGTCAAGATCTTCCTGAGATTCTGCCATGACGGTTTTACAACAGCTCAATCTAGATAATTATTGCAAATAGTACTTTGTCTTGTGCCTTGCAGGCTAAATACGTGTGGTGTGGATGACATTTAACAGGTGCGACTGTCACGTAGCGGCTTTGGGTGGCAGTTAGAACGCAAGTTAAACCCACCTAGTTTGGAGTGAAGGTGTGTGGCAGCCTTAAGATTTGTGTATCATTCATTGTGTGCGTGATGTTTTGATCTGAGTGTATTTTCTTGAGATAAGTCTTGTCTACTCCGTTACATATAGACTTATATGATTACATCATTACTTTGTGGAATCCATACCCCTTTCCTCCCGTCCACTCCTCTTTTCCCCATTATGATCCAAATTCCTGTTTCAGGCATGAAAACGATGTCGCTATTTTCACATACCATGTCGACACCTACGTGCAATTTCAGTCAGCTGCTACGACCAGTGATGGGTCCCGCGGTGGCGGGGATGGGGGGAGGGGGAGAGGTGGGCGAGCCTAGTTATTCCCCTTCTTTGATTTCTTGTCATAGCAAGAGAGAAAGAGAGAGAGAGAGAGAGAGAGAGAGAGAGAGAGAGAGAGAGACAGACAGACAGAGAGACAGACAGACAAAGACAGACAGAGAGAGAGACAGAGATAGAGAGAGATAGAGAGAGAGAGAGAGAGACAAACACAGATAGAAAGAACTGGATGGGAATCGAGTGAAAGAAAGCATTAGTCCTTAGGAGTGATTTACTGTAGCAATATTTTATCTTAATTCTAAACTTTCACACATTAATCAGCTGTGATTTATGGAAAATACTTTTAGTCATTAAGTNCAAATACAAGTAAGTCGAAATCACGGTCCCCACCTCCCTTCCCTTTCCAAACAAATCTTTCAGACTGGTCTTTCAAAATTCGGCAAGTTCCTAAAAGTATATACAGCAACAGATATATAAACATTTGCAATTATTACAATGCTTTCCGTATAATTTGTCTTACCATCAAAGGCGTTACTAGACTATGCCTTCGATTTATAGTTTGAAATCTTTATCTTCACACTGAC
>JAWQUT010000098.1:24374-56951 GCA_033807755.1 Ellobium chinense
CCCCCCACCAATCCCTGAGTTCACCCGCCTAATAAGTAAACTTGCCGAGATTAGATAATTTATTTTTTTTTTCCTTTCTTCTAGAACTCTGGATTTGCCATTACGGGTTTTGGGAATCTATTAATAGGCCAAATCACTGATTGTGTACAAAATGCTATTATTTGACTAATGTATAAATCAACTCTATTTTGGGGCCCAGCTAAAATCAGGTGCAAAAATATCTAAAAAGACTTGTGATCTAGATAAAGTATCCAATATCAACATTTCAGACACAACTTGAGACTTATGAAAACTAAAATAAAGTGTGTAAGGCCAATGTATTAGCATCTGTCAAAACCAGCTTACTGGGGGATTGGAAGGGGGTGGAAAAGAGGTAACTATTTTTTTTAAAGATTTGTGAAAAATTTTGGGTGCTCCCCTTCCCCCGTTTTGTTTTTTCCCTTAAAAGATGGGATAAGGAAAGTACTTAAACTTCCATAGGTAAAAAAAAAAAAAAATGAAGTCACAGTGAAATTTGCAGAATAACACATTATTTTCATTTAAGGGGCTGAGTGCAAAGAAAAAAAACAACACCAATAGGAGCTGACCATTAGGATTAAACTCAATGGCATGGGTTTCGTCACAGCGTGATAGGAACATAATTATTGCATCTGGTGTGACCTGTAAGCATTAGTTTAACTGCATTGTTTCTACTGACTACACTGTAACCAAAACACTTTACTTAGTCTTATTATGTATTCACGAACCTATCTTTCGTATAATCTAAGTCCTTCAGATTATTATTTTTTTTTTGTGGCTGACTTGATATACTAGTGATGTTCTCTGTTTAGGTAACTTTTTTTTTTCTTTTTTTTTTGTTCCCGCTCCTTCCCGATTGGCGCTTCGGCGTTGGTTAGTGCATAGTCTTTCATACTGTGGAGCAACGTTAATGTCTTAGATGTTAGATTTGTTTGGTTTTCTTATGGTTAAGTCCTTCTTTCCCATTTGACAATCAAATAGATATATATATATATATGTCTATCTTGGGGGGAGATGAATCCCTGATCCCTAAAGAACACCACCATGTGTTAAGTTATTAGTAAAGTCCTATCTCTAAAGCCCTGGCCCTGATGGGTCCCAGGGGTGGAGCGCTATACCCCAAGCCCTGCCTTCTAACGAGGCGTCCACTACAAAATATGTTTTCGCTGTCATGTTTTAACCTTAATAAATGAGCCAAATACTGTGAGGGGGCCTTTCTGTGACAGCATTGTTATAGTTAGACCCTACACCTGTAGTTGTTGGTTAGTGCATTATTTGTTATGTAAGAGATAGCTGCTGCACTCCTTTAGTATGGCTGTGCTGTACTGTACTGTTTCTAGTGTCCCTCCAATGTGTTGATGCCCCTGGCCCTGCAGTCTCCCCCGCAGGACCCCCGCCTGGCTATGGGGCTGTCAAGGGACCCCAGTTCTGTTTAGGTAACTGATTTGTATGTGTATATAATATGTGTGTGTGTGTCTCTCTCTCTCTCTCTCTCTCTCTCTCTCTCTCTCTCTGTGTGTGTGTGTGTGTGTGTGTGTGTGTGTGTGTGTGTGTGTGTGTGTGTGTGTGTGTGTATGTATGCTTGGATGCTGCGTACGAATGTGGGGTGTAGTGTGGTGAATGAGTGGGAATAGTGTAGGACTACATCAATGTAATTTGTTTAAAGAAGAAGACTCGTAATAGCAATGGTGAGCATCATTTATAAGATGATCTTTTTGATGCAGAGATCTTTGTTTGGTTATTGGAATCTGTGACCACATAAATTGTTGGCGCGAAAGGTTCAGAATACAGACCAACAGGGAGATTTGAAATTTGATTGTTAGAAAGGCACTGTATTTAAATTTTGCCATATTCTTGGTGTCCTCAGCTCTGCCTGTTTATTCACTTAATCATTCGTTACTTACAGTATATAATTTGTTAACCTTTTAACCTTTTGCATTCTTTATAGTATATTTTAGATTAGCCATTGGAAATTCATTTTAATTAGCCCCTTTTTTTATCATCAAAATAGTGCTATAATAAAATAAAATCATTCTCACAAACCACTTCTTTCAGAACACATGCATGCACCAATGAAGACGAGATTTGTCCTGTATAGACTGATCGGAATAGATGGAATCGAAGAAAGAACTGTCGAAATTTACGTTGTCGGACCCTACCATGTCTGTTTGGTGGTAAGTCCCACAAAATCATTATTATAGTTATAATTTTGTTTCTGTCATTGATTTTCAGCCCTTGCACTAGGCAGAAGAAAGGCTAACATGTATTCGCATTTTCACTTTGCTTTTTTTAAAACACATTTATCGAAATTGTAATGGAGAAATAGAGATTCCTTATCTCCATCTAAAAGCCAAGCCTTTCATTGTTTCAAGTACACCTACAACAATGAATTATGAGCATGCACATCGTAAAGCTTCTTACTTCTACAGTCATAACAGTTGGGTTTGTCTACTAGAGAATTTAAAAAGCACTGAATTGGCCATCATAAAAATGAGTTGGTAACAATAACATCTTTTACTTTGTGTTTTTCAAATATTGATTATACTAAATATATTTTTAAGATGACATTTGTACGCTCACACAGCGTGAGGGAACTCGGTGCGAAGGCTGATTTTATTGTTTTCTTCACACTCCAGTAGTTTTACATCATATGAAATAGGGCAGCCCAACCGATGGCCCAAGGGCCAAATTATGACCCATCAGAGATGTGCAGCATGATCTATGATGTCATTTCATGCTGGAATGATTATTCATTACCATTTGAAATGTTTCTAACAGAACATTGCCTTCACAGTAAGATACGAAGGACATCACTGGACCAAAATATTTTGTCAAGGCCAAACCCATTCTCACTTCACCCCTTTTGCAGATCCTGTGGCCGTATGCATAATCCATACGTTCATTAAAATATTGCTTTAAATACAGTGAGCACTACTTATGTTTTTGCAGTTCGATGTTGTTATCGCAAAAATGTGTTAACTAACGTAAAGTCATGTATAGGGCTACTGATACACATAATCAAGATATAATCGTGATTAGTCTGGGCCTAATAGGAAGAAGAACCTGGATGCCACTGAGGAAAAAAAAATGAATAACCTCCTTAAAGACAGCAAAGATTATATTGTGGGTCAAATTACACTGTGTAAACACTTTCAATTTGGTTATGAGGTATGTAGACTTTACTTATTGTGATCAATCATTATGTGAAACAAAGATATTAGTCAAACAATCTATGATGCAATCTAAGCCGCGCTCTGAGGAAAATTTTGTGAAAGTTATATTTCATGGATCTCGATGTAAATTTGAAAACACGATGCATGATAAACAACTAAAATGTATATTAAAAGTGTTCAAGTATAGCACCCATTATAAGAGAAAGTTTATGTTGTGTTTCTGTGTTGGCCATTTATAGGTCAATGTTTTTTTATTTTTTTTTATTTCCAAAATAAGTTTCCTTCATACTCATTTCTTCATCACTCACTACCTGTGATTACTTTGGCAATCTTCGTTTACTACTTCTAAAAGGTGATTGCAACAGTGGTTTGGCAATCTTAGATCTTAAAAAAGTCTGAAATCTTCAGATCAGATGCCAAATCAAGGTCCTTGGTAATGTTACCCGGCTTGAAAGAGGCAAGTGGCATTTAATTTATGTACTGGAGAAGAGGGGAGCATGATGATGAAGTACTTGATGTTTTGGGCTCATTACTTACCTGTAACATGATAAATCTGTGGAAGAAAACATGAAAATGTAGCGCCATATTGACATAATTTCCGACGGATGTTTTGTAATCAACATCTTAATATGAGAAAATCTAAGACAAATGATAAAACTTTACTTGCATTCATTTTAACTGGATTGTGACAAAGGTAATTGTATACTGTATTTTTGCTCACAGCCAAAGGTATATTATCTACCAAACGGATATCAAAAAGTGGACATGAAGGAAGCTCAGCTGCTTTGTCGACCTGGACAATTCCATTTTTTGCATCCTTTTTCTTCGATGGTGCGATGGGACTCGATAGTGGAGCTGTTTAAAGCAGCAGATTTCATGGAGGAAGAAGGTAACCTGTCCCTTCCTAATACAGTATGTAATGTCAGTATTTTAGAGTTAAGTTATACCGCCACAGAATACCGTACGAAACTTTAGTATCAGCTTACTCTCCGAATGGTTATAGATGGAAATGACTTTTACTTTATTTGGTCTTAGTTTGGTCTTTTTTCCTGTTATCTAGTATAAGGAGGGAGTAAGGGAAAGGAATGTGAAGAATGGATCTTCTCCACCCCATTTCACCCCTCAACCTCTTAGTTCCTCCTGAATTGAGAATGAACTTGGAGTTCTTATGTGAACTTCTGGTCACATCCTCGATTGACAAAGCTAGCTTCTTTTACACAGTCACAGTTAGTGTGTAACTGCACCCTGTAACTTGTAAGCACCGAGAAGAGCCTGTGGTTTTGGGTTCTCTCAGACCCACCACTCCCATTCATATGTATCCACTCTCGTCATCGGCACTAGCCTTGCTTTTGTGGACACCACGCTGAGGCTTACTCACTGTATGCAGTCCATCTTCCGTCTCTTGCAAATCAAATCCTTCCGCCGGTCTTGTCCGATGAAATATTATGGAGTCATTATTTTTCGCTCAAAAGTGCCCAAACTATGATCATCGTCATCTGCTGGCGTAGAATTGGTCTTGATTGCTTTAAGTTTCAGCTTCGTTTCGGCAGTGACTCGGTCAGAGGCGTAGCCTACTTGGGGGCAGCAGCAGATTTGCTGATGGGTTGGATGGCTTCACCCTCAGTTCCATTTTGGTTGTTTTTTTGTTAATTTTTATCAATCTCCCGCATGTTGGGAATTCGTACATTGCCACTGCAGTAAGGTTGTGTTTTGCCACCGAGAATTTTTGTTCACAATGGGGAAGGGAAAGAGACCATTATCAAATGCACAACCCTGAGTTCACCCGCCTAATAAATAAACTTGCCGAGATTAGATCATCTAACTTTTTTCTTTCTTCTAGGACTCTAGATTTGCCAGTATGATTTCTGGCATCTATTAATCACTGATTGTGTATAATGCTATTTTTCGGCTAATGTATTGAAAAAAAACAAAACTATGTCAGGTGCAAAAAAAATTATGTAAAAAGACTTGTTATCAAGATAAAGTATCCAGTATTAACATTTCAGATACAACTTGAGACTTGTGAACAAAAAAACGTGTGTTAGGCCAATGTATTAGCAGGTGGTCAAAACCAGCCTACTGTGGGATTGGAATGGGGGTGGGAAAGAGATGACTATTTTTTAAAAAGAGATTTGTGAAAAATTTTGGATGTCGCCCTCCCCCCGTTTTGTTTTTTTTCGCCTTAAAAGATAGGACAAAGGAAGTACCTTAACTTCCATGGGCAAAAAAATTGTAGTCACAGTGAAATTTGCAGAATTGCACAAGATTTTCTTTCATAGGGCTGAGTGAAAGAAAAGGAAAAACAATAGGAGCTGACCATAAGGGTTAAACTCAATGGCATGGGTTTCATCACAGCGTGATGAGGACATATATATGGCATCTGGTGTGACCTGTCAATATTAATACATTCTGTAACAAAAAATGTTTACTTAATCTTATTATAGGGTATTATTATAGGCCTATGTATCCGCCACCTTATGTTTCGTAAATCTGAGTCCTCCAGCCTTTCTTTTTGGCTAACTGGATATGCTAGGGCTTCGTTATGATGTAGAGATGTTCTCTGTTTACATGATTGATTTGTGTGTATGTGGGTGTGGGTGCTTGCGTGCGTGCATGCGTGTGTGTGTGTGTGTGTGTGTGTGTGTGTGTGTGTGTGTGTGTGTGTGTGTGTGTGTGTGTGTGTGTGTGTGTGTGTNTTTGGTTATTTGAATCTGTGACCAAATCGGTAGCTGACTGTGGAGGTTCAGAGTACAAAGCAACAGGGAGATCTGAAATTTGATTGTTACAATGGCACTATATTTAAATTTTATCATATTCTTGGTGTCCTCAGCTCTGCCTGTTTATTCACTTATTCCCTTATAAATTGTTAACCATTTAACTTTTTCCATTCTTTATACTATATTTTAGTTTAGCTATTGGAAATTCATTTTAATTAGTCCTTTTCTTTTTCTTGATCATCAGAATAGTGCTATAATAAAATAGCATCATTCCCATGAACCACTTCTCCCAGAACACACGCATGCATTGGCCTACTCATTCAAACGAACAAACACTTATTAAAATAAGCTCAGATAGTTCAAGGAACAGGGGTAGGTATCTGCTTCACAGCCTAAACAATCCACAAGAGTTTTTTATAAAGTTTCAACCCCTTCCTTGTTTCCTTCGCCCGAGCGCTTCCGAGAATATGCAGCTTAAAAGTCGAGGTTTTTTACACCCGGGGGGCTGCCATGTTTGGTCGTCCGGTCAGCGCGGGAATGAGGCTTGACGTCACAAAGCGACAGGCAAGCTAGTAGTCGTTATGCAAAGTTGTTATCCACAATCATGCAATAACTTTCGTTGGCTCTAAATATAATGCCTTGTTTTTTTTATTTATCGTCGAGAAAAGTCTTTTGCTGTGTGAACAACTTCCCGACTTTGATCGCAGTGCTGTAATCTTAGAAAAGGGAGGATAAAATAATATTTGAGAAAAGGAAACATCTGTCTGACCACTGTTTGAGTCGCTTTATTAATGTATGCATAGCCTATGTATAGTTGTCCGTGCCTTTTTTCCCCCCTGTATTGTTTAATGAGCGCTCATTGGTCTACGATTCTGACACTATTTATCATTTGGTGAAGAGCATATTTAGATTATTAAGACGTCGCACAGCATGATAGGATTTGATTGACAGCTAACTATAATTGTCTCAGGCAGTGTTTTCTGCGCTTATGGGCGGTGCTAGTTGCATCACCAGTCATGAACAAACCAGTCAGCATAATTTGAAGAGCCGGTCAAACAGATGGCATATCGACGCGAAAATAGTTTGACTGACTTATGTTAGTCAGAGATGACCACGGGAATAATTTAGAGAATACTTGTGAAATCTTTTATGATTTGAAAGGAAAGAAGCGGTCTTCACGATCAAAGAGCAAAATGAAATGGACCATAGCAATTAGCACGGGTATGCATGTTGAGCATAGCAACAGTTACGAGATGGAGAGGGGGAGAGGGAGGGAGAGAGAGGAGATAGATGGGTGGGCACAGTGTTATAGGGGTGAAGCAAAGACGTTACATTTACAATATCTTTGGGGTTGAGAGGGAAAATAGAGAGAAAGGGAATAGAATACAATAAGAGAAAGTGAGAGCCTGAGTTGCTAATGAAAAAAAGCGACATGGCAGGTAATGAGCAGTGACTCAGGGGACAAAGCATCTTGGCTGCTCTCTCTCTCTCTCTGTCTGTCTCTCTCTCTCTGTCTCTTCTCTCTCCATTAGCATCTAGTTTTGTTTTGTTTTTTTTGTTCTTACCCCCTGTTTTCTCCTAGATTCTTAGCCCACCACCCTAGTCCTCCTTGCCGTATCCACCCTCTCTCTCTCTCTCTCTCTCTCTCTCTCTCTCTCTCTCTCTCTCTTTTCATCCCTGGAATTGTGCCCACTCAACCCATACTAGGATCTATCTCATTCCCCTCACTGATAGTGAAGACCGATTATTTTTTTCAAAACTACAAAAGGTTTCATGGGTATTTTATAAATACTCCCGTGGTCATCTCTGATCAAAATAAGAAGGTCAAAATAATTTTCATGTCGATGTGCCCCCTTTGTGATCTAATCTCGAAAGCCTTTTGAGTGATTTATGACTAGTGACACAACTAGCGCCGCTCCCAAGCATAGAGAATTTGACTGTGGGGGTGTCTAAATTATCTGAAGCAAAATTTTAATTATAACTTTATGTTGTCAGAATCTTTGGCCAATGAGAGCTCACTAAACCACACAGCAGACAACATTACAAAGACAGTGCATACATTAATAAAGCGACTCAAACATTGGTTAGACAGATGTTCCTTTTTCTCAAATATTATTTTATCCTCCATTTTCTAAGGTTACGGCACTGCGTTCAGAGTCGGGCAGTTGTTCACATAATTTAACAAAAGACTTCTCGATGATAAATGAAGAAAGAGGCATAACATTTAGAGCCAACGACAGTTATTCCATGTGGACAATTCTCTTTGCATAACAACTACTACTACTAGCTTGCCTCTCGCTTTCCGACATCACGCCTCATTCCCGGGCTGACCAGACGACCAGTCATGGCAGCCCACAGGGTGTGAAAATCCCAACTTTCAAGCTGCATATTCTCGGAAGCGCTCGGGCGCAGGAAACGTGGAAGATGTTACAAATTTTTGAAAAAATACTATGGATTTTTAGGCTTTGAAGCAAATAGCTATTCCTGTCCCTTTCAGGATTTCCTTACACACAGTATAAATATACTTTTAAAGTAGGACACGCACATCAAAAATAATTTTCCACTTTTCAATACTTTTTCTCTCTAAAAATTATCTATGGTGCCCACCGAGTCAATTTTCCGAAGAAAGTGCATTGTTCTGTTACCGTGCGCGTATGTAATATGACGCAATAAGGAGAGCTAGAGTTACCGGGTTTGGCCCTTGCGTTCAGAATTATTCCCCTTCCCCGATCAGCAGAAGCCTGTGGCAAAAACGCTGACCTCTCTTACGTTCCAGCAGCTACAGACACCTCTACCTGACAATGCATTATTCAGCTTTTAATTAAGGTTCTAGTATTCCAAATTGAAACGTAAAGTTTGATAGTGTAAGCCAGAAAAAAATTATTGTGATTTTTTATTGCCTCAGCACGATTTTGTTGGGCATATCTACTGTTCACAGAGGAATTAAAACAATCATGCCAACATGCTATCACCCGTCCGCAGAGCACTGGCGAGACAGCTTGGCCATGTGGCAAGAACGTATTTGACGTAAGCTTATGGCCGCCAAACGCGCAGTGGTTGTAACAATTCGGACTTTGGATTGTCTGGGGCCAGCAGAGGCGTTATACATGTATCGTTATGAGAGACATCTGAAAGACTGTTTTATTGGAATAATAGGGTATGGTATGATTTAATAATAATATGGTCTGTAGGACGGTGCAGTCTTCCTTTAAGGTATTGATGTTTACTTGGTATTTCGTTTCCAGTTGCACTGCAAACGCCACCAAAGAAGAGACGAATAGACAAACTGATGAAAGCGGAACCAGTTAAAAAGAATGAAGGTACTGTATTTCAGAGTCTTTGCTGTTCAAATTACATGTGTGAGCAGTCGGGAAGTGTGTTTGGGTCACGGGTGAACACTAGGTTCGCACGTGGAAGTTAGGGACCGATTCAGGCAGTAGGCACTTAAGAATTAAATTGCTGTGAAGTCAGCGTCCCTGTAGTGTAGTGGTAACACGTTCAGACTTGCAAGCTGAGAGACCCTGGTTCGATCCCCGGCAGGGACAGACATTTTCTATAGTAGGTTTTTTTCGGCCCTTCTTCTCAAAATTGATCATTCACAGTAATTTGGTAAAATCCCTGGTGACACACTTCCTTAAAATAATATGCAACATCTGAAAAAATTATCAGACTAAGCTCACCTTCTTCCCCCTTAAATAATAGAGAAAGAATACTATACTGATACGCCTTTCCACCCGGTTACACTTGGCGACGTCGGCAGGATGTCTCATTAGGGCCTTAGGGATGCAGTAATGAGAGTAGAGGGATCTGTTTTACTCACAAAACTATCATGGTTATTGCCCCTGTTTGAACAGTAAAAACATGTTTTTTGCTTGTGATTGGTCAGTTATGCGTACAAATTAATTTTTTGAAGCGTGATCAGGTACATTAGCGACTTTTGTCTGCGATTTCATTGTTGGTTTTCAAGGTTAACACGTCTTTACACTGTTAAATTATGCCTCGTTTAAGCTCTGAGAAACGTGCAAGGGCATTTGGCATGCTCCAGGCTGGGATATCTGATAGGAAGATGTCAAGAATTTTTAACTGTACTGATCGCACCATAGACAACCTGCGGAACAGATTTCAAGCAACTTTGTCAATGTCTGATCGGCAATGACCTGGGCGCCCACGTGTCACCGTTGAACGGGAGAACAGACAAATATTACTGATGCACCTACGAGATAGATTTTTGACTGCTACCATTAGAGCCACGCAGATCCAGGAAAGACGAGGACATCCATCAGCGACCACTTTTCGCCGTCGCCTTCGAACCTCAAGACGTCCGTACCTGGGTCTGCAGCTAAACCACCGACGTCGTCAAGCTCGATTTCAGTGGGGGAATGTACACAAACGTTGGACACTCCATCAATGAAATGACGTTCTGTTTTCCGATGGAAGCCGATTCCATTTGAGCCGAGCTGATGGACGTATTCGTGTGTGGCGTCGGCAAGGCGAGCACGACTTCTGTGTCATAGAATCTGATCGTTGGGGAGGAGGCAGTGTACATGTATGGGGAGGCATCAGCACACGTCACCGCACTAATCTACACGTTTTCCGGGGACCTGTCAAAGCCCAGACCTATAGAGACGACGTACTGCCTGACATAATCGTGCCTTTCTTTAATCTCCATCAAGAAATGACCACATTCCAACATGACAGTGCACGAGCTCATACAGCTCGACTGCGTCAAGCATTTCTGCAGCATCAGAACTTTGAAGTCCTGCCGTGGCCAGCCTTCTCCCCAGATCTCTCACCCATAGAACACCTCTGGAACCATATTGGCCAGAGGCTCTTAATCCGTGTTGGGGAAATTCAGAATCTGCGGCATCTGGAACAAGCAATCATTCAAGAATGGACTGCAGTTCCCCAACAAACATAAATAAGCAATTTTACCCGGTTCATGAGATGCCGCTGTGAGGACACACTCCGTATTGAAATTGTCACTTTGAAGGGTACCCATAATAACTGAATAAAGTATCGTTCATATCAGCCTGTAGTTTCTGTTTGCTTTAGCATGTGTTCAAAGGCATGCCAGTGTATCATTTAAAGTCAGCAGAATCTATTTCTTGTCACTCATACCAAAACAGCACGGTAAAAGGTTAGTGACTACTTTCTTTTGGCGTTCAGTATATTAACCTTGTTGTCACTACAGGTAGAAATAATTATAATAAGACACTAAACTGATACATCCACCATAACAGGGTAGATAATAGAAAAGTCATATTGTTCGTGGTTCACCACTCACAAAGTCACTTCCACTAACAGGGTGGATTAAAATAGGAAAAGTCACATTCCTGAGTTCTTGGTTCACATCTGGCGAAGTGTTCTTTGACCTCAACATGGTGGATAGTTGGAAAAAGTCACATTTTTCTGAGTTCTTGACCTGGTTCGAGAAATACTTCCTCAGCAACTCTTATACATAACTCACTAAATTTTCTGTCACTACCCATTCGTAAGTTCTAACTTTAACTACCAGGTCCAAAGAGCACATCAATAATAATAGAGTCTAAGTCACTACTCTGTCACTATCGACTGATTACTATTCACTTCTTAGAGCACATGGATCAGACTACACTAATCTGTGATCATCGATTTGAATATTACTCACTTCCTAGCTACACAGATGTATGTATATAATATAGACTATATAATATTTATATGCTTATTATATGCTTAGTACGAACACTAACAGTTGAAGTGCTGAGGAGCCTTCCAGCGACGAGTAGATCGTCTCATTGGCTGAGGATTTCGTGGTGATGGCGCAGCTGTCCGCCCATTGGCACTGTTGCCAGGCTCAGCAGGTTTGGTGTATGTCGGAATGGACAGATGAACCTCTCGGTATACCTGAGGTTCATGGTGTGTGCTGGTGGGGACTTGCTGATCAGGAGGATCAAAGGGTGCCGAGGAGAAGGTGTCCGGTTCGGTAACAGGAGCAGGTTCAGTGGGTGCAGAAGTAAAGTAAGGTTTTAGCTGACTCCCACTGACCCAGTTTTCTCCTTTCGTCTGGTTGCAGGGCCGAATACCGAAGGAGCCCCCGCTGGATGGTGGGAGATGGAGGACCTTATAAATCTGGGACTTCTAGTGATCATTGATCTTAGCCCTTCCCTGCGATGATCCTGCAAGAGTACTTTATCGCTACTTGAAGATCTTGTGGGGGTGGAAACAACTTGATTTAATGTTTGGATGTACAAAAGCACATTTTTATCACTGATGGAGTAAGGTCCCATGACTTTTGTATTTATTCGACCCACAGTGGTGATGCATTTTTATAGTGTATAAGACCTTGTAGTTAGCAGATGTTGATTTTCTCCATGCTTGTGTGAGTGGCATCTAATTGTTTTACGTGTACAGTATTTTTCTTCAGATGGATGACAAGTAAGTATCAGTAAATTGTTACTACTATTTTTTTTCACCCATTTTGAATAACCCGTTTGAAATTGGGTAGTAAGATCTGGTACATAGCCTAACGTGTCCATGTTTTTTTTGTTTTTTTATTATTATTGCAGCAATTGTCAAGTTCAGGTTTGATTTATATGCATGCTCTAGTTGCCATACTTTTTTTTTTTTACAATATCTCCGGATGCCCTTGGATTGCAGTGTATTATCAAGCTAGAGATCTAGACTAGATAGATCTCAGTCCTTTTATTTTTATTGAGTGTTTTATTGAGTGTGTATTTTTGGTGTGCCTGTAGGTTGGAGAAAGAAGGGGCGTGCCCGAGTGAATGCACATTCGTCTAAGATTTGGACAATGTTGTGTTGGTTATTGAAGTTTTATTTGTATGATTGTATATATTTTCTGAAATCAACATTTCTGAAGCAATAGTTTGCATACTACATGTATTACGGAGGGTTGTCATAACTGGATCTAGGTGAAAGTTGATTGGGCATAGCTTGCTCCTTATTCGATCCGTTGTAACGCGATCTCATGCTAATTTCATGGAAGTTGGATTTTCTGTTCTGTTGCAATGGCGGATGGTGAAAGGGAATTAAATAAGACTGTAGGAGTTCTTACTAAAACAAGTGGAATGATGTATCAGAGGTGTTTTCAAAGGGACTTTATAGTAAATACTGGAGCAAGTTTCCTGTCCGATTTGCCTCCACAGAAAACTAGATTACTGATGCGACATTTTTTAATGTGATGTGACATGTAGCCGTGTTCTAGACTTTTGAGGGTTGGCGCTTGTCGAATGGTTAGGAACGTTACTGCTGTTTTGTTACCTGCCCCTGCGTAGGCTGGGTAAAACTTGGGCCATGACTTCTGCTGTGTGCGAAGTCCGCACTCAGATAGAAATTTTAATATGTAATGCCACATGTTATGTGGACCTTGTAGAAGAAAGGTCGATGGAATAAGCCACATTTTGTATAATGTTTGTATTGATGTGTTGTAGCTTTCATTCGTATTTTGGAGAAGTGAACTGTTTAATTGGAGATGAAGGGAAGGGGACTGCAAGGTGCAGTTGTTATAGGTACTTTTGACAAAGTTGACTATGTTTCAGAGGGACTAACGTCGCTGATTCATTAGTCATGTGTACTAGTCCAAGACTGTTGCATGGGTATGACTCATGACCGCCAAGGTGTGAGATGTATTTGTCCGACAGTGTGGGATGCCGCTGACTTATTATGATGTATTACTTTCACTGCAGATGGTAGAGACAGTATGGGTAGGCGGAGAAGAGAGTTACCTCCGTGCTACATGCTTGGCTTAGAGTGCCGGTGCGGTAACAGTCATGTTGTCATTACTTGCATATTATTATATTATTGAGATGTGAGTGGAACCCTTCCTTTGATTTCCTAAAGAGTGTCTTCCTATAAACAATGTTTGAGGGAACAATGCCATTATTGTATGAGCTGATGAGAAGCTTGATTTTGTCAGCCTTTATTTGTACGGGTTGGGTGATTTTGGTTCCGATGAAACGTACTGAATTTCAGTTTTTACAACTCGTATGTGTTGTAAAGCTTGTATCAGTGATGTTCATGTTTTTGTTCTGTCTGGAGCATTGACTTAAATGTTTTTATTGGATGCCATGGCATTGATGTCTATTTCACTCCAGAGGCGGAGCTGTATTTTCTTTTCATTTTCATGAATTTATGCATTGGTGTTGTTACTTGATGTTGTAACTTGATATCGATGATCACGGTAAATCCAGAAGTATTTTCTTGTATTAAATATTACATGCTATGTTTATATGATTTTAATGCCAGTTTGGACGAACGATTGGCTGGAGGATAGTGACGCTTGCTTGTTGCGCGATCAACCAGTTTCTATGTTAGCCCGTTGGTGTGTTGGGAAGTCGAGGACGACTTTTATTTTAAGGAGAGATTAGTTAAGACTTTCATTCCAGTGCCATGACTGTGTTGGCCCAGCCACCAGAAGCCAAGTTTTCCCCCGATGGACGTGTATTTTTGTGTATTTGATGTGTGTTAGCTAATTATTGCTTTGCCAGTGTGTGTACTTTTAGGAAGCCTAACAGCCCTATTTGTTTCACTTGTCGTAAATCATTTGGTTATTGCAATGATAATAATTGGAAAGCTTATTTTTCATTCTGAGCATTGTCATGTACCATCCTGTTCAGTATGTAAAAACTACAGTGCAGGATATGGTTGCTCGTAACTGAGGTGTTAATTGCACAGTATGTTTAAAGGTTTATTTTAAGTTGTGTCTCTCGGGAACCGTAAAGACAAAAGTGGGGCGAATTTTGAGGTGGGCTTGCGGGTTCTTGCACTGGTGATGTAAATTCCTCTACACCCTACAGCTGCATTTTCTCAGAAGCGCACGGGCGAAGGAAACGTGGAAGGGGTTGAAAATTTATGAAAAAATATTGTGGATTTTTTAGGCTGTGAAGTAGATAGCCACCCTTGTTCCTTTAATACCTAAACATATTAAGTCTGGAGGGTGAGGGCAAGGGATAGTTATTGAGTGAAAGGCATATAGGTGAAAAATTCACTGTATGTTGTTCCCTGTTTCATAGGCAAAACGCTTCTTGTTCACGATTCAGATTGGCTTTTACCACCGATTTGTTGATCATGATAATGATGAGAGTAAATACTGTATTCATACCAGACTCTAAGGATGAAACTGAACCTGGGAAATTGTCAAAAAACTACTTACATTGTGAAAAAAATCCAGATCACACCCGATTCATCCCTGTGCTAGAATTTAAAATGGAACATCTCCCTCCGTATTATCAGGACAACGACGTTATGGACTGGATTCGAAGTTGGTCAGATCGAACTGTACTTGTCTCGACAAAGTATTTTAGTGAAAACAGACCAGAATATCTTCCAGGTACTGAGAAGGAGTACCCGTTCTATAACTTTAGAGGCCGACATAATAATAATATTCAAAGGATTGGAAGCGGATATTTGGTTAGTGTGAAAAGATACAGTGAGAGTGATAGCAAAAGTTGTGAATGTGAGAAATGTGGTGAACCAGAGACAGTTGCACCAGAGAAAATATGGGGTGAAATCTTTATACTCACAACAACTCACCTCATATATGACAAGAAAGAGTCAGAAGCTACCACATGCTTTTTCCACGACGATCACCGTGCAGTATTTAAAAACAATGAGGCTCATGTCCTCACAAACAGTATTGGTGGTTTTGGAATTTGGTACAACAATGTCAGAGAAAATAGATGCATAATGAGATTTATTACCCATGATATGGAAATGGTGACCAAACTGGACAAGCTACTGGACCGCAGTGATGAACTGACAAAAAAGTATATATAACAAGTACAAGAACGTCGACCAAACCTCAGCTGATAACACAGGTCTTGAACACAATTTGTGTGTGTGCATCTCGCACCCACATGGATGCGAAAAGCATGTTACCCTCGGAACATGGACTCAGAGAACAATTATTGAGACAGGAAAATTTAAAAACGGGGATGGGAGATGGTTCGATGGTGAACTGACTCAGTATGTATACAATACGCCAACATGCCCAGGCTCTGCAGGGGCCCCCGTCTTATCACTAAATTTTAGGGAAATAACTGGAGAGTTGTGGCATGGGCTTTGCCACCCTCATAGCGAGGGCCACCCTGGCAACACAAATATAAGTGGGTTGAACTGGGAGCGTATTAATGTCTCAGTCTAAATTTGCAGGCAGACAATGTAGTGTTTGTTACAAAACTCTACGTAGCAGTGTCAGTTTATGTTCTATCTCTTGACTTTGGCTTTATACACAACAGAAGCATCTCTGTCATTATAAATGTTTTGTACACATGCAGGTAATATTATCTAGTGGAATGAAATCTGCAGCATTCAACAAATCAGTATGAAAATCTGAAATTGTCTTGTGTAAAACTTTAAAGCAAAATTTTGCCACAGGGATTCTGAGAGGAAAAAAAGTGCAGATTGGCACCACTACATGCATACTTCGTTACATGTTTTTTTAACAATGTAGTTTTAAAAGCAGATTTAATCACAGCCATCCTCAATGTTTCCATCATTTTATATCCGGCCCATATTCCGTTTAGTTCTTAGGATTAACGAAACAAACCAAGAAACCACTTTGAATTCAGTGACGTTTAAGCAAAACATGAGCACACCAGTGGATATAAATAAAGCAAATGCTGAATTTTTATTTGATTCCTCACATTTGAAAAGTAGAAAGTAATGAACAGCCAATTTGTTTAAAGTCAAGTGACTAAACACTCATCCCCGATGTTCTGCCTCTAAAGAAATTATTTTTGGGTTGTTTGGAAGTCTTTGAACTGTTTTAGGGAATTATGAATATCGCCACATGAAGCGACACGAGTGCCTATGTCAGGTTGACCCGTGCTCAGTGCAGCACAAGACTGAATATTATATTACTCTCCCTGTTTTATTTGCTCAACTTTCATGCATTGGAGCTTGTATTCCTGTATAAACTGGTTGTATGAGAGGTAATAGATTGATTTATTTTGTCTGAATTAGGGTTCTAAACTCCATGTCAAGATTATGGTGCCTTTTCAGTTACAACAGTACATATAGTCCACTAGGTAGAATGTCGGTTTGTAAGCATCTTCAAATTATGTTACACTAATCTTACCAAATAGTCAACCCGCTCAAATAAACGCTCAATTGCAAGTGGGGATCAACTTGTTGATTACAAAATTATTGTCGTTAGACTGTGCCTGATATATTAAGACAGGTTTATAGGCCTGATGTATCAGTCTTGCAGATTTTTAAATTTATGAGATTTTATTATTTTTTTTGTAAACAGGTAATTATTTCTGCCAGGCAGATTATGTTTTCATCTCGATATTTATTTATTGGTTGCCTGGTGTATGAATGAGAGACTTAACAAAGGTTACCATGTATTTCAGCCTAAGACTTTGGTGGAAAGATTAAGCGTCGTCTGTTTTAGAATCAACGATCAATTATTTTAGAATCTGCATACCAGATCATGACGAGATATCCTACAATTGTTTTTGTAAACACTCAGTGTTACACTGCTTCAAAAATTAAAGAGAAGTAACTACAAAAAACAATATCCATTTTGCTTGTTTGCCGGTGTGTCAATTTGTAAAGTTACAGAAAGTTACAGATTAATCTAAATTTAACTTGGTGGAGAGGTCCCATGGCAGAAGTGTACGCACTCTCTCGGTGCCCTGCATGTTACACTGGATGTACTGAAATCTGTAAACAGAAAGCCTTGGCTAAGCTTCATATTATATTATTACGAAAAAAAAAGCAGTTTAACCAGAACATATTATGATGATATACTTGTACTAATCATACTGCATCACGGACCCGTTCTCATTTCTTGAGACAACACTTTGCTCTTTGCAGAACACTGAAGTGAAGGTTGATGGTATAAAAGTATACTGTATACATTATATAGGCTGCGGATGCTTTTCTTGTGAAGCACCACAGAACCGCTATAGAATGGTCCCATATATATTTTTCATAATGTTATCGGCTCCTTTATTATTTCAGTTGCATTTTTACTTTTTTGTTAAGCATCATAATTATTGCTTTCTGCATGTGTTTGCAATCATTATTGATAGAATGAGAAACCATTATTATAATGTAGCAAATTTCTGATGTCCAATGTATGATCCAGTCTGCTGCACTGTAGGTCTGATTCATTATTTCATAATGCTTATCTCTGATGTTAAATAATACTGTTTGTTACACATATATGGCTTTTCACTGCATGGAATGAGAAACTGCTGAGCTGTGACAAAACCTGGTTATAGAAATCTTCCATGCATTTGTGTCAAACTATTGTTGTAAAACTTGGTAAATTATATGATCGCCATCTTTAACCCTAATATTTGCTTGTTCATGTATACAGAGCAATAAAATATCTCAAGTGTTCTAATCATGTATGAGGTTGTTAGTGGTGTGTAGAAAATGATGGGCTTTTGTTATTGTTTGTATAACATAATGATGATGATGATGATGATGATAATGATAGTGGCAAGACTGCAATAGTTTGAGTCTCTTGTTGGTGATGATAAAACTTCATTAGAAGTAGTGATGTGGAGGTACTTTTAAAAGGTGATGGTGATGGTAGTACTGTGCATGTGTATAGCATTAATGTCCCACTTCATTCATTGTGTTGACCATTGCTCTTCTTGCTAGGAACAGTCTGAATTTGTTGTTGTTACAGATGCAGTCCACATTTGCTTGTTATTGATGGTGAAATTATTGCTGGTGGTTCAACAGACATGGAAGAAGATTTTCATATAACATTCAGCAACTTATATTGATGATGATGGAGATGACAAAAGCAATGTCTCTTCTGCTGTTACTATTATGTCCTTTTGTTGGTGTTTACTCGAAAACAATATTTGTATAACGTTTTACCATGACAGCCAGTCCCTCTGTCTCCTTTTGTTAACACTAAACGATAACCTTGCATTCTCAATTCCTCAGGCAAAACCTAATTGCTCCTAAAATCTCTCATCAATATACAGTACTGTACTTGGCTGTACTTTAGGGAGAAGTTAGTGTGGGCAGACATGTAAGTGTATTTGTGAAATAATTTCAACACTTCAGTCTTCATTCACCCTACTATATACAAGGACAGCCAGACAGCCACACATCAATCATGGACAAAGTTTATTTACAAAAAAAAATATATTTGAACATGTTTTGAAAAAATGCAAAATGGCTTCATTCACAATCGTCAAGATAATTTTTCTCCACATCAAATCCTGGTCCTGTTAATTCTGTACTTCTACAGAGCACCATCAATTTCCTGCAGAACATGGCTTCCATTCTTTACAAGTCTACCCCTTTTGGCACAAGAGCCGCATCTGGTTGCGTTATATACCATCCACAGGTGGTGCCGATGATGGTTTATCTCTTCATTCCCTGCCCAACTGAGAGAAGTGCAGGCTGGACTAGTTCGGTTGGTGTCAAAGAGGCAATCTCACACAACAAGGCAATAACCAGGGTTGGGTAGAGCTGAGATCTTGTAAGTGCAGTTCATAAACTCAAGTTCAGTTCACATGAACCAGATCTGAGCTTAATATCCATCTTGGACAAACTGATCTGGATATGAACTGTAGCGATTTTGAGTGCTTGATCTGAACTTCAATTTTCTACCCAAATTTCAGTCCAGTTCACATCTACCTCAGTAATCAGAATTTCAAAAACCACGAGGATCTGATCTGATTAAAAAAAAACCACTCAATTTTCATGGAGCTGAAAATTTTACATTTCTTTTTTCCTGTGGTGAAATGAACTTGTTCTGAACTGACTTTTGATGAAATTGCCCAACCCTGGAAATAACATGGTGTAATAAGCTGGTGAGGCCTAGTACTCTCAATGTACTGAAGGAATAATGTTGTGAGAATTACTTATACAACAGGAACTCATAATCTCAAATTCCAGGGAACACGTCCATAACAGATGGCTGCGTTCGTATGGTGTGCTACTTTTTCCACCAATCAGCATGCACAAATTCAGGGGTGTGTAAATTCTCAGGTTTGTTTGCACCTTTCAGGATTTGGTTCCTGGCTCTAACCATTAGCTTAGATCCTATAGAGGGTCCTGTGATACAGTCAGTAAATCATGCATAAGCCTGAATAAGTTACATCGACCCCTTAATGCAACTCATCTGTCTTAAGCGCCACTGGTCAAGTTTTGAGAAATCCAGAGTTGAAATTTTTGGCTGATGATAGATTTGGTTCATAAGACAAAGTGTTTATTTTTAATAACTCTCTCGTTTCATTGAGGATGGAGATGAGACAAAGTTTCTTTAAGAGGCCTTCTCCTGGTGCACCGCACCATGGTTTTAAATCCCTTTTGATAAATTTGGCACTTAAGACAAAGTTGCATTAAGGGGTTGACATGTGCTTAGGTTACTGGACAATGGCACCGTGCACGTGTGGCCAATTCACGTTTGACTTCATTCATGGCATAATATTCCAAGACACTCCTGCCTAGAGCTTGTTGAGGTTAGGGGAAAGCCGGAAAGATTAGAAGAGAGAAAGCACGCATGATAAAGTTCCTGGACAATTATAATCTCTAGGGACTGTCCCAAATTTGGTTTTTCTTCCTTAACCTTATCCCTACCCCTGTCCCTAACCCTAAATCAAGCTCTAGGTGGGAATGCCTGGAATACTGCCAACAAAATTTGCTAGAGTTGTGGTTCAGCAGGAGTTGGATACAAAGCTGTCTGTAAAATCATAACCCTCAATTTTGAGCTGAAGTGCTAAAGCACACATGGTGTGAATTGGTAAAGATAGAAAAATATGAGATCTTGAGTTCATTAATGTAAATCTATTTAACAATGAGGGCCTGGAATAAAGTCAGAGTTGTACATGGAGTTCACATGCTTTAAGAGTAGACATCTAAACACAATACAGTGTAATTATAAAAATCCTGAACAAGAAACTTGTCTACTGTAGAACAGCTGAACATTTTGCACACCCCGAAGTAGTCTTAGATTTCCTAATGTCTTATAAATACATAAACATGCTTTTTGCAAAACACACTAAGTGTTAATCTGAAAAACACCTATAGGCCTTGCCGTGCCATTTTCTCCCACTAAACATTGTCTTTTTCACTCAGCCCATGACACAAGTGACCCCTCCCCTCATCCTCCTGACTTGCCTCAAGAAACTGAGGCACATCATAATGATTTTTTTTTTATGGTGAAAGAGCTTAGCTGTCTGTTGCTAAGAGGCTGGCATAAGCGGAAAAAAGCCCTCGCCAACAAAACAGCAAATCATCATGCAACAACATCAGCAAAACCATGCAGCCCTTGCCACTTATCCTTTTCATGGCTCATGCAAATTATGCTTAATAATTATGAGAAGATTTAGTGGGACCCATGAATTCTGTAAAACATGCTCCAGTACACACAGTTCACAGCTCTGAAGACCTACTGTAATCAGATGCTGGTGATATCGTTTGTACTAGGAAATTGACCTAGGCAGGTGCAGCAAACCAATCCATCCCATCCACCAAAAGGAATATATGCAGATATTCTTGTTAAGTCATGGAATGTAAGAAGATCCTGATAGGCCCAGATGAAAGAGATCCGAGTAAATCAGAAATGTAACATTGCTCACTTTCAGCATCGTCTCAATAACTTAGTTTTGATTGCTTGCATCCACTTGAAAGTGAGTTACTAGACTAGCAATCATCTCTACAAATAAATGCATGGCAGAACTTAAGTAGTTTTAGTGTTAGGAATACTGATCAAGGTGGCTACAAAATCCTGTACAAGTACAGTGAAAAAGCATAAAGACTCATAAGTTGAATACCACAGAATAGAATGTATGACCATCTCAACTCATTTATAAAAAGCCAACAAAAAAAGAGCTTTCCCAATAGTCAACACTTCCAACAGTTTCAAATTGTACAACAGATGAAAAAAGTAAGCTTGCTACCAACATTTTCAAACTTTATCTGCACTGGCCTTACAAATGTGAGAATTGGATTACAAGAAAGCACTAATGGTCACTATAATGGTTATAACTGAGAAAAGTGGTGTTGTTTTGTTAAATATTTGTCTGTATTATTCAATACCCTGACAATGAACGTTCCATGGGCTTATAGGATTACGGAAAAACTAATGATTGACCCCATTTCACAAAAGAAGATTACAAAACCCAGTACTGTTTCAAGCAACGATCTAAAACAATGGCAATATTATCACAGTAACAACCATCTGTCAATAAATTACAAGCATGATTTAGAGAAACTCTGTTAAAAGCAACATTGCTTACCGCAAATTCCCGCTTAGCACGATCCCATTCAACATTTTTAATTACTCTGTTTTAAAAGCACCTTGGGTAACATAAAACTTCTGACAACACTTCTGCAAGGACTTTGTAAAAAGGGTGGTTACGTTATCACCAGTAGGCCTACTCTGTGACAAGGTGAACACAGTGTGCTTGAAGGGAAACATAGCACACCTGTGAAAATAGCCTGAACCAAGGCAAGCCTGGTTAATAACAATGGCACAAATGCACAAAAAAAACCCCAACAAATAGAAAACCTTCACCGCTGTTCGTGGATGAAAAGTACCCCATTCTGCTCACACTGAGTTCATGAGTAAATTTCTATTCCTCGTCCAACCATATTCCTTCACTCATGTGAAAATCACTCTAGTTTGCGAAAAACTTGTGATTTTTCGTAATTTTCATTAACCTGTCCAGAACTGTTACCTTGGTCAATCTCATTCCAAAGTACTGATTGCTATATTATATACAATATCAAGTGCTCATTTAATTAATGTACCTTGTTATTATGCATAAAATTTTATATGCACAGATTAATTAAAATTATATCATTTCATCATTCAGGTGGACTTCAAAATCAAGCACTGTATACCTCAATGATAAGTACATTTTTTTCCACACTAGGGCATATCAAGATTCTACAGTACATGTATTTAGAGCCTGTTTCTAACTGTCCCTCAAATTTCATCATAAAGTTTTAAAGTCTTTGGTTGTCTGAGTGTTCCTTTTACAACAAGCCTTTGGTATCAGATTATGACAATTTCAATGTAAACATAAACATCAATGAAAGATGAGAGTAAAATTATAAAAAACCCAGGCTTAACTGGAAATTGTAATCTCTCCCCTCCCCCAATCCCCAAAACTCAGTGCCTATGTAAAGGTATCAAGATGTTTTGTAGCTGAGGGGCATTGCCTACGCTGCATGTCTTGCTGACTACCAGGCAAGAACTGAGAAATCCTTTAGACCTGAGACCCACAGATGTAATTAGATTTGGGACAATTACCTTTAAAAAGTTTTATCATTTCTTGAATGAAAGTTCATGGTAGTCCCAAAACCGTAATTAGAAGTCCACCTCCCATATCCCGCCCCTATTTTCCTTCGACACTGCCGGGTACTGCCCTGAATCGCCTGAGTAAAGCCTTCCCTGGAAACAAATTGCAGCAAAGCAACATGCAGCCCCAAGATTTGTGAACAAGTCTCAAAGGGAAGATGCTTGTTAAATGACATAAATTCAAAATTAGTGCTGAGATCAGAGGGATATCAAAGCAAACCAATGTGTCATCAAAAAAAGACGGACATACAGTCTAATCTCACAATCTCTAATCCTGGGGACCAGCGAGGAAACTGAAGATCATGAGGTATTTGAGATTGTGAAGTAATAATTCAAAATAGAGATACAGTTGAGCTCTGCCAACATGATTTCCCGATTTGCACACACCCATTCAACAGACCATACTGTTTTGTTCCTGATACAGTAAAACTCGGATATAACGAGGTCATCGGGACCGACCGTTGGTGCTCGTTAGAACCGATGGCTCGTTACACGCATGGTCCACTGAAAATCATGTAAAAACTGTCAGTAGTGTTAGGGAGACCCATATACTAGATCTAACATGGCTAGACTGCTTGCTGCGGGTAGAGCGGAAGCGCCTTGTCTACCCAAGGGTCACCCAGGTAAACATGCCAGCATGCCACAAGTTTGCCACAAACCTGGGGGCCCCGCGGCGTGGCCTGGTACCGCCATGTTTTAATAGTGGCAGGAGACGTCACGGGCTGAGTGAGCAGTCTAGCCCTGTAAGTCTATGTATGTGGAGACCCTTGACTTAACAGGTGCACTTCGCGCAATGATTGGTCTAAACAACAGGCTTGGCCAATCATTAGCCGAGCATATCAATCCCATCTTCCTCCTGTCGCATGGTCACATCTCCACCGCATCCTTCCCTACCCCGCTTCTTGGTCTACTGCGCAACTAGTTTGTACCGGTAATCCTACTGGTAAATTACATAAGCGAGACAGTGAGACTTGCCTATTGTTGGCAATTGTTACGTAGCCTAAACGTTCGAGTTCCTTGCCGCTGAAAATTTTATTGTGGACGAAAGGGTTGCGAGGGCTTAATTGCAGGTCGGTTACGTCGTTAGGGCCGTGTTTAGCGGATTTTGTGCTCGTTATATGAAAGGCAAGTTTACTGTGGAAAATTTGAGGGCGTGAAGTCTGAATTGTGAGGTTCTATTGTGCGCCGGGTACAACTTACTGTGAGATGATATCAAATTTGCACAGCAAGCCCTTTAATGGAAAAAATAAAAACAGTACGCCCAGGAGATACGTTTGAAAGAGCTCAACTGAGAGAGGCTGGAGAGACTGGACTGGACAGCTGTGGAAACATCTAGACGATTGCACCGGACAGAGACGGTTGGCGTCATGCAGTCTGGGCCCTATGTGATGACTAAAGGCATAGGACGGATACAAAATGTAATATGAAAAGAAAAAAAAAAAACATAAATGAACTGGCATAAGAAACTTGCTTCGCAATTACAGTATTGAAGTTGCATTTCACCACATGACAAGTAAGGGGACTTTACCCAGCAGTGACTTAACTTTAGTTGCCACCAGCTTTCCTTTGGAGTGTGTACTGTGATTAAAATTTTCCACAAAATACAGTGGACAACAGTTAAAATGAAATCTGCGTCACCACGGATTTATATTTGGTTGTAACAGTTTTGGTTTAGACAGAGAAGCCTAAAAAGAGGAAAAAATGTGGAGCTTCTTGTTTCCTTTCATTTTAGTGGTACTTTCTGTTTAAACGTCTTTGTTCACTGTATTCTGAAAAAAAAAATAATAAAGGACTGTATCTAACATTCCAATAATCATGATGTAGTCAAGTTAAACAACTCCATAAAAGCAGTCAAACCATATTTTCAAAATCAGGCTGAATGCTTTCATGTTCAAAATCTCAATACAGCTACAACATTCAGCACTCTGGTGCTGTATTTCCTCTAACTGTTGCACCCTCTAAAATAACCCCTGCCTCCCCCCGATTCTCTTTAAAAACAACTGCTGACATTCAAACTTCACATGATGACAGAGCACATCAGAAGAAAACAACAACAGTGAGACAATTATACTGGGCTCTTCTGTCTGCATCACATCACCATGTCAACTGATACACTTTCTCCCATTTCCTTTCAGTTCAAAACTTCTCTTTGCTACCATTTTTTTTTTAACTTTAATCAAATCCACCAACTTTTTTCCTACTGTTCAAGATGTACTAAATCATACCTTAATTCTTGCACCTCCCTCCTTTACAAAGGAAGAAAGTAGAAAAATATGGGATATGTAAAACAAGCTTGCGTATTTCTTGTATTTTTACACCACAACAGATTTACAAGAAATCATGCACTTGACAAAACATAAACATTGCCTCTCATCAGCATGTCAGAATAATGTCACAGCCTCCTTTTTATAATAAAGTAAAAAAGTTTAATAAACAAATTATGGTACAAAAAGTTCATGGCATCTTTCACCAGAAATAATAATGACTTTGCCACATGCAAGTCATAAACATAAAATGTCTGCATGTTTCTATAAATTGTACATAACAGCTATTAAAATCTTGTAACCACATGCAAACCACAAAGTAATATGGCAAATCTGGGTCCATTCTGGGAATTTCATTCCCTCTCCAAAAAAAAAAAAAAATGAAAGGAAATCCAAATGTCTGTCTTCAGAAGAAAAGAAAAAAAAACACCACCAAACAGTGAATTGAAGTCGGATTCAAACTTTCTTTGATCATTTTTTTTTTTTTTGTGAAAAGAGAAGGGATAAGCATAATACAGTCGAGTCCATGTATGTAGAAATCGGATTCCTCCAATTACTTATTAGTCGAAAGAAAAAGAAATAATAGTTTTTTTTCCTTCTTTGCGTCTATTAATCAACCTTGCATAAGACGAAGTAATTAATGCCTATTTCTAATTAGTCCAGCTGCTCAGCACTGCCACAGAGGCGAAATCACCTCCTGGCGTCCTCCCCGCGTGGTACCAAACAACACCGACGGCTTGAAAAACAAACGAGACGGTGCCGCGGATAGACAGAGGCAATAAAACTGGACACTGCGAAGTGCGAGTGCCATTAACCGCAGCACAATAAGTAGGGCGTGTGTATTACACCACCGTTGATAAGACAGTAGGGGGAAGAGAATGCGGGAGGGCTTGGCGGTGCTGAAAAATCGATCGATAATTAAACATCTCGGCAGCAGTGTATACATGTATACAACGCATCTGGCCCATTGCACTGTGACGGTAAATAAACAAGAGGCTGCCCTCGTGACCTCCCCTGTTTGCTCCCTCGCTCGCATACGGTTGACTCATCTTTATGATTTTCAACTTGAATTAAACTGAATTTGTCCTCTCCTTTAAATAATGGCTTCCTCTAATCCTGTAAAGAGAAACCTCAAGACTCTTTCCATTGAGTCGAATATTAACATGCTTCGGGAAATTGACAGAGGTGCGATGTCGGAGACTGTCATAGCTGAGAAATATGGCATTCCCATTAGCACGCTTTCTACGATCTTGAAAAACCGGGAACAAGTGGAAAAAGCGTGGCCTCTTCATCTATTAAGCTACTACTCAGAGCGATTTCTTGTAAAAAGAAATATTCCCATTTAAAATACTTCCCCAATATGCCATCTTTAGTTACATCCCCTGTTGAATTGCCCTCGTGACCTCCCCAGGGTACTTGCTCGCTCGCATACGGTTGACTCGCCTTGGAAATCGTTAGTCGAATTCTGATTTCTCCAACTCATTGGGGTGGTCCCAGCGAATTGGAGTTAAGCGGACTCGACTGTATTCATGGCATCACGGTAAAACAGCTCTGTTATTACTAAAACTTAATTACTGTCTTAATTACTACAATTGCAACCTCTGCTTAACCACAACACTTTTTAAATAACAATATACAATATATTTTATGCAGAAAAGTCACCATGATTGCAACTTTTTTGATGCTCCTAGGTGTAGTGATTAAGCTGACTCAGTGCTTTTTCCGACACACAAAAATGTCGCTAAAACATTCACAATGAACACAGCTATAAACAAACAACTCTTATCCATGCTAGTATCACTAATCCAATCCTTTCTCTATGTCATGCATTTTGTAAGCTCATTAGTCTGCATATATTGAATAGTTCATTACATAGGAAATAGAATGCATGGGTGCAATGAAAACTACACCATAATGCTACCGTCGGAATGTACATGCACATCATATGAAGTGAAGGAATTGTTAAGGTTCCTTCATGTCTGGAAGCAGCAACATGAACAGACTGGTTCTCTGATAAACTCAGCGCTACAGCATTCTCTTGATTATCAGAATTTGATCTGAAATGCCCAATCATCTGTTTTATTGTCCATGATTTCTTGTGCAGAATATTGTCATGTAAAAAAAAAGATAATTTTTCAATGCAAGCTTTGGTCCCAAAGTCAGTAATCTTGCTGATCCTATTGGACAAAATCATGACGATTTGTGATTTACGGGGTTAGCAGATCATTTCATTTTACTTTTTAGCACAGGTTTGGTAAAACTTATCACGCTTATCATTTACTAAATTGTCCCCCAAAAAATTTGTGGCCCAAATTACAGCAAATAAAATGAGGCTTTGCTGCAATTTTGCAAATTTTCTAAAATTTAGACACTTTCTGGAAATTTGATGCAAGTTTTGCTGATTTTGACAGAACAATGCACATTTTATTCTACAGTCGCAATGTTGTGTTAACAGTGGTGCAGAAATGTGTTCCAATTCTCCAATTTTGCAACAGTATCATAGTAAACAATGCAATGAAGTGATAAATATAACAAATTTACTAAGCTATTATTGCAGACTTTGGGGCACATTTTTACGACTTTTAGCATGCATATTTATTTTACAATTTTTGATGCAAGTTATGATGGTTTAAAATGCACTTTTCTGTAGGGGCAGACTAGACAAATTACATCACTATCTTTTTCAACCTCCATGACATCCTGATTTCAAACAATTTACAAACACCTGCTTTAGTTTCAAGCTCTGATTATTGTTTTAAATATTATTTACTGCTTACCTCAGGTTGAAAAAAAACCAATGAATTATAAGTTTTTTCCACAACGTGAACATCATACGGTCTAATAATATTCATCAACAAAAGAAAATGAATACAAATAAATAACTTCAGTGTCAGTACAGTGCTATAAATGCACAAGAAAGCAGTCAAAGATTTTGCAGTCTGAGTAAGATAGAGGGCTTCTATATCTTACACTGACCATAGTTCTTGCAATTCTGAGAAAACAGCTCAACATCAAGCACACTATCTGTGGTAAAGGCTAATACAAAAATATTTATCTTCAATTATATTTTCTTAACTTCAGAGGAGAATCTGTCATTCCAGGGTTAGACTCCGTTTTATAATTCATTTAAAATACAGTCGACTCCGCTTAATCGCCTTTTCCGCTTAATCGCCTCGTTTCCCAGGGAACCGAATTTTTTCTATATAAAAGTCACTGGATAATCGCCTCTCACTCCGGATAATCGACCACTCTTCAGCGCCCATGAATTCAAAGATCAGAGGTTGAAGGGTTACAGTTGACAAACAAACAATGTACACAGACGGTTTAACTGCGTGACGGATGGCAGACCGATTGACTGAGTGACAGCTGCCACCCCGAAATAGGTGTGATAAGCCTATCCTCTCCACCTCCCCCTCCCCTTGTCCTCCGTCCCACGCTACGCATCACTGCCTTCCCCCTTCCGATAATGCTAATGCGCCGAAAGCCGTGGTATAGTCTCCTCCCCCCACGCCTTGATTGCGCCTGTCTGGTGGATTTCGGTTAGATCAGAGAATGTGTCATGTGGATGAACAGTCTACCCCGACCATGCCATCCTACTCCTTATTGTCTGCTGGGCTACTGCGAGGTGGCCAATGAGAGAGACAGCGGAGATCAAACATTTTGTGCTCTACAACACCGTCAAACTCGAGTTTGTCCTGAATCTGGCGACAAGAAGGTGTCAATGCACGATATCAAACCACGACATCAAAGAAATTTAATCTCCTTACCAAAAATATGGCCGAAATTACTTCCTCCGCTTAATCGCCGCTCCGCTTAATCGACCACTTTTTCCGTGATCCCGAGGATGGGCGATTAAGCGGAGTCGACTGTATTACAAAGCTACAGCACAATACATTATAATGTGCCATAAAACCCTAACTCTCACAACCAACCAAATATAATAATGTACACACACTAATGATTGTCAGTCATTGCTTTGCAATGACATGGTCCCCGGTAGGAATGTGGAGCTCATTACTTTTGAGATAGGCAAGGAAATGAAAAAGTAAGAAAGAATACAAAAGATATACAAAACCCTTTAACATCTTAAGTAGTTGTGTCCGAGAACACAGATGGGTATGGTGTCTCACCTATAAATAAAAACAAATGATGCCAAGACTGTTCATTATTATTTGACAAAAAGAAACTCTCTGATCACTCTGTGGTACCAATGATACCAGTAATCACAAATAGGTTCCAGTAATTAATTTATCACATACATAAAAATCTACTAAGTACTGCTTTGAGAAGCCACAGCTACTACTGACTAAGAATAGTAGGTGTACTTTATAACAAATGAGAAAAGATCAGGCCTGTTCCTTTCAAGGCAGTTCGGTATTTTTGTGACACTGAACTCCGTGACTCTTAGGAAAATGGCTGTGGCGATACAGATTCAGATGAGTTGTGGAGACATGCTGTTTGTAAATCATGCACCAGATTTCAATGTCAGACATATAATAAGTAATAAATATAAAGACTTAAGTTGTAAATATGTATAAACAGTGGGATCTCACAAACTCAAATTCACCTTTCTGAATCAGCCAGCCAGGACAATTCCACATTTGCTATGGCCTGAGAGTGGGGCACAAAAGTGTGAAAGGCAGATTGATTATAGTTGTGGATACACAAGCGTAGTGAATGGAAAACAGTTTAGCCACAGTTTATTAAAAAGGTTAAATTCTCAGAAATGAGTCTGTACTTCTGTGAGTGCAGGATGTTTTGATCTTGTGAATAAAATTTGATATGGCAACTAATATTACTCCAGACCAGAGCACAATAATGAGGATCTGGGTGTTCTGAGTAGGGAGGGTTCACAAGCTGTGAGGTTCTATGTATTTATATATATGAATGTTTTGATATACACGAAGATAACAAAATTACTATTTCTCTGCATAAATTTTAATATACTTGCCATAAATTACGTTACATAATTAAGTGGATGTATTTATATAATATGAATGTTTTGACATACAGGAAGATAACAAAATTACTATTTCTCTGCATGTGTGCACACTTACTTAGTATGGTAACTTTTCTATTTCACCTACTAACTTCAAATTTCTGTTACATCAGTGGAAAATAAATTTTGATATACTTGCCATAAATTAAGTTTCATAATTAAGTGGATGAAGCATAGGTTGGCTGATGGTATTCTTCATATCTTCAAACTTGCACAAAACCGTACCATACTGAATAGTCCCGACTAAAATAGGCAACCGATGTAGCTGAGAATTATATGCTTGTCTTTTGACATATACGAAGCTTAAGGTTCTTTTGAGATAGCGTCACTTCTCTCCAACCTGATGAGGTACATTATAACAAGTATCCTAGACAGCTTCTCCATTCAAGCAACAACAGTGCTCACATGCAATGACTGTGCCTCTTCACTTTCATCTTAGGATAAATACCAGAAATGTAACATGCCTGTTCTATGCAATCCTGGGACAGTTAAAAAATCCCACCACCCATGATTCAGCTTGCGTCGGGTACAAATGGGTTAGTGCAGTAAGATAATTTTCACACAAATCTCTAGTAGATGCTGATAGGAAAGTAACAGCTCATTGTGCAAAACGCATGCTATATGATAACTAATTGGCAAAAGTCATGGGTAGTAAAATATATGGGCTGAGAGCAGAAAGAAGAGTTAACTATCTGTGCATATTTATCGAAATTTATAACTATGCAAGGGACCGTGTTGCCAAATCAGATTTTATGAAGGAGCCAACCCAAACTTGAGACGGTCTTTAATTTTAAAAAGCACCATCAAAACCTTCAAAGGTAGCCACAATGTAACCAAGTTTTTAAAAGCAAACAAATGACACGTAAATCATAAATGTCGTAAAAAGGTTAAAAAAAAAAAAGTCACAAGTTATTTTAGCAAAGACTCATCTCAGTCTCGAAGTTTGCATTCAAATGTTTCTTGATTCAATGATAGAAATATGTTGCTATGGCTTGGGAATGATAAGAAAATGTATAGAAATTATACCAACATTCAAATCTTAGAAAATAACGATAGAGTAGCCAGAAAGCTATGGCGTAAAAAAAAAAAAGAGTCAAGAAACTTGAAAAAGTACTGTAGCCAAATTTATCAGTTTAGGAGCCAACTAGGCAACACTGGTAAGGAAAATCATCATGTACAAAGGAAAACACTTCATGGCATCTGCCTATAAAACTAACCAAATTTGATGCTCTAGAAATCAACCTGGCGACATTGGTCAGGGACTTGATCATGAACAAAGGAAAACACGTGATGGCATCTGCCCATAAAACTAACCAAATTTGGTGCTCTAGAAGTCAACCTGGCAACATTGGTCAGGGAATTGATCATGGACACAGGGTAACTCTTCAGTGCACTCTGTTTATAAATGACAAAGATGGTAAAGGTCAAATATCTGACCTTCTTGATCAATCCAGCAAGAGCCTGAAGAGGTGAATGGCAGTGGGAGAAAGGAACCTTCCCATCCCACCCACATTCAAGCAGATTTTCGTCATATATAAGATAAGCACTTTCTGTTTAAAAAAGCCTATAATATCAAGGCATCCAAAATACATATCACAGCATCAGGAATATTTAATTCTGTACAAAAATAGATCAGGAAAACATGTATATTCTTTAAAAATCTAAGAAAGAAATCACACTATTTAATTAGTTGTTTGTGACAGCAATGTTTTGATAACAACTGCACAACTTCATAAACAGACGGTTGAGATACCAGACTGGCCCTCCTGCATCAAGTCTAAGGGTGATCCAATATAGTTTGTTTTCACCCTTTTGAAATAGGACACTGTGTCTGCAGATATTTACTGACCTTGCTGAAAAGCCTAGGATGAAGAAATTTGATAAATCAGATATTGCTACTGGAAAAATAAGACCCCTGTGTTCTAAACATGCACTCTATTCCAAAAATATTTTTGAAATGTTAGATGGAAGAAGCATGTCAATAAGCTGGCAGCAAGCAAACAGAGGATTGCATATGCACATGGCACACCACCCCTTCCTCTTATCAGTGTGTGTAAATTGTAAATTGATGAGTGTGTCAGCCTCTTCAGCTTAGCAGGATTTTCCAGGTTTCAACCCTGCC
>JAWQUT010000098.1:58124-68364 GCA_033807755.1 Ellobium chinense
GGGGGGTGGGGATTGGCGGCAAAGTGAAGCAGTCTGCACAATATTAGATTAAACTTGCAACAATCACTTTACAGGCTGCAGAAATGATAGTAAAATGCCTAGACAACATAGAATGGTTAAAAAAAAAACCCAGTGCTTTTGGTCAGTTCCTGATAACCATTAGTCTTGAACCTCAGACCTTTTTGTTTGAATAGATCATGCACTGAACCAAATGAGCAACAGTTACCACTTCAGCATTTAAAAAACATTTCATATCATTCAACATGTACTAAGTACTAAAAAAATAAATTTGGCACTACGTATGATTGATGGCTTCAAGTACCTGTTGGGCAATTCGACATTAACTCATAGACATTTTTTGACAAAAAGCACCATTGTCATTATATTCTTTTTATCTCAAACAAGGTGAAAAGCACTATCTGTGTTGAGATTTTCTAATACTTGCTTCACTCTACTCTGCTCCATCTAAACATAAAAGCTAAGATATCAGAGATGCCAACTAAGAATGAAAACAATTCACAAAAAGTTTTCTGAAGCATCACACCGGTTGCACATTTCATTACAGAACTGAAGGTAACAATGTATTAAACACGCACTGACACTTTATCAAAGCCCAAATGTCTGGAATTCAGCCAATTTATGAAAACACGGCATCTCTGATGGATACTATGGGGCATCTCTTCTGAAATACGGAGAAAATTTTGATGATGTGTCAGATAAAAAAAGATCTGACGGGCAGCTGTCAGTCAGCACTGTTATGACTTTCCTCGTCATCTGTATTTTTCACCATGAGATAATCACCTGAACCTCTTGAAGCTTCCCTGAGTTCGTTACTGTCATTGTCAGCATGTCCTGCTTCAGGCTTGGTGGTTTGTTCCTTACGCTTCTTGCGGCATTCCTTCAACTGCACATATAGAATGCCAAACACTAAAGGAATGGGTGTGAAAAGTGCTGAAGCTACAGGTGCCACTATGCTGGTGTCCTTGTCTGGTCCGGGTAAGGACAGGCGTAGAAGTACAATAGGGATGCCGGTGTTCTGAATCCCAGTCTCCACAGCGATGGTGATGACATTGGTCATATCCTGGCGAAAGATGAATGCCACTAACCCACCCAACACGAACCCAAGATAGGGCAGGGCAGCAGCTGCTAACAACACTTCTCCACTTAGCAGGGAAAAGATGTAAATATTTGCGTACACACCAACAGTCAAGACAAATATGATGAAGATGACCATGATATATTTTATGGCTTTAATGAATCCTTTGGCAACTTTTGGGAACTTTCTTTGCAAAAATAAGCCCAGTAACACAGGGACAACTATGCCCAGTAATGAGAAGAATATGTTTTGAAAAGGAATCTGAAATTCCCCTCCATGATATACCACACGTCCTAAAGTGAACAGCCACATTGGGAGAAGACCTGTGGATGAAAAGAATTTTAATACATCATACAGCAACTGGCAACTCTTACATGCTGTCCTTTTGCAAAGACACCTACACATCACTTCAACCATTAACAGTTACATGATGATTTCACTCATCCTATAATTTTCACCCATTCTCCCACCACCTCTCTCTACTTAGTCTGAACTAGTATTGTTATATTCTTTACCTGTGAATGTACAAGTAACAGATGTGCAAGAGAACTTTCTGAACAAAATAACGGATTCTTGATAGAACATGCTGCAGGCATCTACATCAAGTTTCAACATTCTTCATCCAGTATACAAGATGAGTTATGCTAGAACTGGTCCTTGATGTCAAATTCCAAAAGAGAACTGTACATTCAATTAGGCATTTATCAGCTTCTCTCATGATACAAACAAAGGTGAGGATAACACTGACACTAGATATGTAAACACATGATCAATGCCTGAAAACTTTTGAAAACTACAGATAACTACAGAGTGAACAAGAAATTTCAATTAAATGATCCAAACAATACACTTAAGAATTTTTCAGAGTATGTTCACTGCATGAAACCTCTCATTCTGAGTTTGGTGAGACACCTTGCAATTAATAATATAATAATGATAAACTGCATTTGTACTATTTGTAGACTACTCACTCATCTCAAACAGGCTCTGAGTGCTTTACAGAAGGAAAAAAAAAAGCACCAAAAACTTCCTGGAACCCAAGCATGAATATCAAATGGTCTGGTTTGACAGGCTGAAAGACTTAGTCAAAATAGTGTTTTAACAAGTGTGTCTTCAACAGTAAAGATCATTTTGAAATCAGCAATGGTATAAAGATTCAATATAACTATCCATAAGTCAACTACAACGTTTGGCAGGAAACCATGTTTGAAATTTAACAAATGTGATGATGTCAAAGAACTCTGGATGCCATGTGACATGCAGCAGCGAACCAAGACCCAAGTATTCAGTAAAATATAAAACTGGATGAAGAAGATCTAAGTCTCACCTAGAGCTGCCATCGTGCTGATCAAAGTCATTGTGACACTTAAACTGACGTTTCCATGCAGCAGGTAAGTATACATGTTACTAGCTGAACCTCCTGGTGCACAACCAAGAGCAAAAAATCCCAGAGCTATGCCAGGGTCAAGTTCAATGCTGTATGCAATAACAAAGGCCACCTGGAGGATAACAGAGCATGTAACATTAATACTACTGTAGTCTACTAATTCTGCACTGAAGTCCACGAAAATGGCCGTCAGTAAAGGACATCAGCCACATCACTTTTGTACTCTATACTGACATTTTTCACTACTCTTCAGTTTTAACTGGATAAGGATCTAATCAAACAAAACAGATTTCTTCAATCAAGTAAACCAAAAAAAAACACAGGTGAGATGTGCATCTCTTGGGCCTCTGCAGACATAATAATTGGATCAGTCACACAGCGCTGCCATTTTTTTTGACACAAAAGCACATATGTAGCCACTGTGGTAAAACATAATGGGTCTAATCCAATGTGCACATTTGAATCAAACAGTACCTTTACAAGGACTATGTTAAGAAAAGAGCATAAAGTCCTACCAGGACCATAAAACTTACTCTCCTTGTATTTGTCTTGTCTTTTGTCACTGAGTTGTTGCTCTTGTAATGACCTTTGATGCCAGTATGTGGTAGTTGGGCTTAAAAGTACAGCTGGATAGCGGTGGAGAAAGGAGTTGTTTCTACTGTTGGGTTTTCACGCAACTATTTTTCTCAGCGGATTGAAAGGGCAGGACGGGTGAAAACTTTTAAGTTTAACAGTTTCATACGGGTGGGGGCAGTGCCTGCAATTTGGGACATGCTGTGGGTTTACTCTGTTTAGTTGACTGTAGAGTAGATTGTGTCCTGTTCTAAGGCAGAGGATGTTGCATTGAAGTTACGATACTGTCTTGAGTGCATTCTTTCTAAAACTTACCACCGGCATAATGATGAACTGAGAACTCAATCCAATGATAGGGGCAATAGGACGTTTAAGCTCTTTCTTCACAACATCTAGGTCAATCTAAAAGGAACATTATGAAATGAAAAGAAATCACATAGTCTTGCCAAATGGCACAGAAGCGCAACATTCTCTAAACATGAAATCTAATCATGAATGAAAACAAAAATGGTTTAAATATGACTGTCTCTTCTCATTACTGTCCTTCATATCCCTCCACTCCAACTCTGAAGCAAGCATATATTATGAATGGCCGAAAAGAACAAAAAGGCAGAAGATCTTAAAGTATAAGCTGAATGCTGCAGACTTCAACTTCAATAGAAGTTCATACAATTTCACACAGTGTGTTATAAGTGTCCTTAACGGCCATCCACGAAACACTCTTGCTGCATGACCTAGTATCGGCCGTCTTATTGTTTCATTCTTGAGCGTTCCCCTGACTATGAGGCAACTGAATCACTTCAACATTAGCACCTCCCAGGTCACCCCCAATATAGGAAAACAATTTGATGCTCATGTTTGAAGAGATATCAAATCTATAAAAATGTATTCATTGTTCACTTTAAATGAAGTTAAAAACAAATATCCCTCCCCTCCCTATAATAACAACCTCCACTTAATCCCCACCTAACTGTGAATAAAAGAAGTCTGCAGTATAATCATGAGTATGTTTTGTAATGATGCCTTTCTTATGTACCAAATTTCATCATTATGATCTAAAATGCAGTGATGACAATGAGGGTTTCACAAATGAAAACCTGTATCATAATATTTAATTATTTATTACTTCACTTTTTGTCGACATGGAATTCTAATACTCTGGGATGTTAAAAAGACAGGAGCTACAGCTTGTGCACCATATTGTCCTTTTAGTCATTACTATTATAACTTGTAATTAGTCATTTTGACAGTATGCTGCAATAGATATTTGTTACAATTCAGAATAAGTTTTTAAAGACTAATTAATAATATTAATATACCTTAGCTCCCAGTCCAATATTTGCTGTGACGACAAGAAGAACAACAACCACATTGAAGGCAACATCAATTGGTCTCTCTTCCCTCTCCACAAGCAACTGAAAGGCAGCATCTGATGGAACTGGTTTGCTGTCAGCCTTAGTCTGCACACGAAAATGCAAAGTAGATCTGCCTGGTAGTTTTCCTTCCAGAGTGACTGACAAGTTCCCTGAAGACTCAGGCCACTCAACATGAAACTCTGTTTCACCATGAAGTTTAGCAATCTTCTCATTATCAAGAGAGGCTAGAATAACCCAACCACCATTTTGGGTGCCAGCGGGCTGCTCAAAGCTGTAATTAAAACTCAGAACATCACGCTCCCCTTCAATCACAGTATAAGGGAAATTTTCATCTGAACTGATACCAAAGAGCACTGTTTCTGTTTCATTGCTATTAATCTGCTGACCAATTACAACCACACAGCAGGAACCTAATATAGTCACAAAGAAAATCACTGTATTGTGTGAAACACACATTCTCAGCTGGCTAAATTTTGTGACCAGTTAATCAGTTTCACGACCTCAGTATACTCTACAGGATCCTTGAATCAACAAAGTTCTTGCTTGACCCGTGGATGAGTCTGAAAATTAATGAAAAGAAGAACAGAAATCAGAACACTCCACTTGCTGTCATACAAATTAGGCTTTGCCTGCTTCATTCCTACAAAGTCAAATGGCAGCTTGTTTTACTTTTAGTCTTACTTCCAATTCAGTATCTTTACACTGTATTTCAGAATGGATTAACAGACTTCTAAGGAAAGAGTGGAAAGTTCCTACTGCTAACAGAAAACATTACAAGGGTTGTTTAACTGTTTAATGTTTTAAATGTTGAGGCGCGTTCGGAAATACTCTGTCTAAGTCTTAAATCAACTAGACTACTCCCTAGAAAATTTTAGAGGCTGTAGAGGGTAGGAATTCCATATGTGTGCCAGAAAGATTTCCTCGTGCAACACACTGAACCAACAACATACCCTAACCCTAACCCTAACCCAGGGTCAGGGTTAGGGTTCGGATTAGCGTTAGGCTAGGGTTAGGACCGTATGTTAACTGGTTAATGTTATGTTGATTGTTGTTGGTTCGGTGTCGGGTGTTGCACTGTTGCATGCGGAATTCCTCCCCCGTTTGCACAGACTAGCGAGAAAAATGAAAGACAGCGCACCAGGTGTATGTTTCGTGATATTGCCGTTTAATAAATCTCCTCTTGGGACGGTCTGACACAAGCTGACTAAACAGCTAAACCCATGCTGATGCTTCGTATACCGCTTCAGAACAGTCAACAGGAGATCACAGCTGATGCAAATACTTCCGGGAGTAGTCGGATATTTGTTACCGATAAAATGTTATTGCTGTCAAGATATGAGAGTACAGCCAAACTCAGGCCTTAGCTGCTAGTCTAGCTGTGAACGCAATATTTTTTTTAATGTAATATTACAGAACGAGTGTGCAAAAAAAGACAGCAGTCAAGACCTACTGCATTGCTTTCGATTTGATACTGTGTGTGCCAAGTTCATATTCAAATGGTCTAACGTCCAAAGTATTCAAGTTCCAGGCATCCTCATCTTATTGAAGGGCATCACAATTTTGAAAGTTGGAATACTGCTTGATTGTTTTTTTGGTTGACTGCACCTCTGGTTGACCGTTTCCACTGAGTGAGTAAAGACCACGGATTTTAAAAGATTTGTTTTGGACCCCTCCGTCCGAAAAATATCGATTGTTCGATGGAGTCGAAATAATAGTTTAGTTAGACCATCTTTCGCCGAATATTGAGGCTGCGCTATGCACCGAGATTCTCAATGTACAACATTCCTGCAACCGATTTGATTTCCTCGGGATTTCGCTTAGACACGATCTAAAAGCCTTGCCGTCTTATATGCACACAGTCACTAAGAATAATGTTTGAAGGAACTATCTAACTGTTTATTTTTATAAACGTTTACAGCAATGAATAATGATAATAATAGTCAGGAATATCCGATCTCGCACCAAGCGTGGATTTCCTGCAAGCGTAGATTTCCTGGTATTTGAACGGACCTTTGTTTACATAACAATGATAACACAACAGCAGACGGAAACATTGACCGGTGTAACCTCCCCATTGTGATCCCTTACTGCTGTTTGTGCTCTTGGCAAGTAAAGCAGAACCTTTACTCTAGTCTGCAGCAAACCTGATAAAATATGAGCATTGTTGTTGGTAAGACTTTTTCTAGACTAGTCTAGCTCTTGGTCATAACATTCTATAGTCTAGAACGCACTTACTGGTGTAAGACTAGACGTCTATACCACTCTAGTCTCTAGAAATGCATTCAGCATTCAGACTCGATTGTATTCTGGACGGCGGACCTCTTATAGCCTTGTCTAGTCTAGAGGTCTAACTAGTCTAAATGTAGTGAGTTAGAAGTCAAGATCTTGGTGATCGGTGTCAATGACGATGAAGGGAGGGAGGGAGAGAGATAGAGAAAGAGAGAGTTGCATATAATCTAGACTAGATGCACATGCCATATCACATTCTATAGTCTAGTACATAGCTGAGCTCTGAGCAGATGTAGACTAGACGTCTACTAGGGTCTAAATTTGGTATAGTCTAGCTTGACAGACTAGCTCTAAATTATCTGTGTTCTGGTGCTTCATGATGCAGTGTTATGCAGGCTGTATGGCCTGCTGGACTGCAGACCAGTGTGCATAATCTATGGATATCACCATCATCACTCTGCATATAGTCTACCCTCCCACACAACACACTCATGATCTGATTAGTTGAATATCCAGAGTAGATTGCATTAGGTCACTGAATATGGCGACTCTTCGCTGGAGAATATTTTAGATACAGTCGAGCACGGAAAACTCGAATTTCTCCGGGATCGAAAAAAGTGTTCAAGATTTCCATAATTCGAGATTCCGGTGACGGCAATATTTTCACAATTACCATCGACTAGAGGGACTGGTAAGGGGAGATAACCACACGACACTAATCTGCTCTGATCTTAACATATTTAGAATTACCACCCTTCCCTGTTTCCGACGTTCCACATAAAATTATGACAAACTGAATTTAATGAACAGAAGACGAAAATCACCTGATTTCGTCAGAGTAGATTGAACTTCGGTGCATAAGTGTAATCCTGATGTGTTCGACGTTATTCGAGGAAAAGAAAGAAATTAGGAGCGGCACTATTGCCAGTCTGCTATTACCTATCGCTCCGCCACGTCACTCTATGCACATCGCGTCATGTTCGACGCAATAAAATTTATCGCAGCGTGTGTTGACCTAGTCCACCACCCGCCAGGTCGCTCTGCATGCTCAATCACTACACCACCCCCCTCCCGCTGATTCAATAGAGCCACACAAAGCATTGTCTTGATCTCTTGCCCATTACCACGGCACTCCCGCACACCTTTCCCTTATCACTCACACTGGGACGAGCAACGCCAGACAAAGAAAGGCTTTATCGGTCATTTCGCTGCTTTGAGATCGGGTAGATGATGATGAAATCTTTCGAGAAATGCGTGTTGAGAGTTCGAGAAAACCGTGTTAACAATACAAAGAAAATAGAGGCATTTAAAAGGGGCCAATAACAGCGTTCGACATTTCCGTGAATTCGAGATTAGTGTGTTCGAGTTTTCTGTGCTCGACTGTAATATGTAATAAATTTAATAGTGAAATACTCCACTCAATTTAAATAATGTCCAAATCTAATCAGACAAATTGCTTTTATTTCAAATTCCACTCTGTACAGCCGAAGTTCCTCAGCTTTGAAAGTTTGTCGCTTGAGAGTTTGTATGCTATCTCACCATGTTCTTGGGATCACGACATCTTATAAGGCCAATGCTATTGAATTTTCCGTTGCATGTGAACATAGGCCTGCCCTTTCACTCTGTTAACTAGCGAAACTGCCGAAGTATTCCAACACAGATTGTCCGCAAACACAGGACCACTGATCAAGAAAGCCTGTCCCCAGTGGTTTTCTATTAATAAATATACCTTCATTCCAGGACTGGTGCTGACTAGTGTAACAAAACCCTTCTATCCCTCTGACTGGCAGCAAAAGCACTGAATAGCACCTACCATGTTTCAGATTAACCATTTGAAGTTCACTTAACAGTCATTTTCTTTATATATTGTATGCCCTTTTGGGATGTGAGAAGAGTAGTCACAGATGTGTTAGACATAAAATCACTGTATGGAGATTAATAAAATGAATAATGGAAAATTGAATGATTGTCCCTGAACTGTGCCATTGTTTCCAAATTGGGTTTACACATCGTTTACACTGACCTTCTTTTGCTGCCTAAAAAAAAAGCTTTCAAAAAAGTTTGGCACATGGGAACTTTATCTGTAATGCCTTGTTTATCTGTCAATCATTACATTTTGTGGGATTAAAGTGCAAGCCTCACATATACAGTTTTTTTGTGGACGCAGCAGCTGTCGAAACACAATAGTTGTATGAAAAATCATAGTTTGGGGTTAGGCAGTGATGCCATAACAGCTGCGTTTTTTGATTCTCCAGACTGATTATAATAATGCTGTGTTAACAATAACACAAAAGAAAGGGAAAACGGCCTACTGGGATTTAAAATACTGCTGGTTAAAGTGGGTTCTCATTATAATTGTGGCCATTCTAATTATTGGGTTTCACTGTAGTTTGTTGTGGCTAAGATCCCTATTATTTTCATGATTTTAGCATGCATCATTTCAATTTTATACATTATGAGTACTGTAATCCTTTTCTGGAATCGGCATGAAGGTTGCAAAGGCCAGATTGTAAAAGCCCCTTTGGACCATGTAATAAAAGTTTCTTCTTGAACCACAGGAACATTCCAAGATGCCCCAGACCAGTTTGTCATGCTGATGCCATCACTGTCTTCTTATTATATATTATATATTACATTTATCATAGATATATATATTTAAATATGGTAAAGTTTTTTCATTCAGATTTTTCACAACTTCAATTCAGATGAAGTTGAAAATTGGCCTTCCAACTGCATGACCACATGTCTGCACCGATGAAATCCACTGAAGTCACTGCAGGGAAACATTCACTGCAACAACTATTTTATTACAAATTCAGGATAGCATTTCACCACTTTTGGAGTATGATTTCAGTTATACAGTTATTTTACATAGTCTATCTGACAGACAGATTTTATACCCTGCTATAATACATGTACTGACTTTGACAGTTTTGGATTTTGGACCAATTAGGCTCCTGCAACCTGAAGGGTTGGAGACCGCAGAGAAGACTAGAAAACAAGCTAGCAAACACAACAATGGCATGGAATCAACAATGATCCTGGTTAAATGTCCCTTCTTAAGTTCATGCCTCACACCATCCCCATCCCATCAGAATAAAAGATCACAATGCTATATCTATCTCTAACACTTAATTGGGACCATGAAATACTTGCTGATATTGACTTTCTTCCAATCTCAACACTGTAATCTTAACCCTTGCAATTCTATGAAATGTTATGGTCAAATTAATTGGTATCATGGTGCGGACCAGGGAAATATGATAGAGACCTAATACACTCATTGACTGACTAGGTGTACAGAGAAGTTATGAAGAAGATGGTAAACAGCTGTAACTGATTATGCGTGCTTGAGTGCCCAGTGCCTCAAGTGTCAAGGATGTCCAACCTCGACATATCTCCAACTTTGGTACAGTCCCAGAGAAGGTGGCATTTGTATCAAGCGATAGATTGTATTTTTATTGAGTTTTAGAAGCAAATTCAGAATACTACATACTATTTATAGCTTTTAATAGAGCCAATAACTTGAGAGATGGCATGTGTCAAAAGAATCCTCCTGTTGCCTTGCCCCCCCCCCCC
>JAWQUT010000098.1:68373-86984 GCA_033807755.1 Ellobium chinense
ATCCACAAAAAAAGAATCTTTGCCTGTATCATTCACAGGTGGAGGGACTGGCTTCATCGGCCGGCACCTGGCCAAACTGGCCAGTAAGAAAGGTTATACGATCATAAGTGTGTCACGTACAGCCAAACCAAACTGTATGACATGGGTAAGATTTGGTATATCCTTGTAGTTTTGTCAGTTCTGATTTTATGAATGATTTCTTTTTTTTTTCTTTTCTCTTTGCTGTGGTGACTATAGTGGAAGCAATATGGAAAACACCATTTTAAAAAAAAAAACATTAAAGCAAAATGGAGGGGCTAGTCATAATGAATGCATACAAGAAGCTTAAAGAGATTAAAAAATTTCCCGGCTGGTGAGGTATGAAGTCCATTTAAGTCAAGTGACTTACTGTAGTTTTGCTAATGTATTATCTGGTTTTTATTTTTAAACTGATGGACAACTCTGCTTGTCCTTATAAATCCATGCAATTAATGCGGTAAGCAAAACATACTATCAGTGGGTTACTGTTAACAGGTCAATTGACTGTTGACTACTGTCTCTACAACATGCCCAGGATAGCTAGACTCATTTATAAATCAATACAATCTAGACTTTGCTGTCACAGATTGCTCATCTTTCTATGACAGCATGACATCAATCGTGTTGGACTACCAGAAGACTGTGTAGCTGTTGTTAGTATGTCTGGAGAACAGATCCTGCAGCCCTTTAAAAGGTAAATGTCTTGTGGCTATGTACCATTTTGGGNATCAGTTCGAGCCCCTGCGCCGAAAAACAGATGACGAGGATATAATTGATTGGACCATCAGTTCAGAAATGGTAAGCAAGCATTCTGTCACAGTTTAGCGCACAACAATAACCCATTGTTTCCACGTGGGAGCGAGCCCTACTGAGTGCAGCGCTACGCGTAATAGCCTTGAGCCGGACGCGTAATAGCCTTCAGGCGTGTCCACAGTGTTGGTGACGTCACGTATTTCTGGCGAGGCGAGCAGCGGTAACGCTAACACAGTAGGGCATGGGCATGTGTTATTCTTTGTGATTTCTTAGAAACGCGTTAGATTTGATGGATTTGAGAAGGTCAGTAGGAAGTTTGAATCACTGATGCATGTTAAAATAGTAATTTCACAGGATTCTGTGCACTACCCCTAAAAGTACTTTAGTCGCACTTTAAAAGATTAAAAATTTCCCGGGCTGGTGAGGTATGAAGTCCATTTATGTCAAGTGACTTATTGTAGTTTTGCTAATGTATTATCTGGTTTTTATTTTTAAACTGATGGACAACTCTGCTTGTCCTTATAAATCCATGCAATTAATGTGGTAAGCAAAACATACTATCAGTGGGTTACTGTTAAAAGGTCTGTTGACTGTTGACTACTGTCTCTACAACATGCCCAGGATAGCTAGACTCATTTATAAATCGATACAATCTAGACTATGCTGTCACAGATTGCTTATCTTTCTATGACAGCATGACATCAATCGTGTTGGACTACCAGAAGATTGTGTAGCTGTTGTTAGTATGTCTGGAGAACAGATCCTGCAGCCCTTTAAAAGGTAAATGTTTTGTGGCTATGTACCATTTTGGGCCATGACATCTGCAGGATAGGGCCACCCCTTGCATAAACTTTGACCAGTGAATGTAATAAAAATGAAATTTTTTTGTATGCTTCTCATATCCGGTTGCTTTTGTCTGTTTGCTATCTTGATATGAGGTCCAAAGCATTTTGATTTAGTTCTGAGGTTGCATAAACTCTTTCAGCTTTGTCATGCAGCAGAACAAGTGACATTCATGGAGGTGTTCTTAATCATTATTTGTCAAATTTAATTTGCCACAAGTAGGCTCATTGCTCTGAGCAAAGTTTTCAGCAGATTCTAGATGATCAAATCATGTAAACTTTGTTACGTTGACAACAGACAATTTTCAGTGGTTGAGAAGGAGCAGGCAAAATTGGAAAATAAATTCAGTGGATAGTTTGATAGTTGATCTGACTGAATTTTGAGTACATCTGATCCACTTCAAGTTAGTCGGCAGTTTCAATACCGCAAGAAAATTTTACCATGGTGAAAAATTACTGACTACTAAACTACTGGTGACTTAGAATCTTTAGAGTAAGTTTTATTTGTTTGTCAGATAGTCGGCTAATGAGGACGGTGCTATTCATGAGTCACCTCACATTTTGATAATATTTGTTTCAGAATCTGAGTTATATATTACCTGTAGTAGTGCTCACATAATTCTTTCTTCTCTCTAGAGATTCATTTGATTAAAATCTGTATTCATTATATAGGGGTATCTGCATAGTTTTCAATTGTATGATGTCCTTCTTTGCTTTATTGAAATTAAATATGGTTCCACCCAGGATCTACACAAAACTTCATTTTATCCAATTTTAGATGGAACAATGAAATGAAGCTGAGGATCCGAGAGAGCCGTGTTGACAAGACTCAGATGCTCAATAAAGCTATTTGTGCAGCTTCAAAACCACCCAAAGTCTTTGTATCCTTCTCAGGAATTTGTAAGTTTTCCAGTAGTAATGCATCAGAGTGATCTTTCTCAAATGATGCACTCATTATTTCCTTGGTAATGGATGTCTTGCATCCAGTATGATTAAGGCATAAGTTATTTTTAAACTAAATCAATTCATTGGTATGGCATGAAAGCCTCATTTGTGTGTTTTCATAAGGTGAAAAAATAAATAAACCCAGCGTTCTTCTGGCCTGAGAGGTATAGGTGTTAGAAGTGAAAAGGGGTCTCTCCATGCAACGGCAAATGATTCTGAGAAAATTATGGTAGAAGAACATGTTTTTTTTTTTTCACTGCAAAATTCATTACAATAAGTCATTACAAAAAGTGCTCAAAAACTTAAATTTATCCACAATTGCTGACCTTTTGCCTATAATAATCGGTTTTGTTGTTGTTTTTTTAATAGAGATAACTTTACTTGTGATTTCCATGACAAACAAGATTTTGATAGTGGATGGACCATTTCACTTTCAGAGCATGATATGTCAGTTCCAAGGTTCATGACTAGGTTAGGTTTTGATTGGCAGCAAGACAAATGTCAAGATTGCCACATGACTGGTGTGAGATGTTTGAGCTCATAACTTTACCAGCAATATAGAATGTTTCAAATTTAGTCAACTAGGGAAGTGAATAATGAGAGGAAAGAAGGAGCTGCTTTGAAAACTTTTCCTTCACATGTTGCCAAGCCCCTCTCATTGACAACAATTTACAGTCCATTTTCTCCATACTTTGCCAACCAGTATCAACATCACATACAGTAGCAACAAAGTGATAATTATTATCTATCATAAGAATATGGTTGTAAAGGCTTTTTTCTATATGTATATATGGGCATAGAGAGGGGAAGAATTAATGCAGCTGTGTGAGAACTGGGAAGTAGTTGCAGTGAAGTGGAAGTTGCAATTCGACAACTGTTCTCAGTTTCAAAGTTCTGTTTCTGAAAATGTTTCCAGTAAATAAAAAGTGCAATTATGCAGATTTGAATATGCAGAGACTGCTGATGACTGTATTAGCACTGCATGCAAATAGAGCCATTTATTATATGATGCATTTCCTTCTCCATTTGTTATTTGTTAGCTGATTCTGGAGACAACTTCATTGCACTCCAGACAGCTCTACATGTACTCAGTTACCCAGTTCAGAACTCAGCAAAAAGTCATTTGACAGACTGTCTCTGTTGTTACCTGGTTGTGAATCCTTCTTGCACTTCTTGCAAAGTTGCAACCTCTGCCTTCCCCAGCATACTACAAACCTGTTCCCAACAGGACATACACAGAAGAGGACAAAGTTCAGCCATATGACTTCCTGTCTGAGCTGACTAGGGACTGGGAGGCAGCTGCAGCCTTGCCCAGTGACAATAAAACAACCAGATCAGTTATTGTGCGAACAGGTGAAATTTTGTCAAAGCTTTTGATTTCAATTGGCTCTGCATAAGTTTTTGAAGAGCAGGAAGCTCCGAGAAATGTGTTCATGCAAGATGATGAGAAGAACAGAAAAGAGAGTAAAAGAAATGACATAGCACTGGATGGAAGAATGTAGGAGGAAGATGATAAAGAAGATTATCTAAATTGAAAGAATTTTTGCTATGCCACAGAAATTATATTTTTTTTTTAACAATGTCAAAGGTTACACATTAATTTGAAAAGTTTCAGGGTGTGCCACATAAAGTCTAGTTCCTTTTTAGGGCTTTTTTTTTTAAAGGCAGTGGGAGGGAGGGAGGGAGAATCTTGACTTGGGCAATTTATTGTTGTGATTATTCAGAACTAACAGTATGACATGGAGATTATGGCAGTTGTTTTCATGTTGTGAGGGGTAAAGTGATCATGTCTGATGATTTTGCTGTGCCTAAATTAACCCAGAGTACAGTAATGGCGAAATTGATGCCCAACAAAAGCATTGCAGTTAGTTTATATACATGCTAAATTTATACAAAGACATGGTAAATGATCTGAAGTTACCATTTCATGTCCAACAAAAGCATTGCAGTTAGTTTTTATCTACTTGCCGAATTCATGCAAAGACATGATATATGGTCTGAAGGTACAATTCTTGGTGCAATCAATAAATTCACAGTAAATGAATGTGAGTGCATTGCAGTGTTGATTCCGAGAATCCAGTAATGAAAACTGTGCTCTGCTTATTTGTTGCAGGAGTGGTGCTTGGCAATGATGGTGGGATGATACAGAACATCAGACTTCCTTTCTCCCTTGGTCTCGGAGGATCCATTGGTTCTGGGAAACAATGGTTCTCTTGGATACATGTGGAAGACATGGCGGGCATAATTCTCTATGCTGTGGAGAATGACAAAGTGACCGGTGTACTGAATGGTACTGCTCCGAACCCAGTCATCAGTGAAGAATTTACTAAAGCGTATGCGGCAGCCATGGGTCGGCCTCATTTGTTACCACTGCCTAGTATGACTGTGAATATGGTGTTTGGGAGTGAGGCCAGCACTGTTATGTTAGAGGGGCAGAAAGTTCTTCCTAAAAGAACATTAGAATTGGGCTATCAGTTCAAATATCCTGATGTGAAGTCTGCTTGCAAACAGTTAGTCTCATAGCTTGAGGAGGTAGTTACCTGTTTAATTTGCAAGACTTTGTTCTCTCACCAATGATATTTTATGAGTTAGCTGCAATGCTTGTGTTTCAGGCTGTTGTTTGGTAGCTGATACCTTTAAGTGTCAGTATTCTTGTGAGAAGTATTATTTTTTGAAGAGTTTTGGTTCTTCACAGGTGAATGATTGAATGATAAGTTACCCAGCCTGGCAGTATTTGTGTGAGCTAGTATATCAACCTGTGAAGGTAACGATTTCTCCCTTGGGCATTGTGAAATTGAGTGCACCACAGATAGCTGTGAGATGATTTATATATATATTTGATTATCCCAGCCTTCAGTGCAGATATAGTGGGACTTGGCATTACAGGACTTCCAAAATTTTACAGTAATTATTGTGCCTCATTGTACCTGAATAGGGGTTATATGGAGATAAAAGAAGTAATCCAGAATGTTTTTTAATAGTTCAGATCTTTGATTTGGTGAGTATAACACTCCATAGCTCAGATAGTCAGCCTTCAAACACTGAACTCATCATTTATATACCATTAAAGCTAATTATTTTGTTCTTCGAGTCCTGTTCCGAAAAGATTATTTTAACAGTTACAAAGAATTGGTAGAGATGGGGCATTGTGATTATGCTCAATACACTCAGACTCCCATTACAACGATGTCTGTTTTAAATACACTCCACTGTATTTAATATATCTTGCAGCCAGTCAAAATGAGATGTAAGTTGCTAACTTTTTAAAATTATAGATAGGTTATGAAAAGTTAATCTAAATATTTTCATAACTTGGAAAAAAAGTTTTAAAGTAGTGTTATTCTGGCTTGAAATATAGTCATTCAAGTATCTGCGAGTCACCCTTTAGCAATGGAAAAACTTTTGAGAAAATCGGAATTGAAGGACAATGTTTTATCATAAACATTTCATCTTATCTGCCTTAAAAACACTCAGATTTATCTATAAGTACTAACTATTGGCTAGGGGAGTCAGTAGTCATGAATACAGAAATGATATTACTCTGGATTTCTGTAACAAACAATAAATCAATATTGGATGGCCCAAATCACCTTTAGAACCAGATATCGTATTCAAGGAACATAAGCCTCCTATTGAATGGCTGCAAGACAGTTGCATATTTTGGAGGGAGATAATTTCTCAGTTTGCATTGGATCTGATCATTGTTTGCAGCCAAGGCTCAGCTAGTCACTTGGCTCTTTAGCTCAGTGTGTAAAGGTTATTTGAGGGTATGATTTATAGACTTGGTAGAACATTGTGAAATGCTAGTGTTGTTTGTCTCCTCATGCAGAAAATGAAGTAAATGAGATACAGTGGAAGTTGGTTAAACCAAAGCTGGTTAATCTGAAAAACTGCTTTATCTGAAAGATTTTTGAACTCTGTTTCAAATGTACTCCTTTCAAGTTCATTCTCCTGTATGAGAAAAAGAAATAACCTGAATACCTTTGCAAGTTGTAGATGGTAGGTACCCATATGTCTCCTCTAGCAGATGTTGGCCATTAGGAGGAAACAAATAATGGTATTCATTCATGCAATTTTAAGTTGACACCCTGTATTGATGCAACTGCATCAAGTGGCATCTTCATGTTTATGCTGTTGAGTCAAATATTGCCTTACTGCATCTAGTGATATCAGCAGTTACTTATCCATCATAACTCTGCTTTTCCAGGTGACACAGAAGAGCATAACCCTCCACTCTTTCTTTTTCTCTACTTGAATGCTTCATCTAATGACATCATTTTTAATAATAGTAATTTTAATTCGGCAGATAGCATATTCTCTTCTGTTTTTCTCAGCACCGAAACATTTGTAGATGTATGCATCATAACTCTGGAGCCAGTATAACACATATGTCCTCTCCTGTCAGTTTCAGTTTAACCATCTTCCACTGTAATCATGGTTAACCAGACCCTGGTTTATATCCTGGTGGCAATGGCATGACAAAAGTGCCGTTCTGAAATAACATGCAGCTCCCCATCTAGTAATAGTTTGGGTATTTATTTCTCTTATTTTCAGTTAGCATATTAGGTCACTTTCATTCCTCCGATTTTCTCCTACTACCAAACCTCTGGGTTATACCACTTCTACTTTTTATCTTTTCCCATCCATTTTTCTTTCCTCCTCTGTCTTTCTCTTGCTCTGTTTTTGTTTTCTCGATTATTTTTTTTTCTTTTGCCCCTGAAATTACAAGTGAAGGCCACACCATTACCCTTCCCTTCTTTCTGCTGCTGCCAGGTAGCTTTATCAGTCTTACTGTGCCTTACTTTAAGGCTTTTTCACTTCTCCTATGGAGACCACAGAACAGATCTGCATCACTGTAATCAGCCATTTCCTATTTGTATACATTTGAACAAACTTAACATGGAATTCATGGGACCCACTAAATCATTTCATAGCAAACATACTGTTTTCGATCTTCTGTGATAAAAGGAAATAACGGTCACCTGCTTCAATCTAGTTCATAGATCGTGCGTGAGCAAGAATCATAGTGAGTTTGATTAATGAAAAATAACAAGCTTTTGTTGGCCTTGAGATGAGCAGGTAAGGCATCATGTTGCTTCCACTGGGGCTAAGTGAGACAGAGTGTGCGTGATTGTTTCAAAAATGGGGTTGCAAGGAATTAAAAATGCTTGTTATAAGGTGTGGGTTTTTGGATTAAAACTGGTCACATGTGTTGTTGTAAGCATAAGTAAACGAGCAAGAAAATGTTGAACCCCACAAAACATCTTGTAATATTGATAGGTTTGTAGTAAACATATTTTATGTGATATTCATGAACAGTATTTCAGACATTTCCTTGGCACAACAAGTTGTAGAAGTTTGCTTGGTTCTTCTCTGTTGCATCTTCCAGTTTCTCAATGAATTCATGTATATTCACCCAGCACAGAAAAAATGTGTTTAAAAAATTAGCTTCACAGTACCGAAACTTGCCTTTGTGTATCATTAGAGTGTATGGATTGTCAGTTGATAATTTCCTTATCATTTACTTGTGGCAAAATATTTGTTGTTCCCGTGTTGGGAGATTAATTACTTGTGAAATAGAAAGATAAAAACACACAAAAAATTGTGAATTAAAAAAAGAGGAAAATTTTGTCTTCAGGCTGAGATGAGTATAGCAAAATATAAATGAATCTCCTGCTTTGAGTATATCATTTTTCAGTTAGTTTTTCAGTTTCAGAAAATGATACAGTAGGTACTGGTTAAAATGAAAACACTTTGACTAAAAGTACTGCTGTAATGAAAGCTACAAAATAGCCCTGTTTAGTTTCTTCTTTATCTTTGTTAACAAATAAAAATGCTTATCTGAAATAAGACTATGGCTAAACTACGAGAGAATTTCATCTGTCTGCTCTCATTGTTGTGTGATTCGCTAAAAAACTGATACAGTATTGGGAGATCAGATGGAATGTTTTGTGAATCAACGGCCGGCGTCAGAAGCATTGGGGTAAGCGGAGGGGAGAGGAAGAAACTGTAGACAAGTCTTGACTTGTATGTGACGTGCCCAAGGGAGTGGCAAGCGACTGCAGAACCACTTAAAGCATACAGGATGAGATCCAATAAATGCTGCATATTCATGCCTCTTGACTCAACGTATGGGTAAATATTGTAGAAAATGGGTTTTTTATTTTGTTGTTGTTTTTGTACATGAGGACCTAATTTTTTCAAAAACTCTTTAAATGGCTTTTCAGGGGAGAATCTGTTTTACAAGCCCCACATGACAGTTTGCTCATGTGTGTTAGGGTGCCAAAGCCAAGAGTATATAAGCACTCCAGAGTGATGTTACAGGACAGTAAATAAAAAAATGAAACTTCCTTACAAAAAAGAACACTCTTTTGGTGGCCTATATTAACATGTGACTGATTTCTCTAGGCCTGTGAATTTCAAGGAAAACAAACAGAAGAAATTTAACCTGAATGGGATGTTTTTGCGTCAGTTACAATGTACTCATTATATTATTCACATTATTACCATGCTGAAGATTCCCTCTCTTGAAATGGGTAAATGTTGAGGTTTCTGTGTTTAAATTCAAACTATATCTATTTCGAAAATAAGTCTTTGATCATGCGGATTTCATTTTAACCATTGTCTTATGTATATAGAACTGTTTGTAAACCTGGATGTGTATTTGCTGTGTACACATAAATATATGTGGTTTTCTTTGCTCTCTTGGAACAAATGAGCATGAGAATGGTTGTTCTGACATTGAATGTGGTTGTTAGGAAAATAAATTGCTCATCGTTTTATTTCTTGTTTGTTGTGATATCAAAGGTGATATGTACAAGAGAGACAGGGAGAAAATATTAAGTGGCTCAACATTTCATATGCAAAGTTTGAAAGATGTGAAGAAACTAATTTAAGAGTGTTTTCTTGTTACTATACAGAAGTGTTTTCCTAATACTAGCTGAAGGCTAATAAAGATGATATTGAAATTACTTGGAGTTTTATGTATTGTTAAAATACTGTAGTTATGCCAGGAATGCAAGATGGAAAATCGTCTAAAGGAGCTTTTTTTGTTGTGTTTGTTAGAAGTTGGAAAAGTCCTGAGCTGGTCCAAGCTATGGGAGGGAGCATCAAACATCTTAATAAGAATAAACCATATGTTTACTGTGAGCAGTCACACATGCAATCTTACAGTTATAAACAAGGGCTGGGCAGCTTGACTCAAAAGATTGCACCAAGCCAATATTTTCCTCAGGCTCAATTAATCGACTTGGCTTTTGAGGATCACAGCCCGGGATTGATTCTTGCTCTCCTTTTTGAAGAAGAATGAGATAACATTGCATACAATTTAGCTACAAGATTAGTTTCTGAGAAGAGATCATGATCATATCCATTGATACGCAATAGCAGTAGATGGGAAGAAGGGGGGAGACAGGCATGCATTTTCGGTTGCATTAAACCCCAAAATCACCTTTTGTAAAATTCTACAATCACCTCTAATTTCATCTTCCCTAAAATATGACACATGTCAAAAATGCTGTGCTCATCAGTTTGAATTGTGAAAATGCTGTGATATGATAATCCCATACTGTTCCTGTGCTGATGTTACAATAACGGGATATGAACAGACTTTACACCATCATGACATGTTACATTTAACGCAGCTCAATCTATACTTTACACAAGTCTCCATACATTCCCAGCAGTTATTCTTACCTCCTATCATAATAGTATATTTTACTCTTTACTGAAATTTTTGAAGAATAATTTCTATAAATTTTGCTAACGTAACTAGTCCTAGCTCAAGTGTTTGCCTCGGTTTTGTTTTACAAAGCACAGAAAGATTCATATTTGTATGTGTGTGTATGTATACTGTATGTGGTTTTAGTTTTATTGAGAGCAATTTCAAAACTTTGGCCACACTAGGTTTGTGGTGATAAGTTTTTGGTGTTACACACTGAAATGGCTTTTTTTCACATCTAGACTATGCCAGAAAACAAAGTTAGCAGACTTACTGGGACTTTGCTGGGATCCCATGCGCATGATTTAACTTGCTCCGTCGCGTGGCTCTCTCTCTTGCAGGGTTGTATAGCGAATATGTAGCGAAAAAGTAGTGAGTACTTTTTGATAAAAATTGGTAGTTTTTAGCGTAGCGAATACCAGCGCTAAGAGAGTAGTTGTAGCGGTAGTGAAAGTAGATAAAAAGTAGTGAGTACTCACGCTACTTTTTTCCGTTCATTTTTTTTTTGGCCCGCCGTGTTTCATTTTTTTTTTTGTTTTTTGAGCACGACCGACCGACTGCCTTTCAATCGCCCCGTCGGCAAGGCCATAATTTGAGTCGTTCTGAAATACAAAAACTGTTGATGTTAATTATTCATTTTTCCCCTTCTATCTCTTTAATGAATAAATGTTATTCTGTAAAACAGTGACATTTTTTGAATTAACTGTATGAATCATTCATGTTTTCTTTTCATAATCATATATTATACAAGCTGATAAAAGTAGTGAGTACTTTTTGAAAAGTAGTGGTAAAGTAAAGAATACCAAATTATAGAAAGTAGTTTTAGAGTAGTGAAATTACTTTTGTGATCAAGTAACTTGTAGTAAATCAACTACTAAAGAAAGTAGTTTTTTGCAACCCTGCTCTCTTGGTTGTGGGTTACTGACGTTCGCTGTTTGGCTATTACTTGTAGTAAGGATTCTTAACTGTAGTTCTATTGGAATGTGCACATCTGAGAGTATGGGGTTGAAATCATATTCGTTACAGCACAGGATAATATCTATCATTTCTTTATTAGCAGTAAACTAAACAATCAGCCACAAACATTAGGACGTGGCTGTATAGTGTTGGACATAAACCAAGTCAGCATGAAAGATGCCACTGCTGACTGCTGCCATGCCTTCACAATGCTACCTATGGGGGATATGTAGTTTCAGCGAAATGATGTTCCAGTAAAATGAAAGAGATATACACTTACATCGCCAAACCATATACTGTACACCTTCAAAGATATCGGGTGGAACTTACATATACACAATTTCAGCAAAACTTGTGGAGCTTAAATCTTTAAACCGGATAGTTCTGTTGAAGCCCGTGCCTTTCTCTGCATCTTTCGAACGTGGCTTTGTTTTACAAAGTACAGAAAGGTTTTGTTTTGATATAAAAGCAATTCCCAAAAGCTGGTCAGATTTAATTTGTCGTACGTTCACTCTGACATGTCCACTGTATCCAACTGAAGAGCGTTTTTCCAAAACTCTGTGTGTGGTCTCTGAATATTTTTTTTTTTAAATAAGGGGAAATAACATTGAGGCATATGCTCTTCACACATACAAGGTTATTTACTGTTAAATGACATTAACTGTTCAGGCGTGGAGATATTGAGCTCGATTAAGTTTTGAATGAATAAACACAGAAATCCACCAACTCATTTTTCAACGAAAGTGTATTTACTGAGTTTTGGAAAAACGCTTTTTAATTTGCTCATTGGTTACTTTCAGGGAAGAAATCATTATCTTGTAACCCATTGCTTATCCAGTGACACACAATAAGAATGGTCGGGGAAGGGAGCCAGGGGGACGCTGCCCGCGCTGGTCGGTTGCAATTAATTACATAGTCAGGGGGTTTTGCAAAAATAGGGTTGAACTTTGCACCTAAAGATATACTGTTTGTGCCCGTTTTTTTACCGTTAGCATGCTAAGTGTTATTTAAACAAAAAAGACCTAGAAAAGCTATAAACAATGTCCCATTGTTTTGTAATGGTTAAAAATAAGTGGATAGGGGCGTACTGCAAAACACTGATTGTTGTTGAAAAGTTTCACCACATAATTTTTTTAGAGCAGTACGTTATGTTTTAAATCCAATAAATTATCGCTAACTTTTAAGGATACAGGTATTTAATTTTCTGTATGTTACGTATACACTGGATACTGTATCATGCTTTGTATAAACATGTCAGGCTTCTATTTAAAATCTACTCCTTATTTGGAGGGGAAATTTTTATAATTCGAATGTCTTGCAGATACAGTGATAAAGCATAATATTGTCTGCAATATATTTACTCATATCACAAAAGTTATTTGTAGTCCATGTTATATAGAATTAAACGAAATTAAATGCAAAAGATTATGAGCAAACGAAATTTGTCAAAAGTTTGGACCAGTTGAAATAAAAATAAAGGTGAAATCAAATTGTACGTTGTTGAATAATACTCATCATTTGAAACGGGATATCTCTTAGTTTTGCTGTATTTTAATTCCACGCACAAAATGCAACATTACAAATCTACAGTTTTAAGACTTCGTGGTCATCAGTTTATCATATTAAAATTTATCATTCAGCTTAAAGATTCAGATATCGATAGTGAGTATTCTAGATATTTGGCTTCAGTCTCGAGTACTCGAGATTTGCCATTTCCCTAATTATACCCTAATTATAGATACTGGTAGATACTCAGTAAGACAAATTATAATACATGTCGTTGTTGTTTTTTTTTCTTTCTCTTTCTCTGAAATAAAAATATGTTCTAAAATGGGGAATGCTGTGAAGTTCTGGAAAGAAAACGAAGTGACACGCCAACTTTTGAGCCAGCTGACTCTCAACAAATACTGTACCTCTTGAGTTCTGCACCATCATTTCCTTCAGACCATCTGTTTTCAAAGGCGGGGAACTGACGTCACAGAGAAGATAACGTGGACATGACCCGCTTAATAATAGATTGTAAAATTTACTGTCTCAGTTTATGATAGTTTGATCGCTTCACGTCATGAGAGAGATGAGAGTGATGATTGTTAAAAGTGTAATTACACTTACTGTTATAATCACATTTTTTTTTTGAAGTTCATTTTTGTATGTGTTCAAAGAAATTAAATTAAACTGTTGTATCTTCTTTAAACACAATAATAACCAAAAAAAGCCGCAACAAAACAAAGTAAACAAAATCATTTTGAATGGGAGGGCGGGCGGAGGCGGGGTGGAGGGTGGGGATGGACCCTCGCCAGCAAACTCGAAGAAAGCGTACATGACAAGGATTAAAAATATGACATCACATTATCGATATCCAGTATCTATGATATTTAAGCCATGAGTATTCATCTTAATAGATATTTGAAAATATCTATTAGGGCCCACCTCAAAACTTTCAGCTGTTTCCATGACTCCAATGTCCAACATGCAGGAATGATTCTTAACTTTTGTCAAAGTTCAAAGATTACTCTGTGTTTTGCGTCAATTTAAATTATTATGATCATAGTTGGCTTTGAAAATACAGTCGACTTCTCTTAATCGCAACTCCTCGGGATCACGGAAAAAGTTGCCATTAAGCCGAGTTGCGATTATGTGGAGCTGGTATTTTCGACCATAATTTATTGCAAACGAGTGGGAGGGATGGCGAGGTGGAGAGGGCCCTGCCGCGCTCGGCGCTGAAGTATTAATTACAAATTAACACTTATGGTGAGTCTTCAGTTCATGACTACCACGGATAGGCGAGGCCAGAGAGAAGAGGGAGGTGGAAAGGAGGGGCTTATCACACCTGTCACTAGTGTCACGGCGTGGCAGCTGTCACTCAGTCAACCGGAGAACCCGAACAGGGCGTGACTTAATCCGGTTACATCCCTTGCCTATTTTGCTCCGTTACCAAATAAAGTTTAATCAATCAATCAATCAATCAACTACCAAACAGGAGGCGACTGCCTTTGGGCTTTAAAAAGGACTCTGGCTGTCTATGGTTTCGATTACTTTCAATCCCATTTGAAACATTTAGATATCGGTATGTACAGTCATAAAGAAGTTAAACTTCATTAGAGTTGGAAGACTGAATTCTTTCTAGTACAGAACAGTTGGCGAATCCCCACACCTCACAGCCATACAATAAAACAGGCATTACAAGAGCGTTGAAAAAATGGATTTGGCATTCAACACTTAGATTCAAGGCTCTGGACTTATTCAGCAGGTAATACATGGCTTTTGTGCCTTGCCCAGCATTATGTGCAACTGTTTTTGTAAACTTATTATTCTTCTCGAAGATCACTCCTAAATATTTGAACTGGTCAACTATCTCTACAATATGGTCATTTATTGTGAATCTGTCTAAATTTTTTTTCTACCAAATATTAGAATTTTTGTTTTTTCAGAGTTAATCGTAGCTTCCACGTTTTACAGTAATTCGAATATTCTTTCAGGGAATGTTGCAAGTCCTTTGCACTACTGGCAAGAATCGTAGTGTCGTCAGCATACAGAAGTAACAGCAATTTTATTATTATAGTCCCATCATCCTCATTCTTCATCTCCACTCCGCTACATCCATTCTTAGACAATTCGTTTTCAAGATCATTCAAAAAAATAGTAAAACTCATACAACTTAGTTGCATTCCCTGAAAAAGGCCAAGATTACAGTAATATGACCTTGTAAGTCGACCATTGATGCGTATACAGGACTTCGTTTGGTCATGCATGCTTAGCATTACTTTATAAGAGTTTCCGTTTATTCCAGTTCGGAATAATTTAAGAAACATTCCGGCTCTCCATATTTTATCGTAGGCACAAGCGAGGTCGATGAAGGCTATATTATAGTTTCTTGTTTCGTTGTTTGGCATAATTCATGAGTAAATTTAAGGCCAGAATATGATCAGTAGTGGAGTACCCTTTTCTGAATGCAGCTTGATTTTCATTGAGCTTCTGTCCTTTCTTTTCTAGGTAAGTGTTTAGTCTTTCATTTAGTATAGTTAAGAAGAGTTTACTTAAGCATGACAGCAGTGTAATTGTATCGAGAGTTGAGAATTTTGCCGCTTCTGGACAAATCAGTTTAGAAGGTCTCTCGTTCAGTTCTGTTTCAGCTTTTCGTTTGATAGATGTTTCAGCTTGCTGAAGTTCCAAGTCGTGCAATGAAGGTTTAGAATGGTAGTGTTCGTGTACGGTCAATAAAATAGAAGAAATTTCCTGATCAGTTGTAGCACGAGCAGAACAGCCAGCAATGATACATCTCCACAAAATTTTCACTTTTTGTCTTCTCTTTAGCTTAAATTTGTAGCCTTCAATAATGATGCCTATATTCCCTTTTTGGTGTAGTATATCGCTTCATGTTTCCTAGGGTGAAGTGGAATGCAACAATGCCTGCTCTGTGACTGTATTGTCAATGACTTTATTGTGAACATGCTAAGTTATATTTAAATTGCTTTGTCACGTTAAGAGAGTTGTGAATGTGCTAAGTTATATTCAGGTTGCATTGTATAGTTTACGTATTGACTGTTGATCATAATCAATTTTTTCTTCAATGCGTAAACATATGTTATTGTAGTCCGTGAGCATTTAGAGAGACATAGAGACAGATACTAGATTGAATTATAGAGAGGGAAAGAGACAGAGTAATCGATAATGCTGCGATACTTACCAATTCACGAGCAGCGATACCATGAAAGATAAAACCCGAACAGGGCGTGACTTAAATGTACCACGCGTCAGATCAAAGGCGGTAGCAGTCGCGTCCTGTTCGGTATCACCCCAGTCAACCAGTAAACCTGCAGTTTCAGCCATTAGTGTAAATATTTATTTATCGGTTGAAATCCTTCTACAGCTGACCTTTGATTTTTAGCTGAGGAGTTGCGATTATCCGGTGACAGGGGCGTAGCGTAATGGTAGTCAAATAGTCAATGACTACCGCTTGGAAAAAGAATGCTTCACACAGTTCTTAAAAAGAACAGATGACTACCACAGTAGTACTGAAATAAGAAATGCCAGCTCTCATCGCCCTTAATGAATTAGCAGTGTAATAGTAGACAAGTAAAAAAGACCCGCGCAAGCCACTGGAAATGTTTGACTATAAAGGTCAACCCCTTGAGCCGCGCTTCGTGTACTCTACTATGTCAAAAGAATGACACTTGCACCCTGATTGAGCCCCAAGCGCAACTCGGCTGCTTAGCCAGTCTAGTAGTCATTTTGGATTTTGACTACGTACGTGAACTCGCTTGCAGTTCCTCTTCTACTGTATTAGGCGCAGAAATCAGCATTTGCACCCAGACTGAGCCCCAGTTGTACCCGCCAGCAATGTTAAAATTTCCATGCCTGTAGGCAAAAATCTAAATGACTACGGAACATAAAAAAGGCAATGAAAAACGTCAGATGAGTGATTTCCTTTCATCCATTCGCCTACTTCGAATGGGGTCAGACGTGTTATTGTAAGCTAAGGCTTTAGTGTTGTCTCGGTGCTTCTAACAGAGGCTAGATCGTAATTTAGATCAAGTGTAGATCTAGTTTTAGATCTAGTATATGTCTAGACCCTAGATACTTTGAATTGTTGTGTTTTCGACGGCCTGCATTTAGTCAAGCCTCTCGGTAAACGTGGCTAATAACTGTTTCGGAAGCAGCCAACGTTTGCCTGCGCTGAGCACTCGATTAACATCTTACAACGACTAAAAGACTCCACACGTTCAACTATGAGCCAAACACGAACAAGAAACGTAATGTTATTTATGCAAGCAAAGTTGATCGAAAAAAATTGTCATTAAAGTTCTCATTTCCTTTTACGATACNGCTGCGATACTTACCAATTCACGAGCAGCGATACCATGAAAGATAAAACCCGAACAGGGCGTGACTTAAATGTACCACGCGTCAGATCAAAGGCGGTAGCAGTCGCGTCCTGTTCGGTATCACCCCAGTCAACCAGTAAACCTGCAGTTTCAGCCATTAGTGTAAATATTTATTTANTGCTACCCTACCTCCCCTTAATGTAAATGTAGAGTGATCCTAATTAATGTGCAAATTTGACTACCTGGTTTTAACCCCCGCGCTACGCCCCTGTCCGGTGAATTTTATGGGTGTCCCACGGACGAGCGCTGTTTTTGCTACCTATTGTTAGGAGAACAAAAGACTGGGTGTCCACGGAGGAGCGCTGTATCGCTGCTTAATAATATACAAGTACTGAATACAAGTCGTAAGTTTAACATCGATACTGAAAGAAGAAAATTGTAAACATTTCCCTCTGCGTTCATAAAGTGACTCGGCATAATGAGAAACTTTATTTTTATAGGCTTGGGACTGTCAGTGGCCGCATCAAAATGTTTATAATTGTAGATGAAGACGTTAAAATCTGTGTACACTGGACTTTTTACATATGTACAGTGGTGGGCAGCGTTTTGAAGGCAGCTTGTCGCAAAAACTGTGCTTGAGAGATCTCGTTTCTCTGTACCTCAAAATAAAATCATGTCTCTTTCTTTCTCTGTCTCTCGTCGTCTTTCGTGGATTGGGAGTATCTTGGGCACCTTTCATTTCCAGCCTTGTCTTCTTCTGTTCCATGCCAACTTTTTCAAGGAAGTCAAAAATGTTAGGATGACTGTTGTAAAAATGGCTGTTGAAGTGCCAGTGAAAACTTTCGCTGTTGTTGATGGTACGGCCCTTAGGATCTTGATTTCTTCACATAATTGGAGGGAACAATGACGAATCTTGAATGTAGTGATATAAACGTAATATTCAATGTACCGATTGATCTCTGAAGTCATTTTTCGGTATCGAAAGAAGCTCGATTTTACTTCGATTATGACTCGTAATAACTTCAAAGAAATTTCAGCGCTCCTCCATGGACACGATATTATCAGCGCTCCTCCCGTGTTCATTAGAGCTCATCTGCGCTCCTCCCTGGACCTCCCAATTTTATATAGGAAAATTCTGGTTCCCTGGGGAAAGTTTCCATTAAGCGGATGTGGCGATTAAGCAGTGAGAGTCGACTGTATTTGGTTGGTTTTAAACCTTTGGAATTTTACCCAAACTCCCGATATTGCCCTCAACACCTCTTTTATCATAATAAATGTAGTTTAAAAATGTAAATGTTTGTGGATCCGTGCTGTGAGGGATTTGAAGGCTTGCTGTCTGTGGTGATATATACAGAGTTGTACCCCTTTGGGTCTTTGGCACCTACTGTATTGTTTTTTCTTCTTTTGGCCCTATTAACATTTTGTGGTTGGGGTTTCCTGGTGTGTGTGAGAAACAGAGTCACACACACAGAAGCTGGAGCATACAGTATCACTACTTCCAGTATGAGAATGGAGGTAGAGGCTATCACAGCGGCAATGAAATGGTTGGAG
>JAWQUT010000098.1:100008-120000 GCA_033807755.1 Ellobium chinense
CCCCCCCCCACCCTCCACAAAAAACAAAACCTTTTCGACTTTCTATGTAACGATCAAATATCAAATTCTTCAGGTGTTTGCGTGTTGGTAATTTTGTTTGTTATCTTTTTTGAAGTTTAAAATCTTCTTTGAAGTAATCATTAGAACATTCGAGCCTTTGTCGGCGAACAGATGATTCGCATTCTGCTAGAAAATCTGCTATTATATTATTATGTCAGCGAACTCCTTGTGTCCCAAGCGTGGCGCTGTTGTTGCAGATATTAGCTTAGCAACATACAATGTGAATTAATAGTTAATCATTAGGAGCGTATCAAAGGATTTCCCAGAGGTTAACTTTGAGCTTCTGAGCTAAATTTACTACAAAAATGCTTCCTCACGGGCAAAAAGTCGCGCTAGTCTGTCACGGGTAACTTTAACTCATTAGCAGAGACTTAGCAGAGACAGGGTGTTGATGACTTACCGACCCATTAGACCTGGCCGCGCTTACCAGTCAGAACTATCTGCGGCGGAATTTTCCGGTCGTGTCTACACGGGCACCAAATCTACTAAAAGGCATTACAATTAGATTAAATGGCAGTTGAGATCCTTGTTTACCGTTTATATGTTAAAGTGTGAGTCAGCAATGTTGTTTTAGCCAGTCAGATTGGATCTAAATATCAAACTTAGAGCTTGCGGCCGCACCTAGAAACTTGGCTCTCTCGTCAGCTGCCAGATTCAGTAGTTCAGTCTTGTCCAGTGAGATAATACGGGAAAACATAACCATTGGTTTTTTTTTTTAACGTTTCAAACTAGTTCGGACTTTTGAGGGGTGAATCGACGAGAAGTCAACATTTTGCCATCTTTATCACATCTAGTTATATCTGATTTAGGTCTTCATATAAATCAGTGCCCCTCAACCTTTTCCAAAACAGGCGGTTGCTAGTCAGGGTTCGGATAGATAGATCCTCGACTTTATATACAAGACTTGCTGGCATCCGACCCCTGCTTCTAACTACTAGCATGGGCCCTTGGGAGAATCCTCATACTTCTTCCTAGATCTTAGGTGATCGACTCCTAATTAGATGAAAATAGGGTTGGCCATATGCCTTAGGAAGACAGTAAACAAAAAGAAATACGACCTTTGGGTAGAGTATAGAGAATAGGACCTAGATTTGTGAACCTGCCTGCGAATTAGTTCGCATTCTCACCTTATTTTCTGAACTAAACCTGAAGTTTCGATCATTTACTTCGGTTTCTGTGTGGCCTTCTGGTCGGAACACTTGTCGTTAAGGGAACTAGTTGGCTTGTTTACCCCTATCGATGTATCGGTTCGTAGCTCGAAAACGAAATGAAAGACTTATATTTGAAATGTTACTATTAATGAGCTCATTGAATGCTGGAAACTATTAAAGAAGACTTAGTCCAGAGATTGTGGAATTTATTGTAAAATACCGCAGACAAAGAAAATTATTGGCTCAGAGAGGTAAATCGGATTAGGCTTCAGTAATCTTAAAAGATCTTAAAGATCTTCCACTGCCTGTCACTGGCATTGCTTATATCTGACCATTTGACTTCCTTCGTGCGTAACATCCCGGGATACTCCTGTGTAATGCTTGATGTAAGGTTACGGGGCAGGATTTAAAAAAAAAAAAAGAGGCACATATGAGGGGGTTCGTAGACAATAATAATGTCTAGAATCTGTCATAAACCCACCACCACCTCCTCCCATCCCCCAACCCCGCACTAAGCACTGCATGGGAAAGTCCCAAGATTTTGTCTACAAAACTTTACCGGAGTTCCGGGTTCAACTCGCTCAGTGCAGTGACGTGTGAAAAACCCCAAACCCTCTGCTGGGGCCGCAGGAGACATCATGTCATCATGTGAGGGTCGTATAAAAGAAGCCGACGTTTAACAACAAGTTAAACAAGTTTGTTAATAAGCTTAAGTACACTCAGAACAAGTGTACAATAAAGCATGAGGACACAAACTCACAAATGTAATTAACGACACTTTATGACAGAAACGACACACGCAAACCGGTTTAGTTTACTAAGCCTGACTAGTGTATGATTCATGATTCAACATGATACATCGTACTGATTAATTGAACGTTAAAGCAGTCTATAGTCTTTCGTAATATGCGTGCAATTGTTTGTTTTTTTGGTTTTTTTTTCATTCTTGGAGGCCCATTTTGGTTCATCAGCCAGCCATATTGATAACTTACCTTTACACGTCTTGGGTTTGTCAGGGTTAATCTCATAACCATCTCTGCACGAACAGGTGTATCCATTTCCAACATTGATACAGATTTGCTCACAAGGGTTCGCTCCGGGTCCTGTGTGTTTAAAGAGAGCGAAGGTCAACAGGGTTTTCGATTACTGGCATTATAATTATATTGTTTGATCTCATAAAAACCAATACTTCGTTGTCTTATTTGAAGACGCCACATAACACAATAATATAATATTACTACTACTTTACTAATACGAATATTAATCCTTATATTAATTTTAACACTAATACTAGCACTGATACTAATACTGATACTAATACTAATCATAGGCCTTAAGTAATGGAACTATTAGTCTGATATCCAGAGCTATGGCCAGCTGGAGCGCCCTAACGTTACTGCTATCCCGGTAGGGTGAATCAGTCAAGAATATTTTCAACTCACTGAGGAGCATCCAACTGCTATCTGCATGGTCCTGATCACTAGCATTTAGACAAATATAATAAGGTATCTGTTTTACAGATGACTCGACTGAAGAACATGAAAATGAAATACTTTCCCCAAAGCACAAGCAAGAGATCCAAGAGACAGGAATCGAACCACGATCTTCAGATCATGAAGTCTGCACCGTAACCATTCAGCCACATTGTGATACACATAATCTCCAACGCCATGGTGACATTAGAAAGCTCTATACTCATTAGTGTGATGTCGTGTGAATTAACTTTGGCACTCATACAATGATAACAAACACGGGTGTCTCATGGGTGGTAGGGTACAGGAGTGTACTGTTTTATTTCACCTGCCTGGGAGGCTGGTCAAGCTAATTAACATATCTATGGGAAGCCGTGCAGTACCAAACTAAGGTAGACCGTACGTTCATTTTTCATGTAAATATACCATAATTCCTTCATTTTTCTTTTAAAAAAATATTTTTTTTTTCGTAATACAGAAGCTTAAATTAGTTAAAGGTACAGTAAATGTTCAGTTTCTGGCTTGTGGTCTTCTGCCTTGGAATCAGTTCGTAAGAAAAGTATGCATCTGTATTATCATAGACGTTTATATCACTTTGTGATGATAATGAGAAAAATGATAATGCTATAAGAGCTGTACTTTAGTGTTTAATGCAGTAATATAATGTGTGTGGTGCGTGTGTTAGTGACCATTGCACCTGCCCTTAGAAAACATGCCTATGCTTCGTATTTGTCGGGCTTTACAATGCCGAAACCCGATATTTTCAACGAGGCTGTGGAAAGTTTCATCAACTACAAAGAAAGACTTGATGCGTATATCCTAGCCAATGATATTGCTGCTAATAAGCATGCATCATTACTTTTGTCTTCAGTTGGTGCTAAAGCCTACAACACCTTACGGTCATTGACCACTCCGGATCTGCCATCGGCCAAAACGTACGATGAACTCTGCGCCCTTCTTACAGCGCACTTTTCACCTCAGCCCCTCGAGGTCGTGGAACGGTTTAAGTTTCACAAACGCTGTCAAGGGATAAGCGAAACCATCGCCGAATTTATCGCTTCAATTAAGCGGCTATCAGAACACTGTAATTTTGGCGTGGCCCTGAAACCGACACTTCGGGACAGATTAGTGTGTGGTCTACGTGACGAAGCAATACAAAAACGTTTGCTACAGGAATCTGCACTCACCTTTGATACCGTAACGAAACTCGCGCTCGCTATGGAAACAGCGCACAGAGATGCGGCGGAAATTCACGGCACGTCCAGTTCTCTAAACAAAATCAGGTTATCACCGTCAACCTCGCAACGTCAAAAACCACAGAAACAACAGTCCTTCCAACCTTGCCAATCATGTGGTAAGACCAATCACAAGAGGTCTGACTGTTTCTACCGGAACGCCGTTTGTAGGAAATGTTCTAAACGGGGACATCTTCAAGCGGTGTGCAAATCATACACAAGGGATAAAACCAAACTAATGGGCACCAATCCGCGCACAAAGCGTCCATTGTCAGTTCAAGAATTGAACGCAACCCAGTTCACACTGGACATGCATCATGTAGGTGGACACACGCCCAAAATCATGTTGGGTGTTAAAATGAATTCTGTGCCAATACAGATGGAGTTGGACACAGGCGCAGCTGCATCAGTGATGACACTCGCTGATTACAAGAACATTTTTGGCAGAGCTCCTCAACTACAGGAAGCGCAAGTTCGACTCAGAACCTACACCAACGAAATCATCCACCCGCTGGGTCAAGTCACAGTCTCCGTAGAAATGGATGGACAAAATGAACGTCTACCTCTTCTCATTCTCAAGACTGGAAACCATTCCATTTTTGGCAGAAACTGGTTAACCAAGCTCAAGCTTAACTGGCCTGCTCTCAGTCTCCAACACCTCTCCCATCACCAAGGGAAGGTAGACACTCTGATAAAAGAGTTTGAAGAAGTTTTCAGTGAAGGGATTGGAACCGTCAAAACGCTTCAAGGAACACTTAAAACCAAAGAAGGCGCTAAACCTATCTTCATGAAAGCAAGATCTGTTCCTTACGCACTGAAGGCCAAGGTTGAGAGAGAGTTGGATAACCTAGAACAACAAGGAATTTTAACAAAAGTACACACTAGTGACTGGGCGACACCAATAGTTCCAGTCATGAAACCAAACGGAGACGTGCGCATCTGTGGAGATTTCAAAGTCACAGTCAACCCAGTCTTGGAAGTAGAGCATTATACTTTGCCACGAATGGAAGACATGCTGGCTATGTTACAGCAAGGTCAGACATACTCCAAGATTGATCTGAGGCAAGCTTTTCTTCAACTGCCACTACAGGAAGTGTCGACGCCGCTGACGACCATTAACACAAGTAAGGGTCTGTACCAGTATAACAGACTCCCATTTGGCATCACGTCATCTCCCGCCATATGGCAGAAAACAATGGATCAAATTCTCCAAGGCCTACCAGGAGTACAGTGCAATCAAGATGACATGATCATCACAGGAGAGACCAACGAGGATCACCTGAAGAATCTCAGGAATGTGCTCTCACGCCTTCAAGAGTTCGGTCTCAAGGCCAACCTAAACAAATGCTTCTTCTTCCAAAAAGAAGTTCTCTTTTGTGGTATCAAGGTCAGCCAACAAGGTCTCCATAAAACAGCAGACAAAGTTGCTGCTGTCCTGGACGCATCAATTCCCACGACGAAAACGCAGTTACGATCGTTCCTGGGAATGGTAAACTATTACCACAAATGGCTACACAACGTAGCACACGTTGCCAAACCACTGACGACGAGGTATTATTCGTACCTACTTTTGTTTGCAACAAGTTGACGTGAACCTTACTACAGTGTTTTCACCTTAGTTTTGTGATTTCTAGAATCTTTAGTGTCATTTGTGCACTTAACCATTTGTGCTATTTCTCCGTGATTTTTACAAGCCAGAAACTGAACATCTACTGTACCTTTAACTAATTTAAGCTTCTGTATTACGAAAAAAAAAAAGGTTTGTTTTTTTTAAAGAAAAGGGAGGAATTATGGTATATTTACATGAAAAATGAACGTACGGTCTACCTTAGTTTGGTACTGCACGGCTTCCCATAGATATGTTAATTAGCTTGACCAGCCTCCCAGGCAGGTGAAATAAAACAGTACACTCCTGTACCCTACCACCCATGAGACACCCGTGTTTGTTATCCTTGTATGAGTGTCAAAGTTAATTCACACGACATCACAGTTAGTGTTCTTTGCTTTTAAATACTGAAATCCACTGCATTTAATAAATTAGAACTTGAGCATTAACGATATGATCTCTTACCACCATAAAAATTACAAACTCTGCATGTTGAAAACTTATTTTCGGCACTGATGCACTAATGTAATTCTTACAATGGTAAGAGATTCCATCGTTAATGCTCAAGCTCTCAAATAAGTAAATAAACTGATAGCTCTTTCCTTCACAAAGCTTACTTATAAAGGGATAAACTACCCTTCATTGTAGATTTAAGTGCATTATTGTGGTGGGTAGCAAACTTTTCGATTACCGTACTCGTTTTGTTTCCGTCGGGATCCCTCTGAGGAATGCAAATCAGGCATCAGAGAATTGGGCCCAGTTTGAACGTTAGTTAGAAAATGTAAACTTTCTTAGACTACATCGGGAGTGGAAGCACGACAGCTGAAGTGGCTATTACCTAAGGTAACAAATTTGTTAGTGAACCTTTATATCAACGGCCTTTTCTTAGGTGGCGTGTATGCTAATAAAATAAGGCAGACGCGTAATTATTAATTTGTAACACTGTCGCATAAGTCGCTGCCATTATTGTATGCTTAGAGACGCCCACTTCCGTTGCTTTCTGCGAGGGACCACCCACTCACATGATAAAAAGGCCACCATTTCGTCTGATTTGCATTGCCTGTAGTGATCTCAGTGGGGCCAAAACACAAGTACCCCTTACTATTCCTACCTGGAGGAGGAGGAGGCGGAGGTGGAGGTGGAGGCGGAGGAGGNCTACCTGGAGGAGGAGGAGGAGGAGGAGGAGGAGGTGGAGGAGGAGGTTTTGGGTAAAGCCAACCGAAAGTTCTCTTCCTGCGGGAAGATCTCCATTTGGGATCATTTCCAAGGCAGTAGTCGACATTGTACGGGCAGTCACCGTCATCTCCACCCTGGTGGTGACCTCTCAGTTGGGGTTTGAAACAATCGACAGTTTGAACCTGACCATGAATGTGTCCATGACCCCACCCGTGACCATAGACTGCACCGTGGCCGTGACCTTTGTCATGACCATAGGGCTCCGAATGCCGCTTTTCCACTGTTTCGACGTCACCTGAGAGTAATGACAAATTGGTATTTAGACAGAGCAGGTGATGTCTGTCCGCGTTTGTAGGCGATTCCAATACGTGTCCGAGACCCTTTATCAGATGACCGGGTGTAAACCGCCACTCGCGCCTTGATCTATCTATCTATCTATCTATCTATCTATCTATCTATCTATCTATCTATCTATCTATCTATCTGTCTGTCTGTCTGTCTGTCTGTCTGTCTGTCTGTCTGTCTGTCTGTCTGTCTGTCTGTCTGTCTGTCTGTCCGTTAATTTGCAAACGCACAGCTAATCACATTGAAATTGACCTGTACACAGTGCACCATGCACGATGGCGGGTTTCATTTTCCGCGTGTGAAAACCTGCACTGGAAGGCAAACCAAGGTCCACCCGTGCGCGGAAGCAGGTGAGCGGACAACCCAAAGGGGTATCCATCTACAGTTCTTTGCAAGCAGTGTTTTGAGTGAATAACCCTATACAAACCGAGATTTTTTTTTCAGTAAATAATATAGACTAAGGTCTGCTGCTTTGTTGGAACAAGTCCATTGCACGGATGAAATCAAAGTTGTGTCGTGCAGCGCAGAAAATTTGATAGAATCGGTCTCGTCCAGTTATTAACGGTGAAGAGGAGAGGCCCAAGAAAATGTCTCGGCTAACTAACGTGACGTTGTCGGATGCAGTCGACACAAAGCCCAAACCGTGTACATCGCCATGCTCTTCCACATTTGCCTAAGTCATTTTTTTGAGATTTGAGAAGGCCAGCAGTCTGAGCTCGTTGCCCAATGCAAAATGATGAAGTTCATGTGATTACCTTTGAAAATTAGGAATAAAACATCAAAACAAAAGTCAGCTTTTGGTTAAAAGTTAAAAGGATGAATGGAACTTAGATCAGAGAAGTTAGAAACAATTCGAAGCTAAAAAATAAAATCGCGAATGTGGAATTAGCATTTTATGTCAAAAATATGCGGATACTAATATAATAATTTGCCGATATGTTGTAGAAAGAGAACTTTAATTCTCCTTCAGACATTGTTTACAGTTGTGTGAGAATTTTTGGTTAGTCCTGATGCCTTTATAGAAAATTCATATTGTGTAAGCTCAACAACTTAACACGTATAAAATTCTATGAATACTTAAGTCAGTGTGTATTAAGAGGAAGCTTGAATAAAAAGTCCATATTCCTCTAAACTAAAATTTTGTCACGTTTCTTCTCACTTTAAGGCAGCGAATTTCTCTGCTTCATGATTATTCAAACAGATACAAGTAAGTAATTTAAAAAATAACATATGTAAATACTTAGCCCTTTTCATATTTAGTCATTCCGAATATATCTCTTTTTAAAAAATGCCACACAAGTTGGTACCAGTGTCAGTAAAAGCTGTGCTCCATCTCAAAGGCTCACAATGTAGGTTACTTACTTGAAGAAGACACTGAAATCACCGTCAGAAGGAGAGTACAGGAGAATACCAGAAGCGTTCCCATGTTGGACTAATCAGCGAGATTCCCTCGGCAAACAAGCTTAGGAGAAAATAAGATTGAACAACACAGGTCTACAGTATGATACTGAAATAGACTATTCTTAAGGCGCTCTGATACTGAGAAGGGAAACCGAAACACAGGGACAGACAGACACTTTCCGACTATAGAAACTTTATCACGCCATTGCAGTGTCGTCTGCAGACGTTCTGGAGCCGGTATACATGCTGAGGTAAAAAAAAAATAAAAATAGAAAACTCTCTTACTTGGAGAGCGAAGCAACAGNACAGACACTTTCCGACTATAAAAACTTTATCACACCATTGCAGTGTCGTCTGCAGACGTTCTGGAGCCGGTATACATGCTGAGGTAAAAAAAAAATAAAAATAGAAAACTCTCTTACTTGGAGAGCGAAGCAACAGAAGATCTTTGAGGGAGATACCCTCCTCTAAGAAGTGTTTTGGTTCTTTGAGTTCCTGACACTCTAAAAGGGCTGGGCCACACTCCGGGTCAGGTCCTTCTGTTGATTTCTTTTTCGGCTTTGGGAGAGATTTGAACCCGCAACCTCCGGTTCTTAATTCCTTGCTTCACATCCTCTCTGCCACCGTGAAGCCATAGTGAAAGTTGCATTTTAAGTATACTTTAACTTACTATTAATGCTTTCCACTGTTTGCTACCTTTGGTCCATTTCCATGCTGAGCTCTTTTCCGCCGTCTTTTCAAGGTATTAGCAGACGGCCAAATTTTACGCCTTCAACATTAACAGTGATACGCGATTAAGGTCCAGCAACACTTTTGGACGTTACTAAATGTCGGCCATCTAATCCTTTTGCCTTGAAGATTGCCACTTCCGCGAACTTGAAAAAGATCCTTTCAGATCGAAAATTTGCATCAATAAATTTACTTGATTTATCTGTAAAATATTATCTTTTTACGTCTGTTTTAAAGTTCTTAATTAAAACAAAAATTCTCAAATGAAATAGATGGTTATGATGACTGAGTAGTCTAATGACAGGCTGTTGCATGTTGCTGGTTGGCGAAACGTAGCATATTGGGCGATATACAACAAACAAGCAATATGCAGATGCAGCCATAGACAAATGAATGAAAAGACACAACAAAAAGTTAATCTCTACAAGTATACACAAGAATATTTTCTTTATAGCGTGGCCTTTTGATTAAAGAAATAAAAAAAAACAAACAACAGAGGCACTACTTTTTTTTTCTAGACTATGTCAAGTGTCGCCAAGTGTCCATCATCAACTATCATTTAAAACTCATCTTACCATGCAACAAACTACTGCCGATCGAGTTATTACCATACAAAAAGCTAGTGACGATCGAGTTTGCCCACCTCCAACATTTTTGCAAAGGATTTCTTCCTCTCAAGAGAAACAAAAGGCCATAGAAATTTAGATAACTTTATTTCCTTTGTCCAAATACCTCAATTCGGAAACAACGGTGATTGATTATAACGGCGAAATTTGGAAAGTACTGTTCACCCTGTTATAACAGAGTTCTACTGCATTTTAATTCTAGATAGACGTCTGGATCTGCCATAGTTTGAACTTGTACTTTACATAAGTATTGTGCAAATGCAGTACCATTAATGGGACAGACTTTACCTCCAACACAGGCACAATTTATGTGGTGAAAGACCTGCTTGCATTTGTTAATGACAACGATGATGCTGGTGATGAATGGAATGAAGATGAAAATGATGAGTTTTCAACTTCAACCTGGTGGAAGAGACACATTTGCCTGTCAGTGTGACGTTTCTTATATTCAGCAAACTCTAATCATTACAAGCCTGCGTATCATTGTGTATGTTCACGCTCTAGTTTGGTTTTTTTTTTTGGTTTTAATATGAACTGCTGTTGTTGGTGATGATGGTAATGATGATGGGAATTTAGCCTGGTAATAATTCTGCTGCCGGTGATGATGATAAAGATGATGATGGTGGTGATGATGGTGGTCGTAGCGAAGTATAGTCGCACATCTTACCTATAGTATCGAAATTGCAAAAGGCTACAAAGCCACTCTGTAAGTAGCCACCGAAATTGTTTTATATACTTAGTCTGGAAAACAACCTTGTACCTCCCACATTCGCAGGACAACTAACTGTCAAATGAAATAGGCTGTTGCTTTACACAATTTCTCTTGATGAGTCGAATCTATGGATTTAATTTCATGCTCAAAGTTAAAACAACAAAAATGTTTAATTAGCAGTTCAACTCGATCATGCTATTTTGTATGTATGTTTGTTACACATGTAATGGAAACCGTTCGCAATTTTGCGATTAGCTATATCAGTTGCCTGGGAAGCCTACCCTTTTCATAGATCGGCCTGTCTTTCAATTTGCATACGTAATATCTAATTTTCTAATTTTCTTTTTTTTTAAAGTTAAATTGGTGTCGAGAGTATTTTACATAAGCTAAGTCTGTGAGCGCCACGCGAATTATCAGGCTAATAAAACGGAGGCTCAGTTTTCATGACCATTAAGCTTGAACGTTTTATGGCGATGAGAGCCTGTAAGTGTAAGTGGGAGACAATTGACTTGCAAATGTTCAATGTTTTCTCTCAATAACAAATTTGAACTCTATCAACCGCGTCGAATGATGCTGGTTGCTCTGCATGCTAATGAGAGAGATAGAGAGAGATCAATGTTTCATCCCACTTCTCTCTCTCTCTCTCTCTCTCTCTCACTCTCTCTCTCTCTCTTTTAGAAGGTGATGGGTGTTTCGAGACCTACAGATGCAAGGTACCTACAAATCTATTTTACAATATTGCATAATAGCATCAAGTGATTTGAGACAAAAATGTATATATAATTCGAAGAGATTGAAGAGATCAAAACTGACCAATGATTTCTGTAACCTCCTAAATCGTAACACAATTGCTTGCAAAAGCTTTTACAGATTTTAAAAACTGTAGGAGATTTGTCCTTCCCCAACAACAGGAGCGCCGCATTACATATGCACAATGGCATTCCTTTACGTTGCAGGAGCCTAACTGGTAAGGAAAAAAAAATGGCCTATCAGAGTTCAACAACAGGCGAGTATAAAATCTGTTCAAAATTGTAGAATTGTACAAACATCAAACCACAGTGGCTCTGTATACTCCACAGGGAATCGAGAAAGTCTTAGAGTAATCGGGTCTGCTGGGGTAATAATAGTGTGAAGTAGCGTGAGCGGGCGCTAGTCTGGATACGAAATGTATAAAGGGTATTAATATGATTGTTATTTTGCTCCTGCACAAAGTTAATAACGGCGGGTTTTTTACGCTCCTCAGGAGCATGCTATTTATTATTTGATCAATTTGAAACTTCGAAGTGAACATTTCTAAGTTGAAATTAATCTAGGCAAAAAAGTAATTTTATTGTATCAACAAATCTCGTTTCCAAAAGGAAAAGATCAGCCAGTCGTTATTTTCTCTGACAATGGAAAAGTGGAGAAGGAAATAATGATGATTGGAATTGTGGCTTGCGATGCGGCCGGATGCCATAACATTATGAATAATAACAGAGAGCGGCTCATTCATCAGCCTAACCAATGAAAGTGCCTGGATATTGTAATCCCATATTATTGTTAAGGCAACAAACACCAAAGTAATATTAAACAAAGAGAGTCAATCGAACAAGAGAGTAATTAAGTGCTCTTTCTAATTTAATTACTTCGTTTAGCTAAGCCTTACAGAACTTACCGACAGTAACGAGTTAGAAAAACAGGAGATAGATAGATAGATAGATAGATAGATAGATAGATAGATAGATAGATAGATAGATAGATAGATAGATAGATAGATAGGGAGGGGATAAATATGAGGAGCATTTATGCTAAACGAGTACACGCAGATCTGTCGGTGAACTCTCTCTCTCTCATGGCGATTGACCAGCGAACAGGAGCGTTATGACAATCCCAAGATCCTACCTGAAAGTAATAGGAAACAACAAAAATATAAAATCTTCATGTTCCTAAACCTCGCATTATAGTCAATGTGGTGCTTTTCTGCGTAGATTTGACTAAGAAATTCGAATAGATCACAAAGCTTGAAATTAATGAACTCATCCCCTAGACTTGGAATTCCTGAGGTCATAAATAGAAAGCTCATCAGAACTGTCGGTTATATATGCTTTGAAACAAAAAAATGAACGTGGAACTAGTGTAGCAGAGTTTGTTGCAAGCTTGTTCAGAAAACATGCAAGCTCGTTCTAAGTTTTTTTTCCATTTTTTTCTCCTTCTTTCTTGTCTTGTCTTTCCTTTCTTTCTTTCTTTCTTTCTTTCTTTCTTTCTTTCTTTCTTTCTTTCTTTCTGTCCTTTTTAATTTCTTTCTTTCTTTCCCTTTCTTTTTTTCCTTTCTCTTTTCTTTTTTTTATCTCTCTTTTTTTTCTTTACTTTGTTATTTTTTCTTTTTTGTCTCTTCCAAAATCTTTATTGATGTGGCAAGCCATGTTTTCGATCACCCATTTGATCATGCATTATAGTTTAGCATTGTATATTGGTTTCATTTTCGGAATGCTAAAATATCTTCTCCTTTATGAAGTATCGAGAGTTTGTATGAATACTGTACTTAAATTTGTAATTTGGATTCAAAGAATCGACCAAAATGTTTGACCCGGACTCATTTTAATTCTCATATTCGATATCTTGCAATTGAAATTCCTCACTGAGGGATTATCAAAATACTACGATAGGCCACTTAGAAACGTAATGATCAATATCGCTCAAATAAATTGGTTTCCTGTGTTTTAAGTTTAAATCTATCCTCTTTTTCTTCAAAAGCTCTCTTACTCTCAGGTCTACTCGTTTCCAGGTTGTATTTTTTTTGAGAAATTTAATAAAGAAAACACGAATCAGAAAGACGATTTTCTATGAGACAAAAACCAACTGCGAATAATTTGTCACGCAGGCTGCCGTCTCCTAGGAAACCTCAGTATACAACCGGTGCCGTCTAGCTTTGTCTTGCTTAGCCCAAGAGAATTAAACACTGCTACCAGCTCTCACCCCACAGCTATATGGTCATACCTATTAAGTAAGAGGATGATTCAAATAATCAATGACGTGACAAATTGAGAATCAGTGGGAGATAAAACTTCCACGCTGCCTTGAACTTGGTTTAACTTTTGCATAATGACTCGATAGTCGAGGTAGACGTTCGCTCATGCAGCTCGTATGAGAGAGGTCTGCTGCAACAAAAAATAGTGCTTAGCCTAGCTCCGAGTAATTGTGCAGTCAGTGGGAGCTTAATGCTAATGTCATCCCATCTATTGTATCTGAGGACTATAACAATTTGGGGATGCAACATTGAGTGTTGAGGCAGCTTTCATTCTTGAACATAGAATAATAGAAAATCTAGATGTTTCCACACACATCATTATCAATAAAGTTCTTTCTGTTTGTCGATTTAGATGTTTTTCTCCTTCGCGTGACTTGTTGAATCGTTCAAAATAGAATAAGTTGTATAACTTTCAGTGTTATCATTCGAATATTAGAACGTGTATTCATGAGCAGTATCGTGAGACAAACATATTGAGAAGCATTTTGTTATTTCGATGGTATACCTCTTTAATTCTGATCTCGCCATTTTGTTTATCAGCAGTCGTAATTAGCGGATTTGTCGAACACACATTTTTTGTACTTTACCATTGCCTGTTGTTTGAACGTACCAGCAGGCTTTGCAGACTTGACTCGCTATGCTGTTAACAAAGCTGTTGAGCATATTGAAGTCTTCGATGGTAAACACATCGCCTTTACTAGAGGCAATAATCTCCAGTTCACTGATGGAAATACTCGAACCACCCTCATAGAGATGGCATGTGCTCCGGTGTTCTTCAGTCTTTGAGCTGCCTCCACGGCTGAGGATGAGATTACAATTCTGATACTTACTGGAAAACTCTTTGAGAAGATATTGTGCAGAGCTACACATGCAGCGTTAATCTCAGAGCACCTATGGCACTGTTGGACAGTATCTCAAGAATGGCTCTAACCTTGATTGAGTTTGCATGAAGACGCGGCCCTCTAGGTCATTATGGAAACAAAGAGTACCTCTTTTGTCTAGGATACATTTCACATTTTCTTTCTGTCCTTTCTGACGTTATTCCGGGCTATTTGTGACGAGCTTCATTGCCCGGAGATGGTCCGGAACCATTCAACTGGCTAGGCCAGCCTTCGACAAAGATAAGACCTATTTTATTCTGCAAAACTACTGATAAAAACATTTATATTAGCCCTGAATCTCGACTTTTTTTCTCCCCTACTCTCATTATTTATTTATTGTCTGTTTGTTAGTGGTCTATGCCCCCGTGACAAAGTCGTGAGACGCTCACCGTGTAATGGACTGGTCTTAGGGGAAGGCTTTGGGAAGAGAAAGCACCTTTAGGAGTGTTCTTGAACGTCCAGTGATCTTATCTCTCTAACTCCCACCCCTCCCGTTCAAATCTCGCTCCTCACATTAACATTTTGAATTTTAGTAAAATATTACTTCAGGATCATGGGAAGCTGTGTTGTATGCGAGCTGTTATAATATACTCAGAGTTATATTATACTCAGATTTACATCGTTTGTTAATCCAAGTACTTGTTATTTCGCTACGAGGACTCACTACTACCGCCCCGGGACTTCTTCAGTTTCAACCGGAACTGATAAGCTTTTGAGTGATACCTTATCCGCGTTGAATAAAAACAAAACAGTGTCAGCTGGAGAAAGTGAAAGTACGCCTCTGACACCGATGAAAGATAAAAAGACAGCGTAATAGCTTCCAGGCATTTTATCCTGACGACAGTGATAGCGACAAACCTATTGAATTTATATATAGTTTTGGAAAGGGCATGAATGTATCTATCTAATAAGACAGTAAACTTTGGATTTCCTTGATTTTATTCATACATTTGGTAAGCCCAAAGATGACAAAAAAAGAAAATTATCGGCCATTTTGAATTTTGAGAGGTCATGTGATCACACAAATGACTTGAAGGTCACCAAAAGTAAATTTTTATATAGATCATTCCGTTGCCTTTCCAAAAATATATATTTTTACACTAGTATAATTGACTGGCACATCGTGTAGAACAAAATAAAAACATATTTGTTATATCAAATTAAACAAAATCCCCCTGGCCATTTGGACAATTGCACTGGGCACTTATAGGGTTAAAGAGGTCAGATAATTGGTCACATATTAATTCAAATTGGGTTTCTAAATTTACAGTATCTTTTTAATGGAGAGGACTCGGGCTTCATGTAGAGAGGCACTTAAGATATGTGGGTGACATCTGATGTCAGAAACTGGTGCAAATAGCAGTGCTATTCTATGATATCACCTTTAACACAGGAAAATGCACCATTCAGCACTTGAGTGTGAGTGCAATTTTACATAAAAACTCCCATCCACTGATTGCAGTGAGTAGCGCACTATGTTTATTTTTGTAAATCCAACCCTACGAAAAAAGCCATGGATCCTTTTTATCAAGAAAGATTAAATAGAACGCATATGCAAATGTGCTTATTAAAATTGCTATTTCCACATCCATGCTTTCATCAGGCAGTTTGCAAACTTTAAAGTCTGCCTTTTGATGTAACGCCTTTGACTTTGATTGGAACATCAGGATCATTCTTGAGACTGTTTGCGCCCCCAGAAAACCCTCTTGAACTTTCCAAGATTCAAGGGACGAAGCAAAATGCCTTTGTGTAGGGAGACGGGGTAGAACTGAATACAATTTCACAGACGTCTGATATTAATCTTTACCGCAGACAATATTACGAGATCAAATATGGCGTCCTTGGTAACATTAATACACGTATTATCCTGCTCTTCAGAATGAGCAAAGATGATTCCGTTGCCCTTTGTTTTTATAAGAATCTAATCTTCTTGAAAATGTAAGGAGATAAGCTTTCAAAATAATCATTCTGGGATATTTCATGTTACATAAATATGTCTGAAAACTGATCTGTCTGACATCAATCACAGCATCGAGAATTTAGTGCAAATATATTATCAGCCAAAAGTTTTGAAGCAATCTAATATCGTTGCTAGGCGTTTAGGACTTACGACATCAGCCAGTATCGGATTTCCGCACCAAGCAATATCAATGAGAAAAACCTATAAAAGGCTGTTTTGTTTCATTACAGTTCAGTACATTCCAACTTAATTCTATTACACATTACATCGCATTTACCAGGAGAACCTGTTACCAAAGAATCGATTTGCTGCGTGCAATTTTACATAAATGATGCTTTTTTTTTCTTTTTTTTTTTTGTTTGCTTTCGACTTCTGTAAAATTTGGTTATATAGCATTCGCTGGGGCATTGCACGCGAGCGACGGTGTGTGAACTCACTAAACATAATACTTATTTTGCTTACATATCAGTTTATCGATTCCCTACTTTCCGGCAAAATCAAGAGAGGCGTCGCGTCGTAATTAGAAGTTAGCCTAGGCTTATATTTCCTAGGCGGTTCCACAAGCCCTTGATGCGGCTGTTCCACAAGCCATTAGTGCTGTTTTGTGGTGTGGCGGACAATTCAGAGCAGGTCACATCTCCTTACGCAAATGACTCCTGAGTCCGATTACCTTTTCGAATCCTACGCCTTTTCGAACTCACGGAGTACACAAAAGTCGGATAATTATTCATCACAGTTGGTGACATTAAGGTTACAGGCCTGTAAGTGTACTTTCACTTTTGGGTCCTACAATACTTAGGGGTTATATTTTATCTCCCATTTTCCCTCTTTTGGCATGCCCTGCTTTCAGTAATAAGGGCTCCAGGGGGGAATTTTTGATATCATGGGAATCTGTGTCCATTTTACTTTATTTTACCAGGCACTATTTAGTCCTGGGCTGGAACTGCCAGCTCAAGGGTGTGCTCAGGCGGAAGAGGAGGGGTTTGGCATTGACCAGTGAAAAATGTAGGGTCTGTTTACAAATAGCAACCAAGCTCAAAATTTCAATGGGCTTGCTAGGGTTGGGTAAGTCTTAAAATTTGGGCCACATAATGAGCTTCAATCTTGTATGAGTCTGGGTGAAAGCTAAATCTTTTTGGTTTCAGAGGGCAGCTCAAAATGTTAATATAGCCCATAGAGGAAAAAAGGGTCCAATCCCATTACAGGTCTGTAACCATAAAAGTGATGGACTCAAGAATAAATAGACACATAATGTTGTGATTGCATTAGAATATAGGGGAGAGCGAGGCGGAGAAAGAGATGGAAAGAGGGATAGAGAGAGAGAGAGAGAGAGAGAGAGAGAGAGAGAGAGAGAGAGAGAGAGAGCGAGCAAGAGAGAGTGAGAGAGAGAGAGAGTAATTCTATGGATAGATTGTTATTACGAAGAATGGATCGTGATCAAGACACTGTTTTCCTATTAAGTCTTTCTATTTTATTTCTGTTTTCTATCTTTTCCCCTGTCATTCATTCATTTTTAAAAATCTTTACTCATTTTTCCCTTCTTTCTCTCTTTCTTCTTTCTTTCTTTGTCTCCCCTCTTTGTCTCTCTCTCTCTCTCTCTCTCTCTCTCTCTCTCTCTCTCTCTCTCTCTCGATGACTGCTGTTATTCTGCCGACAGTGGGATTATCTCTGCTTCACGTTGACCCAGGTGAGCAATTGGTCACACAGGTAAACCAGTTTCGGATACGCAGCAAAGAATCGGCACGGAGTATTACATTATATTGCGTCACCATTTGTGCTGAATTGTCCGGCTCCTGTTTTGTGAGACCAATCTTCCTTCCCCTCCTCCCTCCAGCTATACCCTGCTGGTGACGTACGTGTGAATACAGAAAAACTATTATGTCTGAAATTGCAGCTGCTTTCAGCTGGTTCTGTTATTGTTGTTGTTGTTGATGTTACTGTTCTTGTTGTTGTTGTTGTTGTTGTTGTTGCTGCTGCTATTGTAGTTGCCCGCTGGTGACGCACGTGTAAATACAGAAACAAATCATGTCTGAAATGAAATAAATACTGCTCTCTTCGGCATTTTTTGCTGTTGTTTGTTTGTTTGCTTTGTAATGAAACCTACACTGTTAACAGACCGGAAAATTCTGGAGGCTTGTGTATACAAATAGAAGCTTTGTAACGGATAAGATCTCTCAGTTTGGCAAATCCAACAAAGCTTTAACTATCCGTGTCCTGGTACTTAATTATCCTCTTTCCTCCCCTCTCCCCTCAATAGCATCTCAATAAAACAAAGTTTAAGTCTGGAAGTTTTTAATACGGCTTCATGTCTGCCATCTTTTTGCGCTAATTTGTTTTTGTGTCGTTGGTACAAACGAACCCACTGACAAAGATGATGATAATGATGACGACGATGACGATAACGCCAATGATGATGAATGTGATTCTACGAATTTTTACCCACGTGTACGCATTTTTGGTTCCGCAAGTGACCGTTCATATATTTTGAGTCCAAAGCATGGATTGTGCTATCTATAGTCCGTCTACATTATACGGTTTTCGTTTTTCGCGAATATCCCCGATTTGCTTTGATCAATCTTCGTCAAATTTTGCATAGCCTCCTGTTTCAATTTGTCTTAACAGAGACGTGTTTATTCACTTGTGGACAGTTACAGATAAAAAAGCTTTCTTCATTAAAGTAATAAAAAACTCAGGAAACACGATGCTTCAAAGAACAGAAATTTTACGGTATTCACAGTAGTCTTTTTTTCACGGCAGGTTCACATAAGAGCAAGTCCAAATAATTCCGTCAATGCAATATTCCGTGGTTTAGCTGTTTAGACATAACAAGCTCTAATTTTACCGCAGACAGCAACTGTTAACCAAGAACAAAATACTACGCCCGTGATCAGATAAATTACATTTCACATGCATAAAATACTCACAACAATAGTCACAAACAGTGTAATTTACACTGAAACACAACCTCCCCGATTATCCCCCCCCCCCCCCCCCCCCCCNGTTTTTGTATCGTTGGTACAAACGAACCCACTGACAAAGATGATGATAATGATGACGACGATGACGAAAACGTCAATGATGATGAATGTGATTCTACGAATTTTTAGCCACGTGTATGCATTTTTGGTTCCGCAAGTGACCGTCCATATATTTTGAGTCCAAAGCAAGGATTGTGCCATCTATAGTCCGTCCAACATTATACGGTTTTCGTTTTTTGCGAATATCTCCGATTTGCTTTGATCAATCTTCGCCAAATTTTGCATAGCCTCCTGTTTCAATTTGTCTTAACAGAGACGTGTTTATTCACTTGTGGACAGTTACAGATAAAAAAGCTTTCTTCATTAAAGTAATAAAAAACTCAGGACACACGATGCTTCAAAGAACAGAAATTTTACGGTATTCACAGTAGTCTTTTTTTCACGGCAGGTTCACATAAGAGCAAGTCCAAATAATTCCGTCAATGCAACATTCCGTGGTTTAGCTGTTTAGACATAACAAGCTCTAATTTTACCGCAGACAGCAACTGTTAACCAAGAACAAAATACTACGCCCGTGATCAGATAAATTACATTTCACATGCATAAAATACTCACAACAATAGTCACAAACAGTGTAATTTACACTGAAACAC
>JAWQUT010000098.1:126179-136990 GCA_033807755.1 Ellobium chinense
TCCCATATTGCATACCAAAGCACAAAATGATGCATTAGGTATGGCGATGGACCTTCCCTCCCCTTCCCAACTTACCCACCCCTCCCCCACTCCCGCCCCTCACTTTCGCCCCTGGAGAAACGCTGCATAGACCCTACTGGCATGAATTAAACCCTGCAATATTCGCTTGCCGTCGGCAGCGGCATACGTCCATTGAAACATTTTGTGTTGCAAAATTGTTGCAGTATAATTTCGACTTTGGGTCCCCAGAAATATCGATATTTCTTGTATAAAGCGAATAATCGCTCTGTCATTTTCGCCGCCATTTTTTTGTGTGGGTCACATGGCCGCTCAATTTATTCCAAAAGGACTAGAAAGGAAAAGAAAAAAGGTTCCATTCCGGGCAGGAAGCGAACTGGGAACGCAAAAATAGGAATTACGATTCTGATTCAGTATGAACGAAAATCGAAACAGTGTGAATCCTCTTATTAGTGTGCTTTGATTTGTGAACAAAATGATGTTGACGAGGACGACGATGATGATGATGATGATGATGTATGACAATAATCAAGAAGAAAATAGCATTGTGAGAGTCGGGAAGTGTGTTAAGGTCACGGGTGAACACTAGGTTTGCACGTGGAAGTAGGGACCGATTCAGGCAGTAGGTATTTAAGAATTAAATTGCTGTGAAGTTAGCGTCCCTGTAGTGTAGTGGTAACACGTTCAGACTTGCAAGCTGTGAGATCCTGGTTCGATCCCCGGCAGAGACAGACATTTTCTAGTGTAGGTTTTTTCGGCCCTTCTTCTCAAAATTTATTGATCATTCACAGTAGTTTGGTAAATCCCTGGTGACACACTTCCTTAAAATAATATGTACCATCTGAAAAATTATCTGACTCAGCTCATCTTCCTCCCCCTTAAATATAAGAGAAGGACTATTGTATTGCCTTTCCACCCGATTACATTATTATTGCCCAGGAACTCTCGGATGCTTTCTCCTCTTTAATCCAGTTCCTAACCTTAAACCAAGCTCTAGGCGGGAGTGTTTTATTTTTATAATATTGCCATAAACTAGGAAATCAAAACAGCCAGATGTATGTGAACCCAATGTCAGGCAGCATAACTATGCTTAAAGTTAAGATTTAGGTTCGTGCATGATTTTAGGGCAATACCATGGGACTCTCTCAAGGACCTTTGCTGATACATGGTTAGGAACAAGGATCGAATCCTTAGAGCTTGGCAAATTTCGTTAAAGAGAGTCAAGCGCCTGACACGTCCTCGAATTTACTGATAAGAGGAAGGAATATCTTGCCGTGAGCATAATGCAACCCTCTATATTGGCAATGGTTTACTCTGGTAACAAGCGAGTTCTCAATTTTTCACGCAGTTCATAAGTCATTTCCAGTCTGGGTACAATTACAAGATTGTCCTCTGACACAGTCCGTAGCAACTCTGGGGGAAGGTCGCCCTGGAGTTGCTCTTTTACCAGCACCACAATCCTAGTTGGGTTCCTCGGTGTCTGGGCGTACACGGCTGACTTCATGGTGAACACTGACCACTCCTCGGACACAAAGTCCTCGCTGACCACTAGAAGGATCCTCCAACTGTTGTTGATGGCTTCCATGATACTACTGGCCATATCAGATGGCATCTCGAGGTCACGATGACGAAGGTACGCTCGCATTCCTAATTCTCGTTCAATGTAATTTCTCAAGCTATAACACGGAAACTCATAGATGTCGTCTGCATATCCAATAAAGACGTCAGTTTTGTAATCAGTGGGCTTCTTCAGCTGATGCACGCCAACAAATTGTCGAAGTTTTGATATGAGGAATGTCTTGTTTTTCCAAACCAGTAAGAAGCTCATGTATCCTACCACGATAAGGAAAAGAAGACAAATGGACAGAGCAAGGAAGAAACCTCCCCAGCACACGCGCCAAAGTCCTTGCGTGTCGGAGTAGTCACCTGTAAAAGACAGAGTTCCCTGATCATTGATGCAAGTAAAGTTTCTACCTTGGTCGAGATGAACTCTTGTAGTCTGCAGCCACTGCAGAAATGCGATGTTGTTACATCCACAAGATAGAACATTACCATCCAAGAACAACCGGAACCCACCAGACCGCGCTGCTAGAAGATCCAGTTGTCTTGTCTCTTCTGCCCCAAGAGATGTTATGGCATTTTCCGTTAGGTCAAGGGCACAAAGATTGGGGGTATCCCGTAAGTGAAATGGAATATACCTGAAGCGATTTTTGCCAAGGCTCAACTCTTGCAAGTTCGGGTTACAAGAGAACGTATCTTTTGCCAGCAGAGATAAAAGATTGGACGAAAGATCCAGTCGTTTCAGGCCATGAATAGTTTGAAAAATTCTTGAACTTTTCAAAGACATAACTTGCCCATCTAGTTTACTCCCAGCTAGATATAACTCTTCCAACTGACTAAAGGTATCAAAAAATGTCTCTGACAACACAGAAAGATCATTTCCAGATAAAATGAGGGTCCGCAGTGATGTGAAGCCAGATATTTTCCCGGTGAAAGTATGCAGGTTGGAATTGCTGGCATCCATGTAGGTAAGATTTGCTGATCCAGCTATGTGCAGACTTTTATCAAGTGACATTCCACTGTACTTGCAACCCGCGTCCAGAGTTCTCAATGAATCAGGTATATGATATATTAAAATAGGACTGTCTAAAGTATCATTTTTCGATACTTTCCTGCAGTGACCAGGTAAGTTGTTCAAGGCACCTGCAGATTGAAAGGTGGTAAACATGTTTTGCTTCTTAGCCATGGATGCATACACTTCCGAATCTGGTAAGTCTGTGTTTGTTTCCAGTGCGTGCTGGGCAGCTGAATGCATAATTTCGTTACTCTTCTGACTACCATTTCTTGAGTTTAGGACTGAGAATTTTGGTCCTTTAGAATTTAATACGGATTCTGAATTTAGAGACGAATGCGAGCATTGACAAAATGATCGGTCAGGAGAAGAACGTAAGCACGTAGTGTCAGAAAATTTTAAAGACTGCAGGTTTTTGTAAGTTTGCATACTATACAAGAGAGCCAGTTTATTTCCCATTATTCGATTTGCTGAAAGGTCAAGATTTTGAAGGCAAGATTCCCAAAGACGACTTACAAGTGCATCTTTGGTTATAACCATAAGATCACATTTGATTAACAGCAATTCCCTGACACAAATTTTTAACAAAAATTTCGTTGCCCCCGAGTCCAAAAAACTGTCATTATGCAAGACACCTACTGCTGTATCTTTTCGTGACAGAACAAGCTCTTCAAAATGAACTGTACTCATAGTTTTGTTCGCCACAGCGAAAGGCTCAAGAATCTTCAAAGCGTCTCTCAGACCAATACAACATGATCTGGTGAAGCGAAAGACATCAAGCCTGTGTAACGGTTGTAAGGTCATACGACTGATACTGGACAAGCTGAGAAGGTCTTGAATAATCAATGTTGTCAAATATTTGACATTTTCAAAGCTATTGTCTACAATAAATTTAACATCACCTGACAATTGTAAGGTCTGTAAGTTCCTCAGCTTGGAGAACTCTTTCCCAAAATACAACGTCTCCCCAACAGCATCAATAGAAAGAAATGTCATTGTTGTTAAATCACCGATAAAGTTTTCAGGGTATCCTGCATATTCGTTTGTGCCGCTAGCGTCTGTGTTATGTTCTAAATGAAGTTCTCTAAGACTTGTTAGTGGCGCAAAAACACCTGGAGGATACGAAGTCGTGTCTAGGCTTAACTGGTTGAATTCTAAGTCTAGAACTTCCAAATTTTCAAGTCCACGAAAAGCGTTGATCTCAATCAGGTTTAGCTTGTTGTATGATACATCAAGCTTCCGGAGATTATATAAATGAAAGAAAATATTATTGACAAGCTTCGTCAAGAGGTTACCGTTCAATAATAGCGTTGTAGTGTTGTCTGGAAACCAATACGAGTAGACTTCTGTTAATGATAATCCCGTACACTTTACCACAGTTTCTTTATTGTCAGTTTCTAACTTGCATGGGGAGAAGTAAGGACTGTTGTGTTCACGCTCTTCGCGTGATGGTCCTCCATTGTGATCTTTACTGCTAATGGGATTCCGTTGTCCTTTCGGCAACACAGAACTGATACCATCTTCAGTGGTAAAAGTGGCAAAACTGGAGGCTGGCTGTTTTCCATTTCTTTGTGTTTCCAAGAAGTTTTGACGGAGAATTCCGGACACAAAGCGTTTGCGTCTCAGCCGTCGCACAAATTGACTGTTTGAATGCGTCTCTTTTTTCCTAACGAATTCGACAGTTCTTCCTCTTCTCGAGCTTCCATCACTTTCATCATGTTTTCTCCGTCTACTGTCTTTGTCTGCTTGAAAATCATGAAGATAATGAGGCACCTTAAAAGGATGAAAATGAAGGTCATTTTCTTTTGCAGCCTCTGAAACATCTGGAAGAATACCATGGTCTAACTCGGTCATTCTGAATGTTTGAATTGTGGGGCTTGTCATATCTATCCTGGATCTAGCTTGTTTCTCATCTTCATGAGCTGCCACGCCATCTCCTTGAACATCGAAGTTCGAAGGAACATTGCCACGTACTTTTGAGAATATTGAAAAGTAAACCAGGATGGTCATAAAAAGATAGGCTTGGAGAGCGATCGCCATGTCTTTCATTATCATCACTTTAGAGTACCAGTCTGTCAATCGTCCTTGTTCAAAGCACAACAAGTAGGCAGGACACGAGATTGAAGTGTTGGGTAATTGACTTAATCCATATCACGGAACACTTCACGTCTGAATATCTACTGTGTGTATTATTTCTAGATAATAAGTTTGGAAATGTTGTAAATTTCCTTCTGAAACTGGAATACTTTTGACAGATTACGTCTTTCCAATAACGCTCTGTTCTACTCATTCCACGATCTATCTCGTAGGCCCCACGTCTTGTAATATAACGCTCTTTATATATGTGCATGCTTCACAGTAACACTTTACGGTTATGTCAGACCAAAACTAATAATAATAAAATGTTCAAAGCCTGCAAGCATTATATATGACTATCGCGTGTTCAACCACTCGCATCAAAAAATGCTTACAAACTGTAGACATCCGTCTTATTCATCACTTATGCAACAGCTTGTGGAAACTACCCTGACCGTCAAAAATAGCTCTCCACTTATCCGCTGTATGCGCCGATAAAATTTGAATGTGTTTAGTCGTCGACTCGCAGATTTGTACAATACCGGTATACACTGTCTGCGCATGATTTTACGATCATCTGATTTCTGTAAAGGTTATTCCTCATCTTATTTTATTTCAAAGTATGTCGCCGAAGTTTTAATGCGGAGGGGTGTTGGGAAGTAGCCAAATTCATGACGACTAGGAATATAAAGCTCTATGCTATCAATCTGAACGTTGGGAATGCCATGTCTTAAAATAACAAGTCTAACCCACAGCTGTAGTGCCGAGGACTCGTGCCTCTTCAATTATTTTCCCTTTCTCCCTCCAAAAGAATTTTGAATTGCCGTTTCGCTTACTTTTCATAATATTGTACATCTTGCAGTCTGGAAATAAAGTTCAATTCAGTTCAGTTCAGTTATGTTCAGTTTAGTTCAGTTTATGATACTAAAGCTGATGTATATAATATTTTATTATTGTTGTTGTTGTTGTTACTGCTGCTATTGCTGCTGCTTCTGCTGTTATTGTTGTTGTTGTCGTTGTTATTGTAGCTGTAATTGTAGCAGCTGTTGTTGTTGTCTTTTTTGTTTTTTTTTGTTTTTTTTGTTTCGTGTCAACACGGTGTCAACACATGTTAGAGCTGGAAAATCACTATATATATATAAATACAGTGAAGTATTGACAAGAGTGTCGACCTCTTCCACCTTCATACCTTCACTGGTGTTGTGGCAAACAGAGCATGACCTACTCATGATTTAGATGTCGTGCATGAAAGCTGTGACGCCAAGCTGGGATATTATTATTATATCATGATTTTATTATTTGAAAAAGTCTTTAATTTTTCAACCCGGATACATAGCGTTTCGTGATACCCATAAAAAAGACTGTATTCATTTTGGGAGAGGCAGCGTGCAAATAACTAAAACCTTTTTTTGTTTATTTTTTTTTTGTAAATGGAGAAGGAGGGTTATTTAACCCTCTATTACCAGATGTTACGCACATCTCATACCTAGAGAAGGGCGGTTCTGAATGTACAATATAATACATAATACTGTATTTTAGAAAATTCTGTGAACAAAATTTGTTCACCCATCCTCACAAAACCTAAATGACTACATAATCTAGTTTTATATATATATATATAAATATATATATANATATATATATATATATATATAATTAATTAATATATAAATTACTGTAATACAACATAGGAGTAATCAGAGATGGTGCCACTAGTGCTAGTTAAATGGATGTATAAATTTCAAATGTAGGACTGTAGACATTTCATAACCAGGGTTGAAGAGAAAGCCACTGACTTGCAGCAGTCCATTTGAGATGTACATTATGTTGGAGCAATGTCCAAACTTCATCTCATCCCTTGCAAGCATTAACTGTAAGATATTGTATAATCTGTTTTAAACGTGTTTGTTTCACTTTGTTTTAGCTGATTCTGGAATTGTACTGTAGATCTGCCAGCTGTCGCCTGCTGCTTAGTGCTTATCCTTATGGGGTAATTTTCTATTCTGCTGAACTGAACTGAGCTTGATCTGATTTTAATAAAAACCAAGGTGAATTGAGCTGATCTAAAAATGCACAATTTTCCTCGAATTGAGCTAAACGTGATCTAAGGGCAGATTTTTCCCTTAGTGAACTGATTTTGTTCTGAATTAACTTTTTAGTGAACTTGCCAAACCCTGTTGTTAAATACCAGAGGCTGAAACACATGCTCTCTCCTGACCTGAGACTTCGGCTCCTTGCCAGCACATATATTATAATAATATACGGGCGTGTGCGAGTGTGTGTTTGTGCCTGTGTGTGTGTGTGTGTGTGTGTGTGTGTGTGTGTGTGTGTGTGTGTGTGTGTGTGTGTGTGTGTGTGTGGATATGGATATGGGTGTTTTCCTGTGCGCATGAGTATCTCTGTGTGCGTGCGGAGTGAAAAGAGAGTGAAAAATGCTGCTATATTTATAATTGGAACATTTGCATTGATTGTGTTAGCCTGTAAACACGTGTTTCTCAATTTTGAAAACTGACACAAATTTTTCTGGGTCCAATAAACATAATAATAAATCATTACCTTTCTAATTATCAAGATCATTTGTTCAGGTGGCCTTTTTTTTTTCTTTTTTTTCATGGTTTTACATAAGTTATTTGAATAAATACGAATCTCTTTTCTATCTCACACTTTAATATTTGATTTGGAATACCTAGTCTTATAATTATGTCTGTGTGCTCACATACATGTCTATAAGTGTATGTTGAGTGTCTGTACGTCTGTGTGCGCGCTCATGCGTATGTGTCTGTATGTGTCAAATGGATACCAAGCACATGATTTATGTTCTATCACTTTTTGCATTTGCAGGAGGCAATATGTTCCTCCGCTCCCAATCTAGCTGACAGCGGGCTAGGACCTCATGAGAGTTCTTGTCATAAATGGCTTTCGGCTTTATGACAAAATACGACTATTTTCAATTAAGCTTAAATGATCCATAGCAAACACATTTTCAACTCATTAGGTTTTCCATTTGCTGATTTGCACGTTTAAACCACAGTCGGCCCAATTTAAAGATGGCTGAGTGAGATCTAAACTGTGTTTCAACTGCTACAAAAAAAGTGAAAGGACAAGTTGCTCTTATTACTATTACATGTAACAACATGTAATCTCCTCTCCATCACCACCACAGTATTTCTAAGATAAAACGTTTTTCACTACCAGNTGTTTACGGTTTGACGTCATTGTTTGTCACGCATAGGAGAGACTCATTAGCTTTCAGGTAGTTGCATCATTATTTACAAAAAGTCGACGGGGAGATTTAACTCGCTTTTTATACAGTATGACATACATGTTTGCTCTGTTTTGTTTTGCTACAAACAGCTCTGAGACTCATGGTATGTCCCGGAAGTAACATAAAGTCCTAAACGTTCGTCTTATCAAGTAGGCCTGTTCAGCTCCTATATTCACGCTGCTGAGACTGCACAATTACGGTGACGCCACTGCTTAATAAACATGCCGTAGTGAAGGGATTCAGGGGTACACATCTACTCTTTCCTAGAGGTTTTTGTGCAGATGGTGCGCAACTTATCAATATCACTTCAAGTGCATAAGTACTTCTATGCAGAATTACATCACAAAAATGCTGTGTGATTCATTATTGTTACATGCATTTTGGTTGCAAATTTGTCACAGAAACTTTCGTTCACAATCCCAATGACGAATTTTATGATGAAGAAGTACAAAATTTGATTGTAGCAGGACGTTCAAGTTTTTTCACTTCCTCAGAGCACATGGCTGATAATACCCACTGTTAAATAACAAGACTTCCATACACTGAAACAAATCTGCTTTTTTTTTTTTAAAAAAAACTTTCTTACTGTTGATACATATAAAACGTCTCACTTAAATTAAGTGAACATAAACACTTGCAACAATGCAAGCATTTGTTTCTTGTGACCGGCAAATCTTCGCCTGGTGACAAACGTCAAAGTTCACCCAATCGAAGCAACCGGATAAAGGACACTTGCAAAACAAACTTAAATAACAATACGTAAGTCAAATACAAAGATGGAAAGTAAGTCAAATACAAAGATGGAAAGTAAGTCAAATACAAAGATGGAAAGTGACGGGTTGAAAACTGAAGTTTCACATACTACAAAAATACAAAAACAAAGCTAGTCATTCTCGTCAGACGAGGACGAGGATGAAGATGAGGTGGATTTATCAAAATTAATTACAACTGCTTTGTTCAAGGCTTGCCATGATTGCATTGCTAATAGTAGGCAACAAAAGATATTCGGAAATTAATCACATATTATTACTATCTATATGTTTCTTTAATAACGATGCACACTTTCTCAGCGATTTCCGCCACTCTTTTACAAGGGGCGTTGCATTTATTTGAAGTCAAACGTTTGCAGTTATGTGGAGCTGACATTGGTTTCAAATTGTAGGCACTCTAATCTTTGCGCAAAGTGGCCTATTTCAAATTTATATAGCGTAAAGAAGCAAACTTTTCCGTTTGAGGACCAATTCTAAGATAAAAATATGTTCCAGATAAGACAAACGAAAAGAGACTCTTTGCTAAAGTTTGAATAATTTCTGTCCGGCAGTTTCGGAGCAAATCTCAAAAAACCTGTTCCATTTATTTTGGGACGCATTATAGCAGTATCATGACGATTTTTTTGTTTTGTTTTGTTTTGTTTCTAACGTAGATAGCTTTTGCTTTTATCGTTAACAAGTTTAACGAGTTCATTTACCTGCTGAAAACACAGCCCACAGCTGTTATTCAAAGATGAACAACAACTATGTGTGATAATTGTCAACGGAACAGAGTAGAATAAATAACAAATGCATACTATACTCCATAGTTACACATGACTGTGTCTACACGTAATTTGGCCATGTAATTTTATAGTTTGCATAAATCATTTGCATACACTCCCTACGATCATAATGTCATTGAACCGGCTCACTGCATACATCTTTTGCTGTACCCTTTTATAACTGCCACGTTGATAACGGGAAACCGCATACATCCTTTGTAGTATGAAAAGACTATAAATAGTTAAAGCGGAATCCTTTTATAACGACCACATGTATTTCATTGGTTTTAGTTGACAAATTCTAAATCCCTGTACCCTTCTCCTCTTTGCTACTGTTAAGATAGCCTTATTAGAACAGGCCTGTAGCAGGGAAAAACCGAGCCATTACGGTATAACTGGCTGATTCATAGAACCAGTTGTCGCATGACTTATGTAATTTGATAGCAGATGCGTTTGTGCTATCAAGCTGAAATATTTTTTTTTGTTTACGGTATGAGCTTTGACTTTACAGCACGCAATGACGGACAGAAAAACAAGTCTTATGTTCGAAACCCGAGGTTTTTTGGGGGAACATTCGGTTCTTCTACTGTCTAAATACCTTAATTCAGAAAACGACGCGCCTTATAACAGCCAAATATGGAATGCTTCAAGCACTCCATTATTACCGAGTTCGACTGTATTAGTACAGTAGACAGTGTTATACTTATATTTATGAAAGTGATCCTGAGTCTTTTGAGGAATCTTGCTTGGACGAACAGTTAAGGCAATGGACTCAAGGTCTAAAGGTCGTGGGTTCAATTCATGACCAAGGTCATGTTGTGAGTGCTTTGGGAAGGCATTTCATTCACACTTCCTTCAGTCCACCGTCTGTACCTGGCTAAAGACAGTGGAAGATATTGTCAGAGTGCCAGTGATCAGCGCCTGTAAATGGCAGCGGCACTGTTTGCTCCCCAGGGAGCTGAGAAAGTTCTAGAGTAATCAGGCCTGCAGTAATAGTGTGAAGTCGTATGATTACGAGACTTATAAACTACTTTATTATTGGTGTAATACAAGGTTGAAACGGAGCACTACGTAAAGGGAGTCGAATAGGATAAAGGGGGAAGTGCTCAAGATGACAAATGCAGAGAGAAAATGAAAGAAGGAAAGAAAGTCATGTAGTGGAAATCGAACCCGCGACCTCTGCGTCGGCACCCATCGCCTCGCCGTCAGTTTGGAATCAGGTAGACGTCTATACACGACCACGCCGCCACTCCAAAAAAAAGTGGCTTAGTGGCCGGGGTCTTTCCCGAAGCCGAACAACACACACACATACACACAAACACACACACACACACACACACACACAC